>VWZF01003897.1:665342-1054860 GCA_013396755.1 Sclerurus mexicanus | reverse complement strand
TGGGGATCGGTGCCGGGAGCAGGGATGAGGATGGAGATCGGGGCCGGGGCGGAGCGCGGCCAGTGCGGGGATGGAGATCGGGGCCAGTGCGGGGATGGAGGTCGGGGCCGGGAGCAGGGATGGAGATCGGGGCCGGGAGCAGGGATGGAGATCGGGGCCGGGAGCAGGGATGGAGATCGGGGCCGGGAGCAGGGATGGAGATCGGGGCCGGGAGCAGGGATGGAGATCGGGGCCGGGAGCAGGGATGGAGATCGGGGCCGGGAGCAGGGATGGAGATCGGGGCCGGGAGCAGGGATGGAGATCGGGGCCGGGAGCAGGGATGGAGATCGGGGCCGGGAGCAGGGATNGGGATGGAGGTCGGGGCCGGGAGCAGGGATGGAGGTCGGGGCCGGAGCGGGGCCGAGGGGAGGTGTCCCCGGTGTCGCGGCCCCCCTGCCCACCCCCCGGCTCCCCCGGCGGATCCCGCAGCGGATCCCGCACTCCATCCTGCCGGGATCCCAGCCGGGCAGCCCGCAGGGAAATCCTCCGAGCCGCCCTATTCGGTGGCGGGGTGAGCACCGTGCCACCTGCAGAGAGCCGCTAATGCAGATGTTGCCACTGGGTAATTAATTCTCACTCGGAGAGCACGCCAAGGAAGCAAGCTGCGTTAAAGTATCATCACGGTTCTCACCTGCAAGAGATGACTGAGACAACCTGGCCATATCCCGGCCTTAGGGCTTAGAGATTTCAACAATCTGACAGTTCTTTTCCATCCCTCTCCATCCCTTCTGCCATTGCCCTTAAACAGCTGAACCAAAAGTTATTGCTCACCAGATACGGTAGAATAATGAGGGTAGGGAGTTATTCATGGATTATTTATTCTACAATCAATGAGGCAAAGAAAAATGAAAACAATTATTTCTCAGGTGTTATATAGAGAAGGCTGAGAAATGGAGAGGTATAATTTCTTTAGAGGAGCCCCAAAGCAGGGATAAATTATTTTCAGTGACTAATACACATGCTGTTAACAAGTACCTGCTGTTATTTAGTGACTGTGATGAAGTGGTTAAGACTGTGTGTAAGATGAGATTTTCAGAAAGGCCCTGGGATATTAGGATCCTCAATCCTATTGCCTTTCAGAGGGAGTACAGTGCCTATCTTTTAGGTCACTTTGAAAGCTCATCCATACGTAATATGTGATATCCCAGGAGAGCTGTGGCCTAGAGGTTTGAGCGCAGCACAGGACAAAGCTTAAATGCCAGTCCTGGGAAAAGTGTTTCTGTAATCTTGTCCAGCTGCCATAATTTTTCCTCCATGAGCCTCTCCCTCCCTTGCTTTGTCCATATCGAGTATTAATACAGTCATATTTTAAATGCTTTCATAGAAGTATTGCCAATATATCTGTAGCAACTATGAAATGAAAAAGTGCGCGATTGATGCTGTTTTAGTATACTTATTTCTATTTTTGAAATAATAAATATTCCCATAGAGACTCTGCATCATCCTGAGCCCTTTGCCATGCCCTCCCCATTCCTTATAACCCACAGATGCTTTTTGATGTCCAGTGATCACATGTGAGTGTCCCTATGTGAGCTTTCTGGGAATTAAGTAAGAACCAAATACTAATTAGTGGCATTAAATTAGTTCCACGTTGCCTGTTTTCATAACTTCTTTCTTGTTTACATCTTCTATTCTCCTCCTGCTCTGTAGCCCACAATGTTTCAAGTTTATAAACCTACATTTTCTGTTCTTTAGCTACAGCTGCAGTGATGGAGCTGATATAGTATCACAAACTGACTGTGCATATATTCACAGAAAAAAAAAAGAAAACCTTCTGAGTATGACATGCAAAAAATCCTACCACTTTCATTCTGGGTTCTTGAAACCCTTTCAGTATTCATTGGCCTTTATTATTCACCTGAATAAGTAATAAGCAGCTTCTCTGAGTAAGTATTTAAAGGCTCAGCAGACCATTTTTTAAACACAATTTCTGCTTCTTAAAGCCCTTCCAACAAGCACAACAAAACCCAAAATTGCAGATCACCCATTTATGCTTTTATACATAGATACTTACACATCACCCAGGTCATGAAGTCCTCCACAGAACAATAATCGGACTTGATTTGAGTTGTTCAAATTCACACTTCTGTATCGTATGCTGATGGGGGTTTTCACAAACATACTCAAATTGATCATAAGTAGGTACACATTTAAAAAAACAGCTGTAAAGGTTAAGACAAGCAATTCAGAACAGGAAGATTCAGCAGGCTGATGGATGAATATCCCAATAATGGTGATAGTAGAAAGTTTCCTTGTGGTTTGAGACGGAAGAAATGGCACAGATTATTGCATTTTTCCCCACCTAGGAATAGGAACAGGCCTTAAAAACTGCATAAAATATTTAAACTATGTAGCAACAGAAATGAGTTGTGCAAGGGTAATGCAATTATTTTTAATATAACCACAACTGAGGCCTGCAAAATCATTAACTTTGACTGCTTCTGTCACACAAAAATCATTACAAAAATCTTCAGGCATTCCTTAGTCCTATAAAACAAGCTAATCATCTTATATACTCTTCTTCTCCATTTTTTTTTTCTTTTTTCCTGGAGGATGTTGTGAAATATTACTTTACATGAGTCAACAACTCCGAGTTGAATATATTAACCTTTGCAATGAAAAGATGGTCAGATTGCGTTAGGCCACAGTATGAAGTTATTAGATACTTCTACTCTTTCTCCTAACCTTTCCATTGCAGAGTGTGAATGTGAGGGTGTTTCTAGGCAAGCAGTGAGGCAGCCCTGCAGTCTCAGAGGGTGGCTGCGAGCTTTGCCACCCCTGTGCTGCATCTGATTTTTCAAATCATAGAATCACATTGTTGTTTAGGTTGAAAAAGACCTCAAAGATCATCAAGCCCAACCATTAACCCAGCACTGCCAAGTCCACCATCAAACCATGTCCCCAAGTGCCACATCCACACATCTTTTAAACACTTACAGGGGTGGTGACTCGACCTCTTCCCTTAGCAACCCTTGCCATGAAGAAATTTTCCTTCACAACTGGTCTAAACCTCCCCTGTTGCAGTTTGAGGCCATTTACTCTCGTCCTATTGCTTTTATACCCGGGAGAAGAGACTAACACCCACCTACAACCTCCTTTCAAGTAGCTGTAGGGAGCGCTAAGGTCTCCCCTTTACTCCAGGCTAAACACCTGCCTCAGCTGCTCCTTGTATGACTTTTTAGGACTCTTCACCAGCCCTGTTGCCCTTCTCTGGAAATCCTCCAGCACCTCAATGTCTTTTTTAGTGAGGGGCCCAAAACTGAGTAAAGGATTCAAGATGCAGCCTCAGCAGTGAGTACAGGGGAGTGATCAACACACCCAGAGCCCTAAAAACCGATGGAGATATCTTGATCTGCTGGTGAAACCTCCTTGGCAATTAGTAAGACACTAAAGTGTTAAAAGACCCCAGTTATTAGAGCTGCACACAAATTTTATTGAGCTTAATGGAAATTGTACACAGACATTGATGAATGAATAGATCATTCTGAATTTACCGGAGCTGTCAAGCAATGTCTGCTAAATGGAATGCATCCTGGACAGTGCTATATTTACAGTGTGTAGGAGGAAAACACAATGTCAGAAAGCTAGAAAGGATAATTAAGAATTCTGAACACTGGGGGGGGGGGGCGAAATGGCACCCAATAAAGTGATCAGGTGGGACCACAGGGGAAAACGAGCCAAGCTGAAAAAGAAGGTGAAACTCCTGAACTTCCTTTATGCCAACAAACTACCATTTCAACATTGTGTTTCCCTGTCATATTTTTTGTTGGCAGGGCCCCTTTACACAGCAGAGCTCTAAAAATTACCCAGAGCAGAATGTCCACCCAAGTCTCTAGAATGTTGGGTATGAGGACTTCACACAGGAAAGACACATGCAGTATATTTCAAATTATGATCAAACAAGACTTTAGATGCATAGAATGAAATGCCAGATAATGGGCAGCTCTGTGACTGAAGGAAGTCTTGGGTTTATTAAGAACGACATGGTGTTTTCTACTGGGACTTAATATTCATGGACCTTCTTCTGAGGGAGAAAGAGGGCACATAAAAATTGTGATCGGCTGTGACATGATCTTGTCTGCCTATGAGAAGCTGTAAAGACCTGAACAAAATCTTTATTTTCTAGAAATGCAAGGAAAGTTTCTCCTAATCTTCTTAATGCAGCTAAAAAGGGAACATGAGAGTGCATTGGCAGAAAAGAGACATTATCTCTTCTTGCTTCATGCAGCTAAAAATACAGCATTATAGTTTGAAGTGAGTGCATTTTGCCTTGACCATCACTTTGTTATTGTAGCTGTATTTAAACAAACAAACAGATGAAAAAGATGGAAATGTGTATTTATACAGACATCAAAAGAAATTAAAGATGTTCAGAAGTTTGCAGCCTTGTGCCTCTATGCCATTTGTATTCTAAACGTGTTCAAAACAGCATCTACCTTTAGAAATGTCTTTTGTGGTATCTTGGTCTCTATTAATCTGCACTGCATGGTGTGACTCTGGGGTGTCCTGTGCAGCGCCACGAGTTGACTTGATGATCCTCGTGGGTCCCTTCCAACTCAGCATAGTCTACGATTCTAAGTACAAAATCATGCCATATGTCTCAGACATATACCAGGCTTTAATCTGCATTTCAAAGATGTGCGAATAGAATTGAATTTGATTCCTCTTCTGCACCATGACTAAAACAACCAAACAGAAATGGTGGTTACCTGTCAGAAATGCAACTGTTCTACACTAATCACCAGTTTTATTTTGAGCTCATTTCCAGATTAATGCTCCTTGAAGAAATGAAATAATCTGTTTATTTACAAATATAATTTAATTACTGCTCATCCACTTGAACAGTCCAAAATAACTGTCTCCTCCAAGACACAGTATTCTTCCACACATTCATGTCTTGCTTTTTTCCTCTGAGTTTGCCTTCAAACCCTACTTTAAGCATATTCCTGTCCTCCTCTCATTTAAGCACTCTCTGGTAATTTATTTGGATGTTTTTTTAATTGCAAAATAATTTTGCATTCCTACTATCCCTGAAGTCTGTTAGTGAAAAAAATGAAATAACATTTGAGAATCACTGAGACAAATTATTTTAATGTGGTGTTCTTTTCTTCCTGCTGGAATTGTGATATCCATGAACATCCCTATTTTGTGGAATTTGCTGATTTAGGGAGGTATATGGAGCAACCTGTGGCTGCTGCCAAGGCAACCAGCCCAACAAAGGGGTGGATCATGTATGTCCTGTGCATAAAACATGCAGGATGAGATTGGATTTGTACAAGAAGTGGAGGATAGGGTCAGTAATACCCACCTGAATACAGTGGCCATTTGAGGATTTCAGCAAATTCATCAGCTGAGTAGATTGCACTGAATCCAGACAATTTTAAAAAAGTGGGTTAAGTCCTTGAAAGACTGACCCCTTGATGAATGTATTTCCATTTTATTTTGGAATAAAGTTCAAAGGTTTTGACTCAGTAACCTTAAAAGTTTTCAGTTCTAGATCACATAGGTGCCTTCCATCTTGGCAAAGTTATATATTGCTATTTTCTAGAGCAATAATATTTTATATTGTCTTCTTATATATTTAGATTTTTGTTAAATGTTTTTGAGATCCTAGTCCTGTCTTGCATGCTTTGAATGAGTAAGGGTGAATCTTAGCACTACTGAAATCAGTTTTATTATTGCATCAAATGGGGATAGAGTTTTATCCCTTATCCTTATCTATATGACATCAGACCAAGTCCTGTCTGAACAGACAACCACTGTGTATTTCATGTGTATCACAGAGCACTGAAGATGTTCACTATTTTCCAAGAATCTACATTAAACTCATAATATGTTTAAGTATCAATCTATACAACAGATTTTACTGATAATGTATTTTAAAAATACATGTAAATGTACTGAAATAGTCTTTTCTTAATTCAGCTTAGACCATTTCATGGATGCATAGGAGAAGGTCTTCATGGAAAAAGAAATGCCAAGTGAATTATAGTCATATCATCCAAAGCTATTGCAATTATGTTGGAAATATTTCTGGTCACCTTTAAAGGAGAAATCCAAATCAATCTGGAACATTTCCATCTGCTATTTGCGGGACAGAAAATAGGTATCCTGTCCCTAATGCACAGCCTGCCAGGTAAATGCCAGAGAAAAGCCTGTCAGCTCTTCTTACACTATCACTTATGCATGGATGGAGAGACCTCGTGTCACCTGAAGGCTTTTTTGTTACAAGTGCATAGCAACACTTTGGTGAACGCAGTAAATACTTCCATGAAAAGCAATATTAGTGAAGAATGCGTGTATTTTTAGCCATATTTTAATGCAAATTAGCAGCTGAAAACACAGGGAAGAGACAACGCAGTGTAACACAATTTCTTTTTTTAAACTGACAGTGATCTACAGCCCTCATCATGGGAACTTCTTTGCGAAAGGTTTTGGCATAATTGACAACTAGCAGCTTTAAACCTCTGTTTTACTTTAAATAATATGTGCTACTGAGGATATAGCCTCATTACCTACTCAATACATATTTAACAGATTGGAAGAGGTTAGCAGAGTAATTCACTAAAGTTACTGAAGCATTTAAGCATTCTGAGTAAATATATATTTGCCTCCCTGTTATATTGTCTACATCATTCAGTCTCAATTACCACACTAATAAACCAGAGTTATCTTCATTTCCTACTACAGATAACATATGGATACTTGACCACAAAAGTACTTTAAAATACTACCATTTACTCTATCTTATAATATTAGGAGTATCCAGAGTCCTCTTGAACCATATTATAAATTCTTTCCTACAATTGATTGTGGTAAGTTATTTGGTGCTTCAGTTAAACATGAAGCTCCAGTATTTCTTTATTATGGCTCCAGGATTGCCTTTTATTAAGTGTCTGTGGTGCATCCAGTACAGAGCAGGGTGTCAGTCATGACTGGAGCTCCTGCATATTACCCAAACATGATTACATTTCAAAGATAAATACGTACTGTTTTGCCTGTCTGCACACCTGCCTGTCAGATAATTCCTATGCATCCCCTGTGTTCCCGGGTTTCTCTTTCTTTTCCTTTTTCTTTTTCCCTTTCCTTTTGCTACGCTTCTAATTTCTGACAAAGACAGCCTGGCAGTACGAACAGCAACTGCACAAAGATTGGCAACCTGGACACTTCTTCAAAAACTGAAGTAATTAGGTGAGCTTTATGCTAACTTTAGGAAGTCACTTGCCATTGCTGTGCAAGCACAGTTGTAACTCTTTGGGCTTCAGTGGAGTTTCTGGGCTGTGCAAGACCTCAGCTGAGCCCAGCCTGCTCAGATCAGCCCCCACCTCGCAGTGGAGCTCCTCTGTCACATGCCTTGAAGAATGTTCCCATTCACCACTTGGAGGATTTCATTACAGCCACCAACCCTCCTCCTTTAGAGGCAAAAATAGACAGTGGAAGTTTTTGGTGAAGGAGACCGTGTCAACTGCTGTGGTGGTCTGAAGACTACTATTTATTTTATATTGATATAAATTCCATGCTGTTGTAGTTATATCCTGATAAAGAGGTGCCTTATTCATTCCTTGTCCAGAGCACTCCTGCTGCAGTCAGCGTGCTCCTCTTGAAGGGGAATTGGCCAGCAGACTGCAGTAGCACGTAACAAAATTGTGCAGGCATGGACAACATAAGTGCACACACAAATACTGTGAGCACAAAGGATTGCCCTTGATATCTCAGCACCCATTTTGAAAGTAAGAATGAAACTGAGAATGAAAGGGAAAAACCGAGTAGTAGTAACAAGGGAATGAAATCAAGTACAAATTGCAGGGTTGTTTTTTTCCATTCTTCCTTCTGCACTGCCATACCGAGAGTGGATGGGAAGCCCTATTAGGAAGCACACAAAATGAAGAGCTCTCTGGTGCATCAATGCCACATCTGTGGCCACTCTGAGTGACGTGGAGCCTCTGAGCACGTTTGATAGTGCAGGGGCCTTTCAGAAAGACCTCTTCAACTTCATTCATAAGCAGCCATGCTCTGGCTTTAACATCTCTGGATCTTAATCTGTACATTGCAAAGCAGCCTGGGTTTATTGCCTGGAGTTAGGAAACATCTAATCAAAGACACGATGTCAAGTCTTTTCAGTGCAATCAATAGTTCAGTGCAATGAGCTGCCACACGTCCTTCTCCACATCAGTGGGAGAGGTGCAGGTGGGCTGGCAGTGTGCACATCAAACCCAGAGACACCACCAAACCCCGCGTGGTGACCCTTGCAACAGCCACCACAGGGCACTCTGAACTGGCCGTCCAGTCTGCTGGCACAGCAGAGACTTTCTGAGCAGGTTTCCTCTGCTTTGGAGACTGGGAGGGAGGAGGTGTTTTTTTTAAAAAAAACACCCCAAAATTGATCTGAAATTAGAGACCTCAGAATTGTGAAGAAGCCTGTGGGTAACCGCATTGTTTATATGTCAGGGGATTCAGTACCAGCGTACCACATGGTTCTGTTATCTCCTGGAGCACAGGATATGTATGTGTATGTATCACTCACCCACAAAAACATGTAATGTTTTGTGTTTAATAAGTGTGTTTAATTCGTGTTTACATATAAAGTAAACTACAAATATCTATTAAAGAATTGCAGGCTTATTACTAAAATACATTCTGGATAATGAATGCATAAGAAAACAAGACTGGAAGAGACCACCCAAGTCACATCAGTTATCCAGATTTATCTCAAGGTAAATTCCCTCTTCCTCTCAAGCACAAATCCTTTTCACAATATTTATGAAACACAGGGTGACTTGAAGATACTTTCTGTGAGGTATGGCTGCATAAAAATCACTTAACTTTCAGACCCTTTTCAGACTTTACAAAGGATCAAGCATGAAAAAGTAAATGTATTTTATAAAAGACATATTTCTTGATCTTATCTCATTTTCTAATTAAAAATTATGAAGTCATGTTAGGTAGACCAAAGTCCTACTACTACAATAGTGCTTGAAATTTTACCTCTAAATGCATTGGTAATAAAAGGTGCTGAGACTACTGTGTGTTACTCACTGCATTGTGGCATGTAGTGAATGAACAATAATTTATTCTCCACAGCATCTAAGGATTTCAAAGCAGCCCTACAAATATTGAATTAAGCTTCCCAACGAGGTAAGTAAATATGTCCATGTAAATAACAAGCCCAGAAATCCAAGCAGTGTCCAAAATCACCCATATTCCAACTGCTGTAAACAAGATCCACTGGCTCTGAGTCCAAACCCAAGTTTTTAAAGCCAGCCAGCCAAATCAGCAAGAGCTGTGCCTCTTGTCCTGCAGGGCTTGTTGCCCTATCAAGGCGAGGGAACTGAAAGTGCTCCATCGGTGCTTTGATGGAGATGGCAGAGAGTACGGGAGAGTGTGAAAGATTTAATCATCAGGAATGCACTCTGAGAGGGAAAGGCAGAAGAACCTAAGTGAAAAGTACTTTAAAAGGAATCAAAGGAACATGATGACTGAGCTAACAAGCTAATGCCTTTTGCTACCCATAAAAAAGCATGATAGAGTTATAGGTGAACTAGATGAAACTAGTAGTAGAAATGTTCATAATTTACAGAGTGCACACGTTTTTGTTGTGCATCATTCAAAAGTGATAGAGTGTTATTTTGTAGAAATTTCTGCATTTCGTAGAAATTGCTTGAGTGCAGAGAGGTACTTAATAGAACCACTTGTAACTTTTGAACACTGAAAGATCTTCAGTGTCCCAGTCAAAAACCTTGAAATGTGATGAAGTCTGTACGGTTGTACTCTGTGCAAAAGAAAGATGAAGAGCAGGATATTTTATTTCCACTTTAAAAAGACCTTGAACTCTCTGGTAAATGTTGAGAACCAAGAAGAATGCAATCTCTTAAAGAACCAAAAGGAATGCAATCTAATTTTAAGTGTTGCTGTGATAAAAGCACTGAGACCTACTGTGTTTTCAAGTTCATGGTGAAGTAAGGTCTCATTTTTCTGCCCACAGACATGCCTGCCACTGTGGGAGAAATTTTGATGCAAACAAAAGACTGAAACACTATTATATACTCGCCCATCTAGTGATTCTTTGCTTTCCACTTCTGTGTCTAGCAAAGACCACTCTGAGAGCTGTAGGATCTGCCATTACTATTCTGAAAATCTTTCTAGGTGCTCTTCACCTCCATGGCTGCTTCTCCATCAGCTTGTGCACTGCTTGCTTGGAGGTTGTCCGCGAAATTTTAACCCACTGTGCATGCAGAGGCGCAGGAGATACTGTCGGCTCCAGGACGTGCTTCAGTCACGCTCCTTTCCAGGCAGCTATCTGCAAAACTGGCAGGTCTGATGATGCAATTGGCTTCACGAGCACCTACAGCATTTACAGACACGCTCACGGGGGTGTTTTGACAACTTAGATGGAAAAATCCCTTCTTCCCAGAACAAGAGCGCCTTTTGTTCATTAGTGTTCTGTTCAGCTCAGCTGACCTTGGTTTTATTTCAAACCTTGATTGCTGCAAACTTTGCTCTGCTGTTCAGCCAGCAGCCTACAGGGCTCCAGCAAGTAAATGGTTAGAAGGGAAAGAAAGGATAGCGACTTCTCCCTCACAAATCACGGAATGATTCAGCCGCAGGCAGACATCTCACTTTGAACTTGTCACTTCGGTGTCCCTTTACAGCTGACAGAGAGCTAGTCAGCATTGTCAGTGCCATCTCAGCTGAGATTCATGTTCCTCTAAACCAGCACCTGCACACGATCAGAACAGACAATTGAGGTGCCTATTTCCTCTGCCTTAACTACGGGGAGATCCTGGAGTAGCTGGCCCAGCTATGGGCAGTGAAACATGGCCCTTATAGAATAGGACACAGTCTGCTCCAAACACCCTGCTGGCTCAGCCACGTGGAAGGCATAGGAAAAACCACCCTGAGAACTGGGCAATCACACTGGGAATTGTGAGGGATTATCCATCTTGCTAAGCAAGACGCTTCAGGTGCCTTTGCCTCATGGCACGGTCCAGATTTTAAATTTGCTAGTTAACACCAAGCCCACATTTTTGTAGCTAGCCAGAAATAATATTAATAATATTAATAACAATAATAATTATAATTAACTCCCCCGACGCTTCACAAAACTAAGACTTCACAAAATAAATAACAGATAAGAAGAAAACATATGATCATAAAACAAAGCAAAGAAAATACTGAATTTAGCAGTAAAAATACTAGGTTCTCTACAGTTCTGCAGCTGACACAAGAAACTAAAGCAGGGAGGCAGTTTTGCTGGTTTTTGCTTGTTTTCATGTCCAGCTTTTTCCCTCTCTTTTATTTTTTTTTCAATCATAGATGTGTAATTTCTTATTGCACCTTATCACAGTGATAGCAATTTAAGAACCATCAAAATACAGGGATTCCCTGTAATTAATGCAAATACTGGGTGGACAAAAGTATTAATATGGTCCTGTTGGTATGGCTAGGTCCCATCCATACTAGCAGATTTTTCATTGGAGTAATACCTTGATAGTCACCTAAATTAAAAAAAAAAGGCAAAAAGTATTTTTTAAAAAGAAAATACTATTTTTGAAGACATCTTACATGCTTTGCTATTAGTTTTCGAGCAAAGTTTAATTGCAATCTCTCTTTTGCTCCCAAAACTGAGACAAAAGACAATTCCTTTGTCTTTGGCTCTTCCTTCAGAAACCCAAATGTTGTGCTATACCAATCTCTGTGCAGGTCACTCATCCCGCCCCTCAAGGGATCTTCCGACATTTTCATTTATTTAATCATCAGCTCTCGAAGTAAAACACAGAAGAACAGGTGATACTGAACCCTTGGCTCTGAGGGATTGCTGAACAGCAAGAAATACAACATTTTGATTTGCTAACAAGACCCCAAAGTCAACCCATCCCTGCTGTACTGACAATTATGGATTGGAACAACTTACCTTTTTCCCTCCAAGGATGCACAGTGAACCCTCCCTTCGTTTTCTGGTGACAGGCTACACACACTCAACTGCTCCCTCCTCTCCTTGAATCAGAATATTTTAATGATCAAGAACCTTCTTTGAATTTTCAGCCAAAATATATCTATGGTGGCTTACATACATTTGCTCTTGTGCTAACATTACCTTTTATCTTAAAATTGTTCTCAAGTCCCAGGCAGATTAATAACAAGACAGATTGTTGAACATTAAAATGCATGGTTGGGAGATGAGGGGGGGAAATGGGCTTAACCCATTTATAATAATGCAGGCATAGGTGTTCTTTCAAACACCTCAAGGGAAAAAATGGGAGCTCTTGGGGTTTATTCCCTGTATTTGCTTAATTCTAAAAATGTCAAAGAGTGCTTATGGTTGCAATGCAAGAAACACAACTTGTAGAAAAGCAGAACGACACTTGCACAGAAAACTCATCTTTCTGGAAATCAAGCTGGTTTAACTCTTTGTATGTCTTAATCTTCTCTTCAGCAGAAACTGGCACTCTCTGATGCTTCAGCTGTACACACGAGAACTGTGCAATCTTCCAGTTCTACATATGTGCCTTCTTAAATATCTTAATCCACTTTGTCAGGATACCCAAGCCACATTTTTATCACTTATTCATTTCAAACGAAAAGGTAAAGCATAATGAAAATAGCAGGATCAGACTTTAATTTATTTGGAAGCCAAAAGTTTGCATTTTTCAAGCATCAGAGTAAAAAGCTGTTCACACAGGATTCAGTTTCCCTTCTCCTGGGTGATTTATTAGTTCATGTAGGGAGAAATGACTCCTCTGACTCGTCTGGTTGCTGGTGACATTCACCTTATATACATGTCAGCCAAAGTCTATAGACAACAGAAATTCAATTTCTACATGGTAAAACAGACAGGAATGTAAAAGTTTATGTAACTCTGTGAAATATTGTATTCTGTTCACTACTTTTTTTTTTCCTGCATTTTGCCTGAGTGTACAAGAGCATGAACATCCCAAGGAAAAGCTTCTTCAGTTACTCTCAGTACCTCTGTTTTCCATGAAAACCAGAAACAAAATTTTTATGACATATTCTTGACAAAAATACTTTCATCCCATTCTGTCACAGAGATATGATGGATGAGGCATTGCAGCCCAATTCTACAAATGTCACCGGGCAAAGCATCTGTGAAGTATTTATGCACTAAATCACAGATTTTATTTTACTTCAAAGCCATAACTTTTCATGTTGCATGCAGAACTTGGTATATGAGGAGCACAGAATCTGCTCCTGTGCCTCTTCTCTCTTTCCACTGTATGAAATATATTTTATGAATACATTATTGCATCCTTATTAATTGTGGATGTTCTGTGTAAGCACAGGCAGGAAAGGGACAGGATGAACTTGCCTTGGCCATTCCATTCAGCCTGTATCACCGCTCTGTCACAAAGGGTTTCACTCCCTTCATGGCAGGGATAGAAATAATCACACAATTTTGTTGTGTCTTCAGTTGTGAGTTAAGAAAGAGCGTGCTCTCGCCTCACTAGAAAAATGGTAATATTAAAAGCGGATATACTATCCACATAGTGCAATGTTTTTCATTTCTCAGCACTTTGGACTGTGCAAAGTTTGGGCAGCCAAAGTACTTGACTGGGACTGAGCAGCCTTTGGTGAGGAATAAATCAAGATGATGTCCAACAACACTGCAGCCCCAAAAGGATGTATCTTTGGCCATGATTCACCAGGGTCCAAACCAAAGCAAAGGAATCCCCTTGCTGAAACTGTTTCAATAGATTAGACGTTCTATTACATCAGCAGCTTGTGACTGCAGATTTCACCAGCCACAAACAGGAGTTCAGCCATTTGAGAAGGTATATTGGATTCATCCCAGAAGCCTGTATGTGCTCATGTGAAGAATGCCAACAATTTTCCTTCTGCAGAGTGTTAAATACCCATTTCCCCCTAATTTACTAGTCCCTAAAGGCTAATAAGTAGGAAATGAAGGGGGAAGAAATTACCAGTAGACAACGTGCATCTTTCAGTCAGCAATGAACATTTCCTGTGCAAATCTGGTGTCATAGCCTGAAAAGTCTCAAAACTAAATAACTTCCTACTCAGGTCAGAAGTCCATTACAATGCTGGAGTTCACTGTTTCCATTATCTTGGAATGTGCTCACATCAGAAATGTTCTGTTTTACATGACAAAAGTGAAATTGATCTTAGCGGATCACTTAAACTTTAAAAATTACAGTTTCCACAATACACCTATTTCTGTTCTAGCCGTCCTTACTTACACAAGTGTTTCTTGACATCAATACACAAAACATATAAATAAAATAATTCTAGAACCATAAATTGGTCAATTCTTGCGAGATGTTGATTCTTCTGGTTCCTAGTGCCATTTGACGGCTCTCAGGGAAGATTTTCAATTTGTACAAGTAAAAGAAAACTGAAATGTTACTGTTATTTTATTGTATATGATTTATAAAACACATACATATCTTTTGTCTGTGTGCTTTCCAGTGGATAGATATTAAATTCCATTACAATGAGATCATAAAATTGTATGTGTCCCATTTATGACATCCCCACATCTGTGTTTTGAAATGAATAGTGTGAATTGTCTTTTTATCCACTTCTTCCATTTTTTCTCATCACAAGCATTGTCACATACACCATATCCTAGTTATTTTTTCTTATTTAAAAAGCAAACTTATCGAGACAGAAAAATTATGCAGAAGGGCACACAGAACACTGGGTATGGTACCAATGGAATAACAACAATGAACAACAAATCTGAAATATCTACTACTTCATAATCCAGAGTAATCTGACTGCGTAACTGGTGGAAAGTATTCTTTTTATCTAAAGAGTGTTCAGGTAGTAACAGATTTGGTCACCCAGCCCTACAAGCCGTGTAAAGTCCCTTCGAGCCTCACTACTTCAGTTACACCACGATGGTCCTTGCTGTGAGGAAGAGTATTGGCATCTGTTTTCAGCAAGAAGAGAATGTGGCTCTCCATTAGAGATGGGTCACTTTCCTCTCACAGAAAAATCATTCAGAGTTAATCGATTGCAGCAGAGAAAACCATAATCTGGCTTGTGTCATTAACAAGTTTCCCGCAAAAGAAAGGCAATAAAACCAAGCTGCTAATGAAAGTTTCAGGTCTTCAGCTGTAATTCTCCGATTGCTTGTCATTACTTTAACATAGCAACGGGGAGAGGCTGTTCCATCAGGAAAAGCGCTGGATCTCAGTGAGGATGCAGGGAGAGCCACTTCATCTGTGTAGGGAGCTCATCGCTACACTACCGACACTGTGGAATCAGAATGTCCCACGTGCTCTCTACCCGTTGTAGCAACTTTTCCTCTTACAGCACCAAAGAACTGATGCACCTAATCCAGAAAAAAAGTAAACAACCTAAAACCAAAACCAAATAAAATAGGGGAAGATCAGAGAAGTTTCTCGTGGAACGCAGCGAGTGCATGAATGACCTGCAGGAGCAGCACAAGGCAAACACCAAAAGTGCCAGGAGTGTGCAGCAGGTGGCGTGTGAGCCATGTCGTGTGGCGAGCAGCAAAACTGAGTTACCAGCCGGCTCCTGCGCAAGATGCTCAGCCTGTCTGGGTGGGCTGGGGCCAAATAAACACCTGCAATTACCCAGACTAAGTCACCGGCAGCATTTTTTTTCCGGCAAGAAGTACTTTCATTAGTTAAGCTCCCTACAAGTGTCCAGCAGTAATTCAAGCTCCTCAGCACACTGTTGGCCACGATGGTTTGAGCGTTACATCTCCCCTAGGTGGTTTTGTGTTTTTATTTTGTGGTAATCTCCATTCTTGGCTCTATCACATCCATCAGAGCGTTTCCAGTTGAACAGGAGGAGTTGTAAGGGCAGAGAGGTTTGGCAGACACAGACACAGCAAAGTCAGAACACAGTGCTTCCCAATTGCTCTATAGCTTCGATCAGATCTGATTGTAAATTGATAATGACAAACTGATATCTCTGAATTTACCTGCTCCAATCACGATGCAAAGGACTAACACCTTCTCACAATCATCCTGTAGATACATAGTTGTGTACCCTGTTCTGCAGGGAACTGCAGCCCCAGCATTGCTAAGAGTTTCTAAGTGTATTTGGCCAGTTTTCCACGGGTAGGTGAGTGGTTTACTGGTGTTGGTTTCACTTGCCACACCTGAGCTTCTTCATCAACAAAATCCTTTGGGATCCTTATTGCTCTGCCCTGTGAAACAGAACTCAGCACTGTGCAGTTGCAGTAAGCAGTGTTAGACTTAGTCAAGCCAGAGCAATCCTTTCTGTGAGTTAAATAGTGCCAGTTAGCAGCATTTACCTTTAGGAAAGTTCTCTGTTCTGAATATTTACACAAGCCTTGTTTCTACCATACCAACAGTCCAAGCAAAGGAATGAGGTTAATTCTACAGCTGGAGATAGAGTGATATCATAACTATCATTTATTATTTTAATGTATTCTAGTAAACACAAGAAATGTTTCATAGTAGAAAATGTTATATAAATGACAGCAATACAATGTTAGAGATTTACAAATGCTCAGAAGACAGTCAAGAGTCCCAATGCTACTTATTTTCAAATGAACAAGAAGGTTTAGGGTTTTTTGTAAAGCATAAATGTAGATGTGCCCAGAGAAGCTGTGGGTGCCCCATCCCTGGGAGTGTCCAAAGCCAGGTTTGATAGGGATTTAAACAACCAGGTCTAGTGAAAGTTGTCCCTGTCCCTGGCAGGGGGTTTAGAATTAGAACTTTAAGGTCCCTTCCAACCCAAACCATGCTATGATTCTAAATTATACCTTTTTTCCCAGCTACAGAAGGATTAAAATAGTTGGAAAAGAGAAGGATGTTAAGCAGGAGTTACGGCTGATGGAATTCCAAGAGGGCCACATACACATACTCATTTATCTTTCAAACCCAAATGTCACATTCCAAGTTGGGCACATCATGCCTAGGGTGGGCCAGATGGCTTTTCTAAAGAATTGCATATGTAGTAAGATAAAAAATAGCTATTTACTGAAGTGATATTGAAGCCAAAGCACCAAGTTTTACCTTGGATGAAATCACAAAACACCCTAATATTCAATAGAAAAGAAAATTAATTCATTATTTTGATTCCAAATGGAATAAAAAGAAGCCGGAAAAGAAACAAAGGCACTTTTATGTCAAGAAGAGAATGATCTATTCAACAGGATGACAAAATTCAGGTTTCAGAGTTCTAAACATAATCACGATGGTCATAATGGGACACTCCTCCCCACCCCTCCTGTGTGTTTCTCATCCCATGAAGTGTCGGAGCTTTGCCAACACCTTCTTGTAGTACTACAGCCCAATTGCAAGGTGATTTTGGGGCCTGCAGCACACTGGGAATGACAGAAGAATAACTATGCTCAGTATTTTGCTTTCTTGCTTTTTGAATTCATCTGCAACAGGAGCAATCAACTTTTTTATTTGGGTGAACAATTAATTTCCATGTGTATGTGGCACACTGAGTGCAGAATGTACACGGACTCTTCCAGGTCTCCATAGGAAAGTGCTGGCCTGGTGCCTCCGAAGGCTAAACTATAACACATCCCAGCTGTGGGCAAACAAATGGCTTTGGCACTTACCAAAAGGTTTCTCTTGATGGAAAATTTATTATTGTCTTTTCTGTTAAGCACAACAAAATGTTATAATGAGGAGCAGGGAACAAAATATTAATTAGAAATGCTGCATTGATGCAACACATTCAAAGGCAATGTTATTCGAACGCAGCAATCTCTTTATCTGGTTCTGGAAAAAAAGGACTAGTTATTAAAATTAAACAGAGAAGGAAAATAATGTCACTAATATGAAAAAAATTATTCAGGCAGGTGACACATCAGTCAAAGCCTGTAAAGGGAGGGGAAACCACCCGTAATTTCCTTCTCTGTGCCCCAAATTCATCAAGATTTAGTGAAAAAGCTTCTGCCCCAGCTTGGGCACTGGAGTTGTGGAGCTGAATTCTTGGCACAAGCCTTACAGGGCAAGTTTATCTTTTCTTTCAGATGGGAAAGGTTCACCACCAGGCCCTACAGGAAAACTCTCCACCAGTACTTACACCACTAAGAGCTAATTCATGACTGCAGGAGAGGAGCAGAAAGCTCAGAAAACTTGTTTCCTTCCTTATCCAGGAATAATATCCAGGCCTTTGGAACAAGCCCTGCTCTTCTCTGGGTGAGATGTGTTTGTGCAGTGAGGAGTTCCTGCAAAGCCTTCCGTACCAAATTCCATCTTCCAGGGGCCAAACCCCAAACTATTTTGATAACTCAGAATGGAACAGTGTTCATGGGTGTCTGCCTTAGCCAGGTACCATGTTTTTGCAACAATGTGATCATTTTAAACATGAAAACTCTAAATTCTATATATACATATATATGTAAAAAACAAGCACCTGCTCTTTCCTTAAGGAACACATTCAGTGGCATTCTCTGCATATCTAAGCATTAAGAGCAGCCCGTGTGCTCACCATTTGTGGAATAAGGACTGCAGCTTTCTAAATCTCTGCGAGAAAACACAGCAAACAGTTGTTTATTGCAACACACAGGGTGTTACAGAATAATTTACATGGATTTAATGAAAGAAATCCTAAGAAGATGCATGTGTAGAATTTTCATATGGACTGTTTAAATAAGTAGAATGAAAAAACTTGGAAATGAAAATGTAAATCAGTTGTAATATATTCTGAACACATGTAGAGATGCACTTTGATACTTACCAAAAGTTAGAAAGGAAGTCAGCAACCACAAAGTGCCAAGTTTAAAGTGATAGCTTGTGAAACGAAGTGGTTCCTTGAACCAAAGCCTTGCAGAAACATTTCAGAGAGCTGGGGAGGAAAATGGCACACTTCAAGTATCACTCTTTAAAATAGCTAAATAAGCTTAATTAGTGATGCACAATAATTGCTGTTTTAAGAGTGACATCACACTGTGTGCAAAATACATTAGAAAGTTACAGGGCAGATTAAATGAAAAGAATTTAATCTTAAATACCATATATACTTTCGGAGCACTGTAATTCTAGATGGTATGGAATGGAATGAGAAAGAGATCAAGGATTAAAGCAAGTGCAAGGAAAAGGTTGATCAAGAAGGCACAACAATTCAGGACTTCTTTCCAGGAAGACCTCACCATAACTGGTTGTAGTAGCAAATTTCACTTGGCACATGGTAAAGAACAGTGAGGAGGTCCTGCATGTTCTCTCCATCTCTGCAAAGATCAGGCAGAGGAAATCAAAAGGCTTTCTTTGCCTTCAGGCATGAACCAAAAGAACATATACGGTGTAAATGTCCTTATTTCCATAGTCTGAACATGCAGATGAATTTTGGTGCTAATGTACAAAATGACAGAAGTACCTTTTTTACTCTTTCAGGACTCAAAATACTAAACCCTAAAGGGAAAAGAGACTTTTCAGGGTTTTAGATAAGATTGAGCATCTTCCCACAAACTGAATTAGGCAAACAGCTCTCAGCAAGATTAAAGTTACAAATGAGCTGTGAAAGTTCTGCCCTGTGGCTGAAGCTTGTTCTGTATCCTTATAAACACATCCAGTGGGTGTGTTTGAGAGAGGATTTGTGCAGCTTGGTCTCAGTGGGGCAAAGCCATGTGACAGAGATAGCAGCAATGGGATATTTTCCCCATTTGGAGGAATGATTGTTCTTCTGGCTGTACTTTGGGCATGGTCAGAAAATGATCGATCTTTCAGGCTCAAGGGACTCTGTCCAGGGAGTCTACAAAGCTTTGGATGTGGGGCTCTGAAGTAGGTTCAGAAAAATTAAAATCCTGTTTCCACTTGTAATCTCTGCCTTATGTGTCCTTTAAAGTGGTTTTTGTTTTCTTTTTTTTTTTTTAGTTTAAGAACCCCTGGCATTTCAGACAAATAAAAGCCTCATGGTTATTTGACTCATGGTGAGACATTTCTGAAAATGACTACAAGGAGACACAAAAAACTGTCATGTGTAATGAACAGGTATTGCTTACCTCCAAAAGACTTCTAAACTTTTAGTTCAGAAGCATGTCCTGATTGTGATGTGGGGGTTTGCCGTGCTGTGGAAACTCAGAGAAACTGGACGAGCACAGAAGACTTTCAAAAACCACAAACCACACCTGCTTTTTGTAAATTTGTGCAGATGGTCAAGTGATCTCAAGATGACCCACAGCTCTCACCCCCATTGGAAAGTCTGTGCCACTTTTCCACCAGGTGACAGAGTTGGTGTCTAGGCTGGGGCTGGCTATGGGTGTTCCATCCCTTATGCTAGTGCAGGGCTGGGAAGTGTCATCAGAGATTTCCTCAGCAGGTATGCTTAGGGAAATGAGGGGAGGGAAGAAGAAAGAAAGGGATGGGAAGGGAAGGAAAAGTTCATCTGGAAGGAATGTTCACCTACAACAATCATCTAGTCCAGCTGCCTGACTACTTCAAGGCTGACCAAATGTTAGAGCATGGCATTAAGGGCATTGTCCAAATGCCTCTTAAACACAGACAGGCTTAGGACATCAACCACCTGGAATCTCTCTGCGAATCCTGACCTCTGTTACAAAGATTATACAGTTCATCTTTCACCCTGACTTCCAAGATGAGATCCCTGTTCAGCCAAGCTGGTCTTCTGACACCCTTTCCTGACTTAGGGCACAACAGGATTGCCTGCTCCTCTGCTCTTAAAAGGGAGTTCTTCAAAACTAACCAGCACAAATGGACGTCTCAGCCCTCAAAAGCAAACTCCAGGGACACTGCTAACTAGCTCTCTGGGGAGCATCAAGTTTTCTCTCTTGAAGTCCAGGGTAGAAAATCTGCTGACCCTTTTGCTTGTTACACCAAGAGCTCTAAACTCAACCATCTCTTGAGGACAGTGGCCAAGGCAGCCGCCTACTATTCCATCTCCCATGAGTCCTTCTCTAGTCATAAAAAAACAAGTCTGGGAGGGCCTCCTTCCTCGTTAGCTCACTGAGTGCTTGGGACAAGGAATTACTTTCCCCAAACTTGAGGAATTACAGATCAGTTGCTCATGGCAGGAGGTTTATTTTTATTTCCATCCCATGTTTTGTTATTTATGATGACATATATTATTAATTCTAAAGCTTATCACGTGGGTCTTATTATAGAACTTATTCTGAGGTGGATCATCTGCTCTCCCAAATTCTTTTTTCAATCTACACAAGACAGTCCTCCTCAAGCATATCCTATCTGCAGGTTCAGCAGCAAATATTAATGCAGGTTTGAATTCAGCTATTTTTTTCTGTTGATCTGCTTTCCTCTGAATTTTCCATTCATCACCTCTTTGCACAGCTCCTTCCAATGCGAATGAAGAAGTATTACACAGAAAGCATTTGAACTTTTAAAGGTCTCATTCTGTGTGGCCAAACAGAGGTTGGCTCATCACTGTCCTTGGTATGCCTCTGTGCTTTCTTATTCAAAATCCTCAGGCCACGGTCAGGGGATAAAGAGGATACCTGGGAACACACATTTAAAATTTCCCTCTAAAAATTACTCTTATTTGTCATAATCTTCCCAGCCTTACATCACAGCCATGTCCAGCTGAGAAGCGAACTCTGCATAGTGAATTGAAATCTGCTAGCCATGGGTTTCTTTTCACATTTATCCTCTGAGGGGCTCTTACCAATAAACTATAGGAGTCGACTGTTCCTCAAATGAAATGCTGGAAGCAAGTGAAAAGCTGAGGCCCAGGAGCGTAAAAAAATATTCTCTCAGAAGCTTGAGGACTAAGATTGAGTTCTATTTCAGAGCAGGACTTTGGACTTGTATTTCTTGCTACCAAGCAGATGTCTTATGAACAGCTAGCTCCATGTTCTCCAGGAATTAATACTTATCTGTTTTCTGCAGAATGGAAGAGCAGAAATGGGAGAGAAAATAATACTTATGAATACTGTATAGCCCATGAGATGACTGAAGTATTATTCTGAAAGATAAGATACTTACATTAAAATTCTCTTTCTGAATCAGTGAGGGGGTAGACATGAATTTGGGAAAGGGTTTGGGTTTGGCTACTAAGCTGCAAAATCAATTATTGACACAGCTTCAGTTCTAGTCTTGAATGCATTCCCTAGTTAACAATTGTTCCCTTCTGTCTTCCCTTAAGTAAAGTCTGCTGGCAAAATGTGTTTCACTTTTAACAATCAATCTCATGCTGCTCTGATTCTGAGTAGCTAGTTGCCGGGTCCTTTTCTGAGTGGAAGATCAGCTGCTCCCAAAACCAGGTAAATGCCCTACATCCAGACACAAACACACTGGGACGTGGGATAGAAGGAGAAGTTTTGTAGCTGAAGATCTAAACAACCAGTCTGTGGGGACAGCCTATGGTCCTTACTGTGGCTGAAAGGCCAGAGAGTTTCAAAGTGGGGACTATCTGAAATGCATCTGGAGCAGAAGAAAGAGAGCAGCTCCTTCCTGCCATGCTTCTCTTGAAAGGGAAACTTTTACAGAGGGGCCCAATCAATGCAGCAGCAACTCATTTCAGTGTGATGCTGAATTAGACCAATTATCTCCAGCAGCTAAACCCCATAACGAGGCCAAGCTCTCTGACTCTGATCTCGAGGACAGCAGACTGGCTGCCAGTCTAAGCCGTTTGCAGACCTGTTGTGATTGACCTGTGTGTGTAGGAGCTGCCCAAGACACCTGTTATGTCAGGCTAACAGAAGACACATACTGCAAAGTACTCAGGGGGAGTCAGAGGCTTTAGGGGTCAGCAGAAAGTGCTGGTATTTTGTTCAGAAAGATCACCTTTATTACTTTGAATCCATCCAGCGTGCCTTGAAGAGGCATTGTGCTAGGAGGTAGCTGGGAGATGAGCTCTGCATTCCCTCACAGCTGGGATGACCAGCACTACCAAGTCTGGCCCGTGTTGCCATGCCTGGTTCATTTGCTCTCACAAGGTACTATCTAGATGAACCTCACATAAGTAACTAAAGGGAAACTTTAATTACTATAGGTAACTAATGGTTGCCTAAACGTGTATCTTCCAGGGGAAAATTATGATTTGAATATTAATTATTTAAATTCTCATAAATAACAGTATAGTATATAATACAATAGATAATAATGTTTTAAATATTAAATAATTTTATATCCTACTGTGATAAGGTCATCTGCCTAGCGGATGAAGGGAAGGTGGTGTGGATGCAGGTCTCCTGCACTTTGATCCTGTCCCTCCCAGCATCCTGCTGGACAAGCTGCGCAGCTGCGAGATGAGCAGGCAGAGAGTGCACCGGGTGAAGACCTGGCTGAAGGGCAGGGCTCAAAGAGCTGCAGTGAATGAGGCCACGCCTGGCTGGGGACCAGCGGTGCTCCTCAGGGCTCTATGGGCCTCACCATTAAAAAAGGATGTTGAGGTGCATGAACATGTCCCAAGGAGGGCACCAAGGGGCAAGGGGCTGGCAGGCGTGTCCTGTGAGGAGCACCTGAGGGCACAGGGTTTGTCTGGTCTGGGGAGGAGGAGCTGAGGGGTGACCTCTCTGAGGAGGGGAAGCGCAGAGGGATGTGCTGAACTCATTTGAATGGTACCCAAGGCCAGGACACGTGGGAATGGCTCGGAGTTATATCCATCAGGGGAGGGCATGAGGAGACATTTCTTTACTCAGAGGGTGGTGAAACCCTGCAAGAAGATGACCTGTTTTGAACTGGCCTCATAATCATTTCATTGTTATTATAAAAATAAAAGGGGAGGTGGAGAGGGATGACTTTGTGCACTGTTTCTGTCACTTTAATGTCCTTATCCCACAGAGAAATGTTTCACCCCTTCCCTACTCATGCTATGCTGTACATTTATGCATAATGTGTCACAAGGCCTTTATTTGACTTTTTATTCCTCCACCCACATATTTAATATTGAGGGTTTTTCTTTGGTGAGGCAAGCAAAAAACGCCCCCCTTAAAACAACCAAACAAAAAAACCCCCAAAACTTCAAGGTCCTAAGTCAAATCATTTTGGAAATTAGAGAAAAAGCAACAAAGAGAACGGAAGTGATTTTTCAACTAAGCAAAAACAAGATAAGTGTTTGAATACTGTGGTCCTTATCTGTGATTTGTTCGTTTGGTTCCATCATCACTCCACACTATCCGATTGTTCAACCTAAACAACATTAATGCTTTTTTATTTCCCCAAACTTGGGGAGTCATGTCTTGAACCAAGATGTGGACACTCACCTTTCAGATCTTTCATATTAGGAGAAGAGGGGTACAAGTAATACAGAATGCAAATAAAGGTTGCAACTCTTATTTATAGCTGGAAATATACGTCCTTGCTATGCCGTGGTTAACGCTGAGCTGCGATGTCGTGCTGTGCTGGTACACTCTATGGAAACCAACAGTAGTACCTGAGACATTGATAGGATTATTCACAGAAGTAAAAAAAAAGAAATCTCAATTTTTTAGCAAGAAAAGGACTACTGCGGACATAAGGATTTTTTGAATAATTCAGATTTCACTGCTTGATACAAGAAGCAACTGCCGTAGGCAGATCCATGTAATTTGACTCAACATATTTGTTATCTATGAGAGAGTTTGATCTCTAGATTGGTGAATGAAATTTGCAACATTTACACAGCTTGGCAACTAAAGGAGTAAATCTGTTACCACGCACTTTGCTAACTGCCAGACACTCATTTGCTCCATAAAAATTACCAAGGTACCCACAAATCAAAGCCCAAAGAAGCTCTAAGTAGTTTTAGAAATATTAGAATTTGCCTAAGATAATTTTAGATCTAGCACAATGAATTGTTGTACCTCCTGAATTCAGCTTACTTCAGGCAAAAACTACCAAATGTAAAGAAAATACATGTTACAATGTCTAGTACGAGGTCACAAATAACAGGAACTGATTTTTAAATGGTAATACTGAACCAAATATATTAGAAATATTCAGCCTAAATATACACATCTCACTTTTAATTTCAAAAAAAAAAAAAAAACCAACCATGTAGTTTAATAAATATTTGGAAAAATCCAGTCTTGGTCCTTGGGCACTTCAGCACACTTTGAAAATCATGTCACAATTTTTAAATATAGATTCCCAAAAATAGAGATCTATATTAGGCTCACAATGTATTGTGCTTTCCATGCTGATATTTCCTTTCTTTTCGACAGAGCTGGCAGATCAGTTCAGTCCCTATAAATCACGGGATTTGTTTTCTTTTAATACGAAGAGATGCTTTCATCTTCGCAGATACTAATAAGTAGATGCTTCTGAGGTATTTGAATCCAGATCCATCCGATCTTAATAAAAATTAAGATCCCACGGGATCATAATTCTCTCCGTAACTGCTGTTCTCCTGAGCAGCAATGCTGTGGCAGTTTTACAGCAGCCACCTGAAACAGGGTTTGTCCTTTAACTCACCTCAAAGCTTCTGCACAGCTCAAGGACTCCTGGATCTGAAGGCAACAGAAGGCCACAGAAACCTTCTCTTTCACTTTACTCATAGAAGAGGTTTTTTCACTTTTGGCTATTTTATCTGCTATAAGTGTTTGGGGGTTTACTGCAACTGTTTATAAAATTAATAAATTGTACAGTCACCATACTATGCTGAAACATAATCCATATGATAAATGCATTGTCAATACAAACATTTTCCTAAATTAGAATTATCGCTTTTAAGGAGTTACACACCACGCTGCTATTGCTGTTCATTATAAATGTTCAGAAAATAGGTGCAAAAATATATTATATTGTATATATTTTATCTTTAAGGTTAATAAAATTAGATTTATGCAACATCTTTGTTCAGTAGAACTTCTAATAGTTAAAAAGGACAGGAGAAAAGTGGAATTGTCAAAACAGATCTGTGTGTTCCAATAACCACTAAACACCAGGGTTGCAGTGGTGGAGCTTCCCTTGCACTCGTCAAAAAATCTGCATGTGTTGTCAAGGAGAATCATGAACTAGTGACTCTGACCATAAGTAATCTGTTACAGATACCCAAAATACACTTTGAAAATACAACAGAAGATGAAGTCTTGTAAATTATCTGAGGTTTTGGGGGCATAACTGAATTGTAATGCTCGAGAGAAAGTGATAATTTAGGTTTTGTTGAACTCTGACAGGTACAGATGGCAGGGGCTAAAAATTAGAGGAAACTGAGAAGTTTTACACCATAACAAAAGTTACAATTGTACAGGATTTATGGGATGAATTGCTACTTCTTGGACGGAAAGGAAAGGAGGGTGGAGCAGAGGGGACACACCATGGCCAGGCTCTGCTGGAATCCTCACACAGAGGGGAACGCTGATGGTACTTTATAGCTGACAAACTGCACAGCTCCTGCCAGCCAAAGCAGATGGAAGAAGACTTTTTGCTGCTGAACCAACAACTGTGGTGAAATCACTCTCCTCAGATGAACCTGGTTCGCTATAACCTAATTGTAATATTAATGCACACCTCCATCCCAAAATTACCCGCCTGCAAGGTACAGCCACCGTTCCTCACTGAGCATGTGCTCTGTTTTATTGACTACAACTTTAAGAGCAAAGGGAGACAATTTTACACCACTCAGTAACAAAGGTATGTATCGCTGGAGCCACTCAAGTTCCAACTAAATGCAGAGAAATAGTAGAAAAGTAATTTGAGAATAGGGAAAAGCCAGGGAATGTGTCTTTTCCCCCACACAGGGACACCTGTTGGGTAAGACCCATACTCTGTGCATGCTGAATACTTTCATTGGGGATTAGAGCTTGTCTGTGTATTGCTCTGAATGCATTTTTGCAGTCAGATACTATCACTGGCAACCCTCAAACCTTAACCTTGCACGGTTTCTATTAATAAGAGTGGCAGACCCGCTGAGGGGTATTTTCAGGCCCCCCTTCTTTCCAACTGCAATAACACAGCGGGTTTGCCCGTATCCAGAACCCCTACACGGCCTTTTCCTTAGAAGGTGACTGACTGAATTCTCCAAAATCAGCTTCTACAAAACAGCGCTATTGCTCACTCATGCAAGGGCACGTCATTAGAAGCAAAAGTATTAAACCCAACAAAGTCAATTCACGCCCTGCTTCACTTGAATATTATTCTTTCCTTGTAAGTTTTAGCAAGCTGTCTTTATTGGTGCTTATGCCTGTTCACAATGGCCAAAATTCCTAATCCTCTTTGTATCCCCAAATTGGTTTAAAGCTGTACAAAATCGTCTCATGGTGTCTCAAAGCTGAAAACTTCTGCTGATGCCTTTATGCAACCCACACCTGTAGCAATTCCACTTCATGTGGGAAGCTCAGTTCTGCCACAGGCTGAGGGCAGTGGAATAATATGTGTTAATCAAACCCGGACTGGATAGTGTTTCCCTCTCTCTGAGACACACAAATTGCATTTCAGGCACTGCGGGTAAGACTGTCAGCAGTTTCACATTTAGAAGAATAGGTGTGTGCTCACAAGCAAGGAATTCTGCCACGTGCTTGCTATAAAAATCAGCTGCAAAAAATGATGTTGCAGATAAGAATCATTAAGAACGGCTCTACAGTGTGATTGCAACTTCTCTTGGGTAATGTTTCTTCAAAAAGACCAGAGAAATCGGCATTTATCATGGCAAGAGGAATTTCTTTCTTCCTTTTCATTATGTTGTCTCCAAAATCTGTAACACATTCATACTTCTGTGGTAATATTGCAGTTTATGGGTCTGATTATTACCTCAGCTGTGTTTTCCATGGGCTGCAACCTGTAGGAAGGTGAAAAGCCCTTGTGTTGTGAGCTAAGTGGACCTTTCCCTGTGGGAGCGGCAGAGACACAATGGGAAAGGGCAGGTGAGGTTACAGGGCTGGGCAGAGGTTCCTCTGATGGTGTTTGCAGCCGTGTACGAGGGACAGAGCACACTTACCAGCACGGATTGTATCGCTGCTGTCCATCTCCACATTTGTGACCTGGCTGTGAAGTAGAATATTGTGCTTTTCAGAGAGACGGGGGGACCACATAGTGACATCTGAAGGGAAAAAAAAAAAAAAGAAACATGAAGACAACCAGCTAAATGATAGATAAGGGCTCTCAGAGACAAAATTAATCTCCTGTGAGTGGATGAGGAACTCCAACTCATCAAAATGAAAAACATTTCACAGGAATACGCTCAGTTGGAAGAGAATTTTATCAGCCCAGAATGACATGCCTAGTTCAAATAAGGGAAAGAGACTCTTCCCAAGAATTCAGAGTCTGTGACATTTACCATCGTAGAGTAGATCAGTGTTTCTCTTGCAACATTTCAGGTGAAGAGCTCCAGCAGGGCAAGAGTTTTAAGGGTAGAGGGGCCTGAGAAAGAGAATGTGCAAGGTGGGCTCTGCTGAGCGAACACACAGGGCCTCACACTGCATGTACAAGAGGGTCGAAACACAAGCAGGATTGCTGCAAAGCTGAGTAAAATGGGGCAATATTCCTATTATTCCAGGGAAGATGAGCAGCTTCAATACATTCCTCTAAAACAATAAACTGAATGTGTTCTCTTCACATTACCACCCAGAAACGCAGTAATGTCGGGTTTCCCAAGGATATAGGTAAGTAAAAGTCCTAATTTTCCTTTATTCCGGTAGAGCAGAAATATCACAGCAATGAAAGTATCCGTGTAGGGTTACCTTAATTAGTGTTTTCAGAAAAGAGAGAACTAGTAACTCAAATAAATATATTTTCAGTTAATTGCTGCTGTTGTACGACAAAGTACAAATTTGTGTGCCTTTGCAAGGTGAGGTGAATTTCTGAGGCTTATCTTTCAAATGAAGTACATTTTTTTTTATCAGAAGCATCACGTAACTGGTGTTTGCAGCTTTTATCTCGCCACTGCCGTACATCACTTTATCTACTGGAAAAGCTGGCACATTTTGAACCGCAATATGAGAGAACTGAAATATGAAACATATAAAAATCTCACAGTGCTATTGCTCCATTAAAGTTTTGTGTATTAAGTAGCAACAATACCAGTGATGAAACTTCTATGCTGCTATGATGGCAACGGGGAGGAATCTTCTAGTAAGTAAAAGCCCAGCAGATTTCCCTACAGCTTACGTTCCCAGAACACAAAGTTCTGAGGCAAAAAAAGTAAGTATTTCCAGAGGTAGCACTAACGTTGTCATTAGTGGAAAGCAAAGTCATTTCAACATCAAGAAAATATCTTTTACGGAACTAAAATGTTATATATTTTTACTTAAAAAAAAAAGACAAAAAAAGGGAAAATTTTATTTCCCCGTGACCACCGCCTTCAAATGACTGTGTGTTCCATTCACCAACTTTGATCAAAAAGCTGAAACGGGACTGTCTCTTTACCATAGCTCATGGAGTGGATCAAGGGTAGGACTTGATGATCTCAGAGATCTTTTCCAACCCAGCTGATTCTATGATTTGATGTGTCTTTAATTGCCTCTGTCTTACAATAACACTAGCAAAAGGAACTCTGTATTTTTTCAAAAGAGCTTTTAAACATTCTTTAAAAAAGGGGAGAATTTTAAAACCAATATACGCCTTGTGCTGCTATCGTGGGCCTGCTAGTATATCAACAGTTTACTCTTTATTTCCTATTCCTTAAATCAGTTCAAGCTGTGAAGTCTGTCCTTGTCTAACAACACAGGGAGCAGAGAGCAAAGACTCTTAACAGGGGAACCAAGGGACAACCTGACAACCAGGTCCTTGTTTTGATGCTGCCATCAAGGAGACTCTGCAAGCAACATTCGCTGCACTTTAGCCTTGATTTATATTTTCAGCTACAGTACTTTAACCCTTGTACTGTGGATAATTTCCCCCTGAATGATTTAGCCCACTGACCATTTCATAGGACTAGCCATATATCCTTGTTTGGCAAGCACAGTTTTCATTAAATTTAATTACTTCCCACTACAGCTTGCACAGGAAAGGTCCGTGGTAAAGGTGCAGCTATTAAATAAATGCAGCTACTAAACAAGGCCAGCTGCTATTAAAATCTACATAGTAAAGGTGAAGCTACTAAATTAAGGTGATTACTCTTTGAAGGTGTTTCCAGATGAAGACATATGGGTAAGCTCTTGCACTTACAGTGCATTTTGCTATGTACAATGTTCTAAAAATTGTGTGAGGGGCTCAGCAAGGTGTTTCTATGGAGCTGTTACAGCAATGTCATATTAATTTCTATAAAATATATTATTTTGACAATTCTGGCCCATTAGGAATTAATCTAGACACTCGACTCTACAAGAAATTCTGAAATTAATTAGCATGTATGCAAAGTCGGCAAGCATCTGGATAATCTAATAGGAGAAACCACATAATATTGATCCAATCTGAAATTCACTGACTTATTCTTGTTGATTTCAGTGGACTTTGTATGACAATTCACAAGCGACCAAGAGGTGACACCAGAGTTTTCAAGGCCAGAGGATCTGCCATACAATTACCTACATTTTTGTTAAATCTCACTCTTCAAGCCTCAGTGCCTGAAAGCCAGTTTTGCTGTGATCCAAATTGCATTTGGTGCTGGGCTAACACAAGATGAGATGATTTGAAGAGGCAGTTGGTCTTTGCAACCTGTACTATTTCACATGCATTTCATAATCATAAAAATCTCATTAATAATGAAGCATATTTATTTTATTAATATTTTTCTTTCCTTGATCATATGCAACAGTTAGAGTCTTTTTTCACTTGTAGTTCTTTGTGGCAAACTCAGTCAGCCAGAGCTTTGGGGAAGTTTATCTAAAATTTTTCTTTCTAATGAGCATCCTGAAATTTAAGATGCCTTTCAACAATCTGGTTTTATTAGCCTACAAACGGGAACACTTTACTTCCTAAATCGAGACCTTCATTTGAGATAGAGAGATTAGATACCAAAATCTGTTTCTTTTCACAGTTTCCTTGCTTCCAGGTTTGCTTGTAGCACTGCAGAAGGTTTCTGAGATGCACCGACTACCTCTGCCACCTCCAAGGTCTGTCTGTCTCATCCCTTCTCTCAGCACAGTCTTCACAGTCGCAGGTTGCCAATGCATTTCTTCCTCTCTTTATCTGCTGCCCAGGCTACAACCCAGCCAGTCCCACTCCTCAAGGGAAGGCTCATTTGGGGCCCTACAGCAGCAACCTGCCCCTCTTCCCAAGATAATCTACCTCATCTGATCACCCCTCTCTTATAAACAAGTGAATGAATGAATAAGTAAATAGCTATCAAATATCACAATCTCAATGACTTTAGTGTTTTTTTGAGAAAACTAAACTTAAATATAAGACAATGTCTTCCAAATAATTTCTGTGGCAAACACTTTGAAAAAGATGATGATAGCTTTCCAAAGGATGTACGTATATGGTTAAAAAAGTATTTGATTTTCTGAAATCAGTTGAAGCTGTTAGCAGGGAAGACTTGCTCCTAGGAGCACAAAGAATCCTCACTGATTAAATACTCTGCAAGGGATGCAGCAAAAACTCCAGAAGAAACAAAGGCTCCATTGGACTGACGTGATTTTCTTAACTCTTTTGCATATTTTTCTATAGTAAATACATATCAGATTGTCCTGACTTTGTGAGCCATATACATCCTTTAGCCTATTAGCATTCTACAAGTTCTAGTAGGTACAGTAAGTTTCTGTATGTATGCATATTAAATAAAGATTAAAAAAAAACCCCTTACCGTTTCCAGGCCAGCACCACATTTCTACTGTACTGAATTAGTTTAGCACCTCAGAAATACAACTCTTAAGTAATTTGACTGAAATATATACCTTCCTTGAGACTTTCTACATTACTTCAGATTTTAATAAAAAGAAAAACACAGGTTTTGGTCAGTGTTTCTGCTATGTCCAAGCATTCTTTTACTGAATTAATCTACAAGGAAAAGCAAAAAGAAAAAGTCCCCACAGTTTTTAAGTGCAAAGTGATTGTTAGCACAGCAAATTTTAGAGATGAGCTACATTTAAGGGCAAAACATCCAGGTCCTGTGAAAAGCAACAATAGAAGGAACATTATAGTTTAAAAACAAAATTTATGATGAGGTTGATGAGTTTTTGGGATCAAAACTGACATCACCACCTAAGTACAATTAAAGCTAAGATTCAATACCCAGTATGTTTATTTCAAATGTTTTTCTTTACTCAGCTGGTTTTTCAAACTTACCAGAACATATTGAGTTGTGCCAACTATGCTCATTTAGTAACAAGATGACCTTGTAGCAACTCATAATGAATTTAAGTGCAGTTGCAATAAGAATATCAAAGGGAGTTTAAAAGTCATGTTTATAATCTTTTGGTAAGGCCACAGACTTCATTATCATAATGCTATAGCACAGATCCAAATCAATTTTAGTTGTGCTTCTAATGCAATCTCAGCCTTGCAACCAGCTGCTTCAATTATTTTTGCAGCAACGCCTCATCTGAAGCTTTTCTTTTTGCTCCTGGTAGCCCCTTCCTTCCAGCCCAAACAGACACTCGTGCAGGGGGAGAGCAGCCATGGAACTTGCTGGAGAGATACCACATTTCCCTTGGAATTACAGCACATCTGCTCGAGGCAGGGCCAGAAATGACAATAAGTTGCTGTACAAACTCTGATGAATTTGTTAAGTGTTCTCTTTTTGGGAAGGGGGGATTATTTTTGCTTTGGGTTTTGTTTTGTTTTTAATGGCTAGCTACTAAACCTACAGCAAATAATCCACTACTTTAATATGGATCTTTCCCTTAAAACTTTACTTATTTGTGGCCATATTGCCAACCATATTGGCTAAAAGACATCTTCCTTAACATGGGCTTTACTCCTTATACAGAAGAGCTTTGCATTTCGAACATACTCTTTTTCTGGAGTACCTTTATCCCAGGTAACAAAGAGAAGAAAAGAAGAGCACTCTCTCATTGAATGGGACTACACTGACAGCGAAAGCTACTTTCAAAAGCATTGGGGATGAATTGTTCTTTCATAGTTTGACATCTCCAAAAACACACCTTGTGCTTGCTCTTAACAGAGCTGTGGGTTCAGATCATCGCAGGAGATCCTGAACAAGACTCTGGCTGGAGCACTGAATGGAGGATAATTGACAGTTTGGATTGTCGTCATTTCTGCCCAAGAAATATGCTCACACAGTGGCTGGCTGCTGCCTTTGGAACCTACTGGAACAGGATGGTTTATAAAGCAGATTTCCTTGTAATACAACGCAGCAATCCCAAAATGTGCAGCACCAAGCAGGGCTGAGCCATGGACCACGTGTCACACATCTTACAGCAGTGCATTGAGCAGTGGCACCACATACATGGAGTTTACAAGCAAACAAACACAACCTTCTCCCTTGCCTAGGGCTTTGTTTCAGTTCACTGAACAAAGCACTACGAAGTAATTACAGCCTTTTTCTTGGAAATTGTTTCAGGCCCTCCTTGGAGGTTTCTGCTTCAAAGGCATTCCAAATGATAACAAAAGAAAGTGGGCTATTTGCCCAAAGTTTGAGGGAAATTTCATTTAATAGCACAAATGGGTTCTTTTCAGGTTCCTTCTCATATCAGGAAAGGGCAGCCAGGTTTGCTTGGAGTGTTATGTTCAGGAATTACCCTCTTCCTCCAGATCCTGGATAAAAGGCAGCTGGAATCTGTCTTGAACTAGCCTTATATGTTACCATTAAGGCAGCTTCATCTCCCACTGTTCGTTTCTAAAGCTGAAAAAGCAGAGGAACAGCCAAAAAATCCCCAGGCCACAGACCTCTTCTGTCCCCTGCTGACCCATGCTGTCTGCCTCTCGGCTGTGCTGACAGGAGCAAGGGCTGAAACAAAGACAAAGCCAACACAGAGCAGTTTTTCCTCAGGTTCCTAGAAGCCCATCACTACTTCCATCAATAGAATTCTCTGTGGGAATTATTTCCTGTGAAGTACCACTTTAGGAAGTAGGGACATGTGCCATGTTAGTGACTTCTGAGTCACAGAATTAAAGGCAAGTCAAACCGAAAAATTCTAGAAAACAAGCCAGCTGAAATATGACTGGCATTGTATGTATTATTCCTTCTACTCAAAACAGTTAAAATCAAACCACTGCAAAATCAGGTGTTGGAAATACCCAGACCACAGGAAAACAGAGATAAAGCTCTCAACTCAAGAGAATATGTAATTTCTGGCTTCTCTAATTCTGTGGCTCATGGTCATTAACAGCTGTTTTGTGAGAAAAGTAATTTTAGACAGTATGGAATCAAAAAAATGAAAATCATGTAATTAATTAAAAATAGAAGACTATATGCATGTCCCAGAAAAGAATAATAAACATTATCAGTAAAACAAAGATGGAAAAAGTCAAATTGGGAAGTCCCTTGAGTAAGTTAGTAATCTTTGTATGCTGATGAAGTGCTTCTGGTCTGTAGGAGATTCTACAGCACCATCACAGGTTGATCTCTCCTGACAGCAAGAACCAGAGTCTTACCTGGATTGGGAATTCTGCCCCTCCTGAGCATCTGTACAGATCTCCATTACACAAATATCTGCAGAGGGGCTGTAAGACTTTTGCCATAACCCAAGTGACATTTTAATAGTCTGAAAGGTTTTTACCTTCACATATATTCATGACCTGAAAGAACTACTTCTACTGGGTGCATCAAGAGGCATAAGAGAATCTGGCTTACATAAATCAATCCTTGTACAAATAAATTCAAGGCCTGTTCCTTCTGAATGGTAGTCAGCCATCCATCTTGCCTAGTGACTATTTCATGCCTTTTCTGTAAAGTACTTGGGTTTGGTTTGGGTTTTGATTGTTTTATATTTTGTCTCTCTGTATTACATATAATTTTCTCTTTCCATAATGAGTACTTATTTGTTCTTTAAAGGAGGCTGGTTACCACTGGTGATAAAGGTTTAATTGCAACATGTAGTGTAGAAAATATTTCAACAACATAATTACTCCTAATTGAAGTAGCTTCTGCCATTTATCTTAGCTTGAAGTATTTTTGTTAAAAGAATGCCACATTGTGGTTCTTTTCTTCTCTAGCATTGCCAGTGTGCTGGGCTAAAGTGGCACTGACAGACTTCCCCGCGTGTTGCTGTGCAGCCTTAGCTTAGACAGAGCTCAAAACAGGCATAAAATTCTGTCACTGGGCACTTCATGTCATCATGAGGATGCAGCATGGGCCTTTTCAGGGAGATGAGAGGTGCAAAAGTTGCAGGGGGAAACCTCCTGGCAAAAGGATTTCTGACTGCAAAAGCAGAGGCTGGTACTTCTGGGGTCAGACTGGCACCTCAGCACACAGGGCAGGAGCAAAACCCTCACCTTGGGCAAAGTCAGCTTTGGTACCAATGAAAGGGGCTGGGCCAATATGGATTTACTAATTAACAAAGGTCACTCCTGAGTTAGACTGAACCTCAACAGGAACAGAACGTAGTTAACACACCAAGGGAGTGGTTTAACACTTTTCCACTCCATGCCACTGGATTTATCCAGAGCTGACTCACAACTGAGTTTTGTAGTTCTACAACAAGTGACAGTGATTAGAAAGATGCAAATAAGATTTGGTAAGATAAACACTTTTTTTGGTTGTTTTGAAACCACTTAGCAGAGCAAACAAAAGGGTCAATACCTTCCATCTCAGGCTTAAACATAATTTCTGCTTGACAAGGATAAAAAGGAACCTACACTTCTTTGAAGCCACGCATTGAAAGCGCTAGATTAGCAGTTAAAGAGCACAGCACAATGATTTAAAGGTTGACTGGGATTCCAAATTGTATTCCATGCTTTATTATATATTTAAAAAACTAATTATAGCTAAAGCCTGACTGATGCCAGAGGAGGACCAAGAAGGTTTATAAAACGCCGTAATTGAATTATCACCAAGAAACTAGTGTTGTGAGATGAGAAAAAAATCATTCTGCAATATCAACGTGCTATCAAACATGTGCAATCCAAACCTCCCCACGCCTGGCCCGTGTGTGCTGCCCCTGCCATACCTTCCCATATTAAGCTTACTTAATAGGCTGGGCTTTAAACCATCACAGTGATTTATTCCAGTGTCAAAAGTTATATTTCTCTGACAAAACACTACCTGTTTTAGCACTTCCTTTGACTCCCTGTGTCTGGGAATATCAGTGCCACAGGTATAGTGTCATATCTATCATCTTTTAACAAAAAAGCTGCAAATTTTTTTATTTATGGCACTTGACTCGTTTTCCATCAATATCTTCCCTTCTTGAAATTCCTTCAGTAATGACTATCTTCTCCTCTGTTTTAAATTTTTTATGTCTCACTGCACTTTCAAATTTCAGTTACCATTCCTTCCTACAATACATTTTTATTGGCTAGGTGCATTATTCCTGATTCCAGCTATTCAAGCCTGGATTGTAGAATTTCCACTGCTCCTTCACTTCAAAGACTATTCCATATTTTCCTTACTTTGCTTACATACTTTTCATACACTTTGGTAAGAGACCTGCAGTTTTAATTTGGTTTATTTTTTAATTTTCCCAAGTGCCCCTTGTAAGTTCAAAGTGTGCCACATTACCTAGCAACACAAAATCCAATGTAAAATTGAGAAGATTGCTATGCATTTTACATCGCAGAGACAGTGGAGTTAAGAACGAGCCTAACCTTTGGCAAGGTCTGGACCTTGTTCAGCCTCTTGTCCCATTAGTCTCAACAACATCAGCTATGGAAGGCTGAGTAATCCTGTACTCAAACTGTAAAGGATTTCAGTTTTTCAAATTATCAGAAAGGTTAATCCTGAAGAAAAAACACAGTGCAACAAAGAAAACAAGAACCTAGCTCAAGGAAAGTGAAGCTGGCTGTTTTACACCTCAGTCCCCCCTGAATTTGGAGACACAATCACTAATAAAAATATTCTAATTCTCCTAAATCATGCACATGGTGAAAACAGAGCAAAATTCTACTTCTAAATTCCTTTAAAACCTAGGCAATTTTCTCCATATTGGTGATAAAGAGACATACCCATGCACACTAAAACTGACTGCAAAAGGGCAACGTGGCTGCCCAATATTCACCATAATATGGGAAAAAATAATTAAAAAAGCCACTCATTTAAGAACCCAGATAACTATAAAAGAGCAAACCACAGTCAGCTAATCATTGTTACAATCACTGCTGGTCATCACATGCAGCTCAGAACATGAAACCAGGTTTCTCAGGCGTCTCTGTGACAACTGGTGACATCCTGGAGGTGCCAGCTCTGGCCTGATGGAGCTTTGCAGAAAGCTCCATGTCCCTGCTTCAGTGTCTGCTCTTTTGACAGTGAAAAACCCCAGCATCATTTAGGTGTGGCTTCTCAACTTATGCTGGAGAGCTGATCTAACAACAAAACTGCTAAAAGCAGTGCTTCCCCACATAGCAAATTAGACAAAAAGAAAGTAGACAATGATGATTTTAATTTGAAATTCCACCTGGAACTTCACAGGCTCTGCTTTGAACTTTGCCTATGTAAATATCTCATACACAAAATGGAACCACTCTTTTTCAATTTGTCCTTCTCCATTTGGTCAATTTATTAGCATTTTATGTATGCCTATTTCGTGTTTTTTTTATTTATTTAATAGCTTAGGCTATTTCAGTTGCTCTGTGTTTGCTATAGATTTTTATTTTAAATTGCCATTTTCCCTGCAATATGAAATAGCTTAAATTCATTTTAGTATGGTGCTGGGATCACTTTTTTCCATTACTGCATATATTGTAAATAGGAAGAAAATGCTTTTTTACTGCAGGCAATGTGTAAAGTCTCTATGTTTGCATTTTGAACATTAGCTCATTGTCAAACACCAGAATAAGAAAAAAAGTGTCTTCTGAGGGAACCAGATGTATATTAATATTGCACCAACAAAAAAGAGGCGTGACATTTCATCACTCTTAAAGGGCTGTGTGCTTGGCTCAATTAAAACTTCTACCCAGTTCATTGAATAAATAAGCCATAACTGGATCATGAGACTGAGAACTCTGAAAATGGAAGATGCTTGTGAAAACCTCAGTTCTTTTTTGGTGGGTGGCACAATTATGTTTTAAAAAAGGATGACCAAAATTCTGTTTTCAGCTCCTACCTTTATCTGTTATCCACGGGTAGCTCCGACTAAGACAAAAGCTCAAACATCAGCCCTCTCATTCCTCTTCTGCAATCCTGAGCAAAAGCTATTCCTCAAAACACTGAGCTCCCCAAAGGAGTGGCCAGATCTAAGTCACATTTAGTATTACCTAGAGCAGGAGGGGAGAAATGCACAGGCTTCAGAGAGAACATTCACCCAGGGACAGACACCCCCTTGAGCTTATCCTTGTCCAGGATACATCACTGATCACACTCCACATCTGTGCAGAGCGGGGCTCTGGAGACAGGCTTTGTGCTTCAAGGCAAACTGCCCCCCTGCCCTTTTACAGCTGCTGCACCACCAGACAAAGCCCTTGCTGCAGGTTTTGGAGAGCCCACGGCAGGTGACCTTCAGCAGAGCCAGCTGGGCTTGGTCAGTCCAATCCTGGCGAGTATTATGGTGACTGTGTTCTAATTGCTGCAGTTGAACTTTGTCTTTTACTGTTTCCAGCCTCATCCCAGCCCCCTGGCAAGGTGGCACTTACTCTTCCTCATTCATTCTGTGGTCTACAGGGTTTGTCCAAGCCCACTGTATGGCAGCAATGGCATGAGAGTAGCTTCAGTCAGTTTTTGGTGTGTTTAGTAAACAGAACAGATGTTTCTGCACAGAAAATGCTCCAAATAGGGGACTTGGTAAATGGGTTGAACTTTAAAGTCAGAAAATTTGAACATATATGTAAGAAAAGCGAGTCCACTTCAGAGAGGCAAGCATCATGCCAGGCAGACTCTGGCACTTCAGTACAGCACAACCCACCCATGCAGAACCATTCTAGAAGAAAAGAGAAACTACTAATGTTCCCCTCAACTCCACAACAGGAGGAAATGGATGTGCAAGAAAGCACCCAAAGGAGAAGTTAATAAAATCAGAAGTGCTTGCACTTGTTTTAGTGAGGCATAAAACACTTTAAGCACTTTTGTACCAATTCTCTTTCCTTTTCTGTGTTAACTTGCAGGTTTTGTTTGTACTTACCAAAATCCTGTTGCGTCCTCTTCACATTTTTAAAGCAGAAGGTCTATGAAGAGGGGAAAACACAGCTCCAACCATATTCCCACTGGGTTCCCCATGGATGGGGCAATGATGCAGTTTGTCTCATCAAACACTGACTTGTCCCTTCATGGTGAATGGTCATTTAGCTAGTAATTCCAAATACCTTCCAGCCTAGTCAGCATATTCACCACTTTTGGGCACACACTGCGGGTGCTGTGTTGCTTCTCTCTCCCCTGCCTTTAGCAAGCAGAGCTCTCCACCATCTCTGCCTTTCTCCCTGCCCCTTCTGTTGGGGTGCATCACCTGCGGCTCAGAGAGCTGCCTTAGTGTGGCCCTGGAAAGGGGATAACTCTGGTACCCAGCAGTTAATGCTGCTCTGATGCTCACTGAATATGGACACTGTTCTCCTGTAAACAAAGGAATCCCAGGAAGAGCCTAATTTTGCATGGCAGCAGCAAAGCTGAAACAGGTTAACAGTTTCATACAAAATTTCCATAAATGTGATTGCACATATAAGAAAACAAAAGATATGTGTCAGAAAAAAGCATGAATAAACAAGTAACAAGTAGTCCAACAGCAATGACAATGGAGGAGGGAAGAGCAAGTTACACAGCATGGGCTTACATGCTTATTACTGAGTGTGCAAGGGCATGTATGTGAAGACATGTAATTTAACCAGGTTTGAAAAACAAAGCCAACAATTCAGGTATGTATAAATGTGTCTATGTGGTGCACGTGTGTACACTGACACACATACATATTGCATATATCAATCATAGGAAATTATAGGTGGAAAGAGGCCACGTGAGGTCCTGGGCCCTGCAGAAAACTGCTCCAAGTGCAGTTAACATCAAAGTCAGATTAGGCTGCTCAAGGTCTGGTCTAGTGGAGACACATACAATAAAGCTAATCTGCAAAGCTCACAGACAGCCATTCACTGTTGTGCTTCTTTCTTTCACAAGCTGATTTTCTTTCCTTCATATTAGAGGCAAATGAAATGTATCTGATTCCATTCAATAGGATAGTGATGACTTCTATGGAGAATAAATGAATAGATTTTGCATCACTAACCTCAAGCAGTGGAGTTTACCATCTAGATCATTAACATGAGAAACAGAAGCATCATATTTATTCCAGTGTTTTTTCTGTTTCTGGTTGCTCTTGGTTCCAGGAGTGCTGAATAAACCTCATGGCAGGATGAGGAAGGACTGCAATGAAAGTGAAGAAAAAGATGCAAAAATTTATGAAGAATTTATGAAGAGAGGAAATCTATTTCTTCAGACCTAAAAACATTTCTTTAAGTTTTGACACATATCTGTCTGTTGAGAAAAGGCTCGATTTTATTTCATTTTCTCACCAGGTGTATTGATCTTGTGTTTTCTCTGATCCTCTTGTCATAAATCATGTTATTTTTGAGGAAAAAACAAATAAGCCCTCTATGTCTCAATACTCTATTTGGTATTTAGCTAAAAAAGAGTGAGTGCATATTAAGAAGCTCATAATTCTGAGAGATCACTCATTTAAGAGTCAGCATACCTTTTGAAGTGACATTCAAGGTGTTAGCCCAACAAGCAAACAGTGGTGCCAACGACCATAAAAAATGACACTGAAATGCAGATGGAATAAACAGTGTATGCAGACCTGTTGAGGCTGCCTTGAGTCATTTGATTTTCTTTAGTGTGTTTTTGTTTGCCTGTTATTGTGGTGTTTTTTTTTCATTTGGGGGAAAAAAAAATAAAGAGAGACTGTTTGCAACCAAAGTTTCTCACTCCTTCAAGAAGTACAAGCACTTTAACAAAAGATCCCACAGCTTTTTAGGCAGACTATGTTACTCCTCAGAAACATTCCTCCTCCTTTTTAAGTCAGTTTTCTCTTGAAAATCATCCACTTTGAGATATTAGAAAAAATTCATGTAATTTTTGAATAAATTATTTCACTTTCTGTTGCATTTTCTCTTCTTCATCCCCTAGGCACCTGTTTGGAAATTTTACCAGGAATGAGTATTTCTTGCCTGCTTCAGATCACTCGCTGCAGGGTTTGTTCACTCCACTCCAGAAACACGAACAGCTGTGGTAGAACCATCTTACATGGAGAGGCATTTAGGTGTAGAAAAACCTCTGGACTGAGGAATCATACAGATAAATTTCTTCCCAAGCATGTTCTAAAATCCAAAAGGTTAAGGCTGAAGACTTCCATAACTTGAAAGGCCCTATACTCCAGGGATGTTTTATGTTTTAATGGCTTTGTAGACTATTCCTAAACAAGGAATTATTGTTTGTCACTGCAGGTCTCTCCCAACCACTTGATACTTTTGCCACTTGAACTGTAAAATCTGCTGCTGACAATCCAGAAAAAACACTTTTTACAAGTTCAAGACCTACCCAGGCACAGGTTTTATGCTCAGATTTACACTGAAAACAAATTCCTGATTATAGTCAAAAGAAAAAAAACTTTTAAATCCACAGTTCTCACTGTGATAGTTTGCCACACAAACTTGCAGTCTCAATAAAAGCCAAAACAACAACAACTATAGTAAAAAGAAATAAAGTCAAGCAGACTTGCAGATCTCAGCTCTTCCAAGGTTTACATGAGTGATTGTGGAAACTTGCCCGTTTTAAGTCAACTTGCCCATTTTAAAAATGCCAGAAGGAGTATAAATTATACAGAGGATATTAATAATATTTGCATTCAGCCTTTCTAAAATGAAGTCAAAGAAAACATCTTGATCTAATAACACAGATACAATCATCGCCAGTCTGTGCAAATATTGGAAACATCATGCTTTAGTCCCCTTTGCTGATTGAAAACCAAACAAATAAACACTCCTATTATCCATCAGACCATATTATTAAATAATAATGTATGAACTGAAAAAAGCCAGACTCTGTTCTTCATTTTCAAGGAGCAGTTTCCTTACTGAACATCACATACTAGTGAGGAAGCAGCAGTCCCACATGTTAAAAAGATAGAGCCAGAAAGCTGGCTGAAAGAAGACAAAATTGTCTTCACTTATGTCACAGTGAGTGAGATTGTCCATTTTTAATTGCATTTTTGGCTGGATTTTTCAATATTATGTTGTTTCAGAAGTGATTGATATCAGTTGGAGCACAGCAAAAGGCACTGTGTTACTCTGACATGCGAATCTGATGGTTTGATGGCCACAAGTCTGTTGAATTCTCAGAGAAGAATTCAATTTCCCCTTTGTGACCAGGAAATGTATTTGCTTTCAGAGGAGTTCTACTGCAATGGTGAAATGATTGACATGAATTCATGATGAAGCACTACACTACATACAGTATTCCTATGAAGTGCTATGCTTGCCTTCAAAATGTATTAGTAATAACAAATATTTGTTTTACTGACGAGAAACGAACCTAACACCTTTTTAATTAAAAACTGAATGAGGGCTTGTGGTTTTAAATAAATCATTATCTACTGGGTATGCCAAAGAGGAACTATAGAAGAAAAACAAAGTATCTAACTTAATACAGAAAAATTAAAAGCAATTCATGCAGAAGTAGTGCAAATTTCATTTTCCATTATTACAAAAGCATGAAACACCTTTGCCTGTTATTCCTGTATTTAGGGACCCTTCAGAATGAAGTATTTTCTTGTGCAGTGCCAAGAGAGCTGAGAACTTAGGCAGGAGTTTAAAGAAGAGACTGTCACTCACGGGCAGCGCAGGCTTCTGCTGCAGAGCACAAGGTTAAGAAGCAAACGAAGCCTGCAGACAACTCACACGAGGGTCTCCATGCACAGGTGTGCTGGAAAGGCAGTAGAGCTGGGCATGAACAGTCCAGGAGATTTCCAGTGTGTGTTTAAGATCATTTATTGTTGCAGGAAATGTTTTCACATTTGAAGGCTGAGCTGTGTCTTTGCTTCCTTATCTCCACCTCTCCAGAAGGCCACTGACTGTGTCACCTGTGTGACATATCATTGCGCACCCATTGATTTCAAGGCTTCCCTACAAGTGGTTGCTCCTAATTGAAGCTATACATTCATCAGCTGTATTATGTTTAAACATCTTTTATCCTCTAAGTAACAGAACTGCCCCAAGAACTTTTGGCAATATACCAAGCTCTTCCTTGTTAAACTAGGTTTGGCTTGCTGTCTCATCCTTGAGTGTTGTAAGCTTCCTGCACAAAAAAGTTCCTCTGCTTTACTCTACCAGCCTACAAAATGCACACTTCCCAAGTGTGGATGCCACTGAGTGCTTCTCTAAGCAAGGAACTCAGATAAAAGACGGAAAATAAGCCACAGCAGACTAAGACACCTCTAAAGCAGTTTCCTTCATCCACACTCCTTGGGTGCACTTAGCACAGTCTCAAAAACCAGAATAGATACACCTGAGAACACTGATGTCATCACCTGGCTCCTTTCCTTTTGGAGTCCTTGGTGTTCTCATACCTTCCCATTGTTTCTATTTTCCCTGCTTTATGTTATTTACCCTGAGGGCTCTCAAGTCTTGCCAGATGTTAACCCTTTGTACCCAACTTGGCCATGGGCTGTATGAGCCCTGTTGCTGTGGGCAGCTTGACCAATTCCACTCGCCCCAGAGCAGCGTGCCCACAGCAGCGAGCAACTGCTGAAATAACAGGAATTCACCTCTGCTTTGAAGCAACAACTTGCAGATCGGCTTAAGTCATTACCAAGGCAGTGCTATAGTCACTGAAGAGGGTAATGGAGTTTTAAACTCTTTGAACTCAGTCTGCAAGGGCACATAAGACTATGTCTATAATTGGGAGGGGGGTTTCATCAATCTACTCACCTGCCCTACCCTGTAATGATCAACTTGCACTTCATTTACTCTGCTTGGACTCTGGCAAATTTCACAGCATGCAATATTAGATCAATTCTGCATCTCATTCTCTCTCACTTGCCTCATAACCAACATACATCATGCACATCAAGTCTTTGGGTCCTGTTTTTGGTGTTAGCTCTGCTGGTTATTTTGTTCCCTGTGCAAGCACTTCTGAACAAACACACCATTTCCTATTTAAAACTTACCAAGAACTTCAGATTATTGTATTGTTGCCCAGAGGCTGTTGTAAGTCTCCTTGAAATCTATACAAACAATACGTGTTTTCAGATCATGTTTTTTTATCTTCTTTTAGGCAACTAAAAAAACTAAAGACATTTTATTCAGAGCTAATTAGTATTTTTGGAGCCTACATTAATACTATAACAAAAAGGGAGATAAGGAAGCTCTCTTTTCAGAAAGAGTGTATTTGCCTCCAAGGAATACTTTCAAACTTCCAAAGAACTTACAAAACTCATCTGCAAATGAATTTGTCTTGGACTTCCCCTTCTAGTCAAATCATTCTCTCAGAATTGCCACTACCTGATATTACATCTGTTTTGTCAGATTGTCCCTTGCACCTCTTTCCTAGGGATGGCCGAAACTGAACACTTTTCTACTCTTCTCAATTGAAGAAAATGTCCTTGAATAAACAGTTTTCTTTTGTTCCTTTTTATTCCTGATACATTTACTTGCTGCACCTTTTCCCTCAATTCCTTCTTTTAACAAAAAGAGAGTTCCAGCTTTTCAAATGAGTTAAAAATTACTTTTAAAATGCAATTTTAACAAATCAGATTAGCAAAACTCATAAACATGTGTTGGAGGGGCAGCCACCACTTTTCAGGTGAAACCTCTGACTGCAGATGTAAGTGGGCAAACAAAAACATTTGAAAACAAACTCTCCACATCAGTCAATATAACAATGAAAAAAATGCTGATTCTGAAGTCCCCTAGAGAATGCAAAAGATTCTGCTTTCTTACCAAAGTTGTAATTACATTTCTTAAAAGATTTTACAGACAGCTTATGATCATTATTTCATATATATGAACAATGAAGAAATGAGAACTCTTACTGCTCTGTTTATTAATTAGTAATACAGTTTCCTTCTCCAAGTTGCTCCAGATCTTCCTGCACTTAATCTATTTTACCCAGACTTCAGATATAGAAATATAAAAATTAATTTAATTCACTATGACCCAGTAATTTGAATGTTAATTTCTACTTGCTGTTACTGCTGCACTCACACGAGAGGTTATTTAAACTTGCTCTGAACTTTTAAGGTACCTTGGATGACATTTTTTCTTTTGAAACAATGCCAAGGCAGCTATCCTGTCTCCTAATAGACAGTAGATTATCCTGGCTTTTTTTTCCTTGGAATGACAGGAAAATATGAAAAAAAAACCATGAAAAAGTCAATGACAAGCAGAGGATTTGAGCTTCCTTAGGATAACATACTCAGTAGTTTAAAGTACAGATCTATAAAGTCTCACATTAAAACTGCTTTACTTCTTATTCTCCTGTTAAAGTCTCCACTTTGGTAACACATTTTTAAACATTCTAAAAACTCCATGACTATGGAAAAAATATTAGAGCAATATATCATTTTGTTGTGGAAAAAATGCTAAAACATGTTTATCTTTTAATATAACTTCTGTAGGCATTTAACTGCTTACTGATACTTTTATTTTTGAAAACATAGCTCCTCCAAACCTTTCTGATCATTCAACTCTATCAATAAAATTTAAGCAGGAATCACCTACATTTATATAGATTGATAAAACATACAGGTGTTATTGTAGCTATATATTATGTACATTACAAATCATGAACAAAAATAGAAATAAAAAAGCATAAGGACAAAATAAACATTAAATAGGCTTTTAGACATACAACACCATGTATTTTTAAAATATTTGCTTCCCTCCTCCAAGCAGATTGTCTTGCCCAGTCCCTGAGACACAAGCACCCCACTTTGGGCATCCCTGCTCCAGGCAGCCTTTCAGCCTGTGCTCCATCACCAGTGCTGAGCCAGATGTATGCAGAGCCTTGAAAGTTGCCAAGTCCATTTGTTATTTAGATTCTCTTTCCCTGCCTTTGCATACAAGCAATTTCCAGAAGGGCTCACCAGAATGCTAAAGGCTGCCTATGGGAACAAAAGGACTGCGCGGAGCAAGTGTGTGTGTATCTAATTGCAGGTTGGAGATTGGATATCGGAGTGCACAGAAAGAATGAGTCCTTGTACAACTAAGCCCACCTTGTGAGGAAGGTGAAGGAGTCAGTAAGTAAATGAGTAAGCCACTCCTCTGAGAGGCATCCCAGAGGGAGGGAGAAGTTTGTCTAAAGAGGGAAACAGCAGCTCTGCATTTAATGTCTGTGGCATTATTTTTTTCTATCTTGCCAAGAAAATATTTAAGGCAAGAAGGCAGCGGGGTGAAAGGGCTGGAGAGCCTGTGTCCTCCAGAGAGCCAAAGGAGCAAGCTGGGCTCCCGGGAACTGAGGAGGAGACAGGATGGGTACATCACTATAAAGCATGCCAAGCAGGCCTCTGAGATACAGGATTTATCCCCTGTTGATTACACATTTAAAATCTAATTCCTTCTTAAGACAGGCACAGGTGACATTTGCTTAACCTCCACTATGAGATCAGAGCGCTCTTTGAACAGGTAGCTGTTTAGTTAAGGCCAAGTTCTGAGTTCCTACACTGAATACATTCCATGCCAGACACCAAGATGCAAATTATGTCTGAGGTGAGCACAGAGTTGAGTCAGCCGCTGCCATCGTTCCCTTACAAGATGTGCTGATATCCAATTTAATATTCAGCACTCACAAAATTACCTCACAGCAAAGTGAGGAAGAGAAGAGGACAGTCCTTTTCCCATCTCCAGTTCAGTTTTTGCTGTGGGGCACACGGAACTTGGAGCTGGGACCCCAGCTGAGACTGAAAGAATAAAGCTACCACTATTCTATACAGTTCGTTATACAATATAAACTACATAGTGCAATATAAAATAAAAGCTAGGGGGTGGGGAAATAGCTCATTTCTCTCTTGGAGGATATATCTTCAAGGAGTCCTTAATAAGGCAAGATCTAAACACTAAAATAACCAGTTCAAGATGCTTGATTTGTATAGGTTGTGGGGTTGTTTAATGTATTGACTTAATTAGTCACAACTGAACAATATTTAGAAGACAAGTGAAAGCCTCTAATGACTTATTTATTGATACCATATGGCAGTTCTTAAAAGTGATGTTCAAATTATGTGTAATGAGCCACATAAAAAAGAGGATGCACCATAAAAAGGACTCCCAAACAAAAATGATGCTATTGTTGAAGGATATAAGTTTCAATATGGGATTTTAGAATCCTTTCAGAGATGAGGTGCCCTGCAGCTAACCAAAAATATTTGTGGTGGTGTTCAGATTACACAGTGTAGCAGCAAAAAGCACATTTTTGTGAGGGATTGGAAAACAGTGGTAGGAATAGACAGAGAGGATGAGTCAGGAAGACTCGAGAACCTGAAAGAGTATAGCAAGCCAGAAAAATATGCTGCTCACATTTCTACTATAGTAAATGCATCTCAATTTACAAGTATCTGCTCAGACATCGACCTGCAGTTACCTGTTTTGATACACAATACCAACTGCAATTTCCATGAAGCAAACTCTAGGTCTAGTGTGTGTCAAACGATTCCTGCATTCACCATGGTATTCCTCTCATGTGAATGTGCTTCCATTTAGGATCGTTCTTATGTGTTTCTCAGAAAATATTAATAGCTCAAAACATCTAGAAGATAATTGAACCAAAAGTACATATTACACAAAATACTTCAAACACTAGCACTCAAAAGCAGAAAAAGTGAAGTTATGGCTTCTGCCTGAGGTCCCAATGCTGATATCTCACTGGATGACAATCTCTTCTTCATGAACCATTCTGAGGAGTCAGGGGGAAATATTTTTTCACAGAACCTGTACCTCTTTAAGTAGCTCATTCCTCACCTGTCTGCCTTTGACACAACCAATTTCCTCCTCGCTGCCAGGGAACCAGCTGGAAGAACACTGACAGTCCAGGCCACAAACTCTCTAATCTGCGTGCATAATTTTTATGATATGGGGGCTGCTGTGACAGTATTGCTGCAGGATTCCTGGCCCTAAACCCCCATCTGCATAAAGCTTCTCGACTTTTATTAATAAATATTGTGGCAGTTGTGGCATCACACTGTGAGTGGCACAAGTGAACTCCCCTGTGTTCAGAAACAGGGGATTAAGCAACATGGTAGGTACTCATCAGTTCACTAAGGAGGCAGCAACAGGAGTGGGAACCAGAAGCAGTGGTTGCTGAAGGAGGACGTTAAACTGGTGCTGCTACACCTGTCTCATAACACTGTATTAATTTTTAATGGCAAGTGAAAAGACAACTCCTGACCAAAAAAGCTCAGTTACAGGTTTGGACCAAAGATGGTCACTCTGCAGGGAGTGCTGGAGGGAGGTGGACACAAAAAACCTGGGGTGGACTGGAGCAGGCTCTGATGCTCTGAGCTGCTGCTCTCTTCACTGAGTGGGTAGCTAAAGGAGTTTTCTTGGAAAAAGTATTCCCAGATCCCTGACCACTTTCCCCACTCCCTGCACCAGTGAAAATCCTCCAAAGCAGAGTGTGTTTCACCTCTCCAACAAAAAGGAGCAACACACATGTCTAACACTGTACCATAGCCCTTCTCCCCTTCCCCAGTCTCATAAATAACTACCCCTGTTTGGTAACAAAGAACTAGAAAAATTCTTGGTGTTTGAATTCTATTCCACTGGAAGAGTTTCAATGTAGCAAAAGTACAATGAAGTAGAAACAGGGTTTTAAAAGACAAAATATCAAGCAAGTTTCACTAAAGCCAAAGTTTCCTTTCCTTATGCAATATGAAATACAAAAAAATATCCCAAACAGACAAACAAAAGAAATAACAAAACAAAGAAACAAACTTACATAGACTGGGTCACAGGGCTGATATGAGATAGGAAGAGAAAAATACCTTGAGAAACCACAGCAGTGGGAAAGAAGTGCCCAGACAGAAAATTGTGCAGGAAGAGTGATGGAAGGGAAGAAGAAAAAGCAAATTGGAAATATAAGAACAAAAGAGATATTGGACTAGGTGGATGGGATGAGAATGCAGAGAATTTCACAGGAATGTTGCAGTCTAGAGAACACATGTAGAAAGAAAGCAGAGGGTAGTGAGATGGATGAGGATCTGGCTGAAGAAATGGGGAAAAAGAGTATGACACCATAGCATGAAAGTCTGCTTCATAAATAACCTGAGCGAGGTGCAAAGATACAATACATAGTAAAACTTAGTTAATTCTGGCATTTTCTCACTTACTTGTAAGTGACTCTTTAGCTTAAAAAGCCATCTTTTAAAACAATTTCCATGTTTGCTTGTGGGTGTGTAAGTATTAAGTAAAAACAACAAAACCAAAAAAGATTAACCAGTTTGTGTAGTTCAGACCTTTCCACCTAAAATAAGAAAAAGACTAAAGCTTAATCTATGTGAGCACATTCAACATTTCTTTCAATCTTATGTGTTTTCATTTGCCATTTTTACTCATAATTATTTATTCCTATAGCTATCCTATGCAACTTCTCAGTACATAGTTAATCAAATGACTGAATGGCTTTCTTCTGCTAAAAGCTGAAACTCAGCTGTGCTTTCCCTCACCATAGTCCATCATACACTTATAAACATCTTAAATGAAAAACAGATTCCTTCCATGGACATACATAACATGATGGGTTGCCAACATAATAAATCATTCCCCTTTACGTGTCTCACATATTTGGCACAAATAACTCCCCCCCACACATTATTTTTCATCTGTCAGTAGATTTGTAAGATGTCTTACTTAAATCTTTTGGATCTCCTCCAATGATTTGGGATCCCTTAGGGTACCCGGTGCAGATTGATTTATTATAATAACTATTATGCAGCTTATGCCTCTGAATAGCTCGTGCTGTAGCAGTGTGTTGGCTCCAGCAAATGATTAATAACGAAATGGGTTCCACTGTACACTTAGTGCCTACACACACACAGCCACTGCAATGATGGAGCATTATGAGTTCTCATGGCTAACCAGGGGCAAAAAGCATCCTCCTCCATTTCTGTAGCTGCCCCAACAGATAACAGAGCTGAGGGCAAACTGGAAAAACGGCAGAAATCTGAAAGGGAACCAGAAGGCAGAGGACAGAACACTGGGTAGACAAACCTTTCCAGTTTTCAGTTACTAATAATTTCCACCCACTTCCAACACACTATTTCCCAATCCCGCATTCATTTTTCTAAAAGGCTTTGACCTGAAGTTTTTCACCAAACACTCGTTCTAAAGTTATGAAACCAAGTGAAACTTTTTCTAGCCATGGATATTTTCACTTTATAGGTGATTGCTTTAAAAGCATACACATTCAAATTCAAGCATCTCTTCCTATATTATTCAGAAAATAGAGAGAAACTAATTGTCTGTAATACAAAAGTATTGTATGAGATAAGTAAAACAGGTCACAATATATTTACATTGCTTTCTACAAAAAGTTGACTTTTCAATTTCATTGATTTTGGCTGTAGTGAATACTTTTTCATTGCAGAAAATGCTTCAGAACAGTTTTCTATACTGAGGTGTAAAGAAAAGGCTCTTCAAATGTACCCTGAGGTACTGGCTCTGCTCTTTTCAAAGCCTGGTTATTAGTATTCCAGTTGTTAGGTCCAGAATGCCTGAGAAGTGGGGAAAAACATTTCTTTCTTTTATCCACAGCTGAGATCTGTTTATCCAGCCCTACGGACTGAGAACATGCCCCGTGGACAACGTATCTGCAAGAACCACAGTGACTGCACTGGAAATTCTGTAGTCCAGAGACATGAAGAGGGAAACAAAGTGGACAAAGGTACAGGCAGAGGAAAAGTAGGGCCTAACATAATTGAATGTGGTTTTGTCAGAGTTTTTCAAAGGACTGCTGTCTCTAGCCCACAAAGTATGACTATGCATGTTACAGAGGAACAAGGTAGCTTAGAGAATCCTCTTGCATAGGTGCAAGTACAGAGTGCCAAAAGCCTGTCAATATTCTAGGAGAGGTACCCAAAAAGTAAAGGTCTAGATAAATGTCATGCAGTGCTTTTTTAACAAAAATATAACATATGGATCCCCTATTTAAGAAAATAGACCCACTGATTCATTTGAGACTGCTTGCACAGGACAGAACAGCAATAGGTAATGTTGCCTCAGGTGGAACCTGGAGAGCATTCCTTTGATGGGTTTTGCTGGTTGGAAACTCCAGTTTGTCAAAGCTTAACTTATATTCTCAGAATCGTCCTGATTCAATGTGTCTCCACACTCAGTAAGGCAGGGGAGAAAGACTTCCTAACAACATCAATGAAGTGAGATGACTAAAGTTGAGCAGCAAGAATATAGCTCTACATGTAGCTTTATTTTTACAACTAAAAACTTGTTAATGCAACAGCCATTTATTAACAAGTTTTCGGTTTGTGTTTGTACACATGCATATACATAGATACACATTGCCACGGAATATGCATGTATATAGACAGACAAAAACATCACTGCACCTTGTATAAAATACCAATTTTACCAGCAATAAAGCTCTGGTCTGAACTAAAACTTGACATCCCCAGTTTTATTACTCCTCTCACTTGCCTCTTGGAAAATATTGATGAATCTGATTCTTTATGGGTAGATCTACATGTGTTTGGGATACTTCATTTTCTTCAACATAAAGGGTTTTGATCAGTCATCTGAAAGTCAGATTAGTCAGAGTCTATAAGTCTTCACCAAAAGGCAATATGTGATTAGTCTAAACCAATGCTAACAATTCAGAGTATGTGCTTTAAGGTAAGATAAAGCTGCACAATGCTAGGAAAGTAGAGAAAATACTTTATGCCTCATTCAGTCCACTATAACAAGACTCACAAAGAACTAAACAGTCCTGAACTTCCTTCTCTTCTCTCCTCCTATTCAACACACATTTTAAAAAGGGTGTGAATTTTAGAAGGCTGAGCTCTTTGAAAAGAATGAATACTAAAGTTGGAACCATAAACTCAGGTACCTTCCATCACTGCACACAAATGCTAGATTGGCCCACTTAGGTGTTAAACTGGAACTGAGTGAAACCTAATGCCATAGTACATATTAAAAATTAGTGCTGGGAGCGCTGCCAAAGGCCATACACACACTCCACTGGTACTTCTTTGAAACTGCTGTCTTTTTCTTCACAACCTCGGTGTTGTAAATTTTCATTAATTCCTTCAGCTATGATGACAGTGAAAACCATAAAAAATACCATGATCAAAGGTGCAAAGAGTTGGAAAAAACAGATGAGGTATGGGAGCTGCCTCAATAACCTGGCTAAACGTCAGATCCACGCCTTGGGCGGCCAGATCCCAGCAAAGCAGCACTACCAAAACTCAGCCATGGCTTTCAGGCTGCAGGAAGGTGTCACTGCATGCAGTGCCCCTGCCATAGCCACAGTGGCATTTTACACAGCACCCTCTCCCATGGTCAGGGCAGACAGGAGCATTCACTAAAGGATGGACCCCAAGAGACAAATCTCTGCTCCTCAGAGCACCCACACTTCAAGATCCCAGGAGACACAGACTGCCTGTTGACGCACACACAGCCCCCTCTCTTGCCTGCTGTCATACAAGTGCATCTGTTGGACTCTGAGGAATCCTTGCACCCCAGTAAACACATGGCCTAAATTTGGCCAAGCCCCACTCACTTAAAGTGGTTTTGCTTTTCACTTCTGATCTCCAATACGGAGCTTTCTGCTTCTCAAAGCGCTTCTTCACAATAGTTGTGGTAAGGATAAAATCACAGATAACAAAATAACATGGCTAATCCAACAGCACAAAATTCTTGACTTGGTATTTTTTGCAAAAAGAAATCCTAAGTAAATTCAGCAGCTAAATCATAACACAAACCACATCCAAATCAGTCTAAACTTCTTGACAAGACAAAGGAGCCTGCGAGATCAATTTTTCTTGATGCTGTGAAACAACCACTCATTCAGCTTCTCAGAAATATTATGAATCCCAGACGAATTTCCCCAAAGCAAGGACTATATTATGATGTCTCTAATGTATTGCATCAGCAGGTTTTAATATTTTCTACAACAGAGGATAAGCAAAGCTTATTTATGGAGTCACTACTAAAATAGAGCACACAGTAAATAAATTTTCTGTCTGCTAATTCTAAAGCAGTGAAAACTGGCTTTCTATTTATTTTCTTGTTAAGGTACAACATCAGTCTCATAACGTAGTGAACTGAGGTGAAGGAAACCAGTTTAAATTCCATGCAGAGTCAGTATGTGGACTTGCCTGCCTGGGAGGACACAGGACAGCATTTGGGTTGGTAACTACTTTGAACCATGAAAAGAAACAAGAGCAACCAGCAAAAGAAATATGTTCCCCTTCACATAACCTGCTCAAGTGAACAAACTCAGTGGTACCCAGCAGGTGCATAGAGAAAGAGTGCTGAGTGCTGGGAGAGGGAGACATCACCTTTCCTCCTCACATTGAGAACTCCAAATTACACTTTCAGTCAGCTTTTCCAACATGGATAAGATGCCTTGGGTCCTCTCAAAGAATTTCACCTGAGCTAGACTTCAGAAGTGAAGTCTAAATGAAGGACACTGGTGCTGCAGAGAGGACAGTGCAAATAACTGCTCAGGTCTGGCACAAAGGAACTTCAGCACTTTTCAGACTTTCATTCATTTGTAAACAAACACGTAAAGTATTCCACAAACAGTAGAGGAGTGAAATTAAGTGCTACTTAAATTCAATAGAAATAACAGAGGGTGCAAAACAAAGAAAGTCCTCTTGTCACAGCCTATGCTGCTGTTTTTATTCTTGCTCCAATTTAAGCATAAATATTTAAGTTTTCAAAGCTAAATAAGCATCCTGGCTATGTTAGTCTCCTTAGTTCCAAGTGACACTGTGTCTAGATGTCTCAAACAGCTTTGAAAAACCTCACACACTATAATTTCCATTCTGAAGCAATTTTACCGTGCACCCATAATACAGAAATGCAGACAGAATATCATCCTTCCACCAGATTTTTGTGTACAGTGTTGCACCCTGACTCAAAATAACCTGATATTTTATATACTTGTATTTTTCATAGTTTTCATGATTTGTAAGCTTTCTCCATAAGGCTACAGGCAAAACTATTAATTGGAACCAAAAGAAAGATTGATTCATAACTGTCAGTTTCGCAATTGGTTTTCTTTTGTTTGAAAACAAAAAAAGGAGTGAAAATTGTTTAAGTGCCTTTTTGATTTATTTGTTCCTCACAGTTATATATAGTTACAACAAGCTGTTGATCTTTTTCATCATTCTTATTATTGCATACAGAGTATCTGAACATGCTCCCATTGAGGCAAAAAGGAGTCTGCCACATCTCTCAATCGTCCTCATCAGTAATTAAATTGGAGTGTGTGAATGTTGCCTTTCAAGGTGGCTGTTGCTTGGTAAATGGTGGGGCATCCCTCTGCTTGTGTGATGTGGGGAGGGATTGCCTTCGCATCACTTTGGGGGTTTTCCTTCTTTCCTTCACCAGCTGAACTGACTTTACCTTGACCAACAAGTTTCCTCACTTTTGCTCTTCGTACCCTGTAGGGTGTGGGAGCAATGAGCAAGTGATTGTGTGGGTGCTTCAGCTGCTGCCTGGGGTCAGCTACCACAGCTTACAAATTAGGATTTGTTATTCCATAAAGAGAAATAATTATCCTTTTTTATTTGAAAAAAACCCAAAAAGTTTGAGAAAATTGAGTGTGCAATCATCTCCTTTCTGCCTGCTGCATTATCCCAGTATTTCCTGCTTTCCTTATACTCAATCACCAATGCTTTAGAGGCTTCCTGGCTGCAACAAACCCTACAGAGTCCTCTCTGAGGCCTTAGGAACAATATCATCTTTCCATTGCCTGTGAAATTTGACTTGGCACTAATTCAGTGGATTTCAATTCTTATATCTCATAATCTCTGCTCTTACCACGAGCTGTCTGCACAGTGTCTCACCGAGTACATCTAATCTGATTTCAAAAAAATGGAATTAACTCAGTTATTGTCTTCCTGTTTAAGTTACTGTAACTGTTGTGTTTTGAACCATCCCAACCAGCCCTCCCTGTGTCCCTCCCTGTCTTGCCCCATCCCCACCTCACACACTCAGAGCTCAAATTTAGAGACAGCACCACAATGAACCAACCTACACCAGAAGGTGCCCACTCTATGTAGAGCAGTAAGTCTGAGCACACGGGCTGGAAGATGGCAAGAGCTCTAGGAGTCTCTTTTCTTCAGGAGCAAAGACAAACCCCTACAGACTGCCTGTCTAAACCACCTCTGTTTCAGGATTTGCAAGTCCTAACTTATTCAGCAAAGCACAATCAGCTACGAACACACAAATAAGAGATTCCATCTGTCACATCCACATCTACAGGAGAAATATATAGATTTTTACAATAATAGATTTAAACTCATTATCATTTTGAGGGAAAGGGAATGGTATTCAAAAAACTATTTAAGAGAAGGATTATTTTGGACTAAAAAAGCCCCCCAAAAAATCTCTTGGCTTCTCTCACAGATTCCATCTACTGTACTATTTCTTACTTGAAATTGCTCATAATTGTACATAACAGTATGAACTGTAAAGGAAACTTTTTTCAGCAGTCTTAGGTTTTTATATGGAATTAAACCTTAAAAGATACTCAGCCGTGCATTATTTCCTCTACTTTCCAGCCTTTCTCCTTATTTGGTATGGGATTTGTGAGTAGGAAAAGTGACATTGTTTTAAAACTCTTACTTTGGCATTTTAAAACTCTTCCTGTGGCAACACATATCACTGTGCAGTGACTTCAAGTTTGCAGTTATGGAAGAAAGCAGGTTTTAGATTGTTGGCTTGGAGCCCACATTTGTGATTAATAGGCATCATATTTTGGGGGAGCTAAACAAATAGAGAGAAGCATAGCCAAACCCTGAAAGAGATGCACCTTTATATAAATTGTGTTATACTCCTGCCCTCTGTTTCAGTGTTTATCTTCCATAAAAATCTACTCTTCCACTATGTAAGATTTATTATTATGTATCACCTATTCAGAACTCGTTGAATCAGGGTGCTTTTATTACAGACAAAGGGGTGATTTCTTTATTCTGCACATAAACAAGCACCGTGATCAGCAAAGTACTGCACACTGCATCATCTCACTCTAGCAGGATTTCTGTAGAACCTTTATTTTAAAGTTGCAGCCAAAACTTCTAGAGTCAATTAGGCACCTCACTAACCAAATGGAGGGCTTTGCATGCATAAAGGCTGAATTTTAGCACTACTTGAGAACCTTGATGGAAAAAATGTAGAGAGTTGCCCAGAGATGTGTAGGTAGTGTGGTGGAGCTCACCATTTACCCAACACAAAGCAATTCTTCATGGAAAACACAGCCCTTGTTGGCCGAGTGTGGAAAAAGAATGACTGGCCACTGGATCCACAGACTAATGCACATAATATTGCTGGTGATGGATGGCCAGAGCAGCAGCAGAACTGACTCTGAAGTGGCAATAATAACACCACAGTGGGTTGATCAGCAGTTCACCTTTTGGGTGACACACTTGCCTCCAACTGTTGTGAGAGATTCATAGAAGCAATATGACCTGAAGCAGAGGATCATAAAATAACGTTTGACAGCCAGCATTTAATTTGTCCTTTTTTCCCCCCAGCCTTTGGGAAGAATTACAGTAGGAAATTGTAGTCATTAGCAGGGCAGTCTGATATTTAATAGACATTTGGACTTTTCTGCTCTATAATTGCCATTCTTGCCAGTGAAGGTGCACCATACTTCATCAATTTTGTACTGTTACCAAGATAAAAATCACCTGCTAATGAGTAAAAAGGAGAAAATAAAACAGGAGGAAAACCAAGGGTTTTGTGCTGTAAACATTGAAGGGAGAGAACACTTCCATTTGCTGCCTTAACTTTGAGTCAGGCAAGGAGTGCCTTTCCAGAAAAAAAAGCTCTGGATCTCTTCCATGTTAGAGAAAATTCAATATTGACAGCAATTACCCTTATCTGGTTGTTGACTGATGCACCTAAGAAATTGGCAACAAGAGCACATTTTAAAGAAGTAAAACTCTATAGAGTTCTTCCTTGCCAGCATCTTTGTAACTTATGAAATACTAACTCCATGCTACAAAAAAAAAGGCATCTGAAACACACAAACCCTTCCATGCTGCTGTGTTCTTTGAATAAATCTAGTGTGATTTCATTCCCACTGAAAATTGATGCACATGTTAGTTAGAAATCAATCCAACAGCAAAGCTGGCAAAGCCCTGGTATTCAGTGGATGAACATGAGGCTCAGCCAAATACCAGCAACCAGTTCACACTGGTTCAAGCTAAACTTCCCAGTATGTTCCCATTGCTTTCTTTCCCCAGCCAATCATGAACTCAATAACAAGCAGCATTCCTACTCACGCAGCATAAGAAATACTCAGCAGGCCAGGCTGGAGTAACCTGCTCCCGTGGAAGGTGTACCTGCCCATGGCAGGGGGGCTGGAACTAGAAGACCTTTAAGGTGCCTTCCAACCCAAATCATTCTGATGATTCTATAACACATTTAGTAAAAATGCATTGATGCTTATCATGTATTTATTTTCCAGCACTGTAGGAGTAACCATCCAGATTCCTTAAGAAAATTCCAGAGACAATTTATCCTTAGAGCAACAATCTGTAGTAGTTATTGCTGTCCCACCAGTCTCATGCTAAAAGCCTTTAATTTTGTGTAGGGTTTTGTCCTTAGAATATTTCTCACTCTTGTCATGTCACAGACCAGAAAGGTTTTTGTTTTCTTTTGCTTTCTGAAGTCGAGTTTTCATATCCAATCAGGATGTCAAGCACCACCACCAAGCTTTTGTCAGATGCTCTAAAGACTGCATCAGGAAGTAACAGCCAACCCAGGGTTATATTCACTCTGTAAATTATACCCTCCTGCTGAAAAAATGAAGTCTCTGTAGCACAAAGAGAACATTTACTGAGCTCCTGTCAGCAATTTCAGAACTGTATAGGAACTGCCATTCAAAATGATCACAACTAAATAAACGTCATAGTTTGCAAGCATAAAACAAAGACTCTTGCTCTAGGTAGACACATAGCAACACGTTTCAAAGGGACTAATGCTGAAGCAAAGCAAAGCAATGGCAGAACCCTCTTAATATGTCAAGGAAAACAAAACAATCAAGTTAACACCAACCCTTTCTTTCCCAGAATATTTACTCTTGTAGTGTAAAGAAATATCTTTCTTTCATGTTTATTCACTTTTTTCAGTCTATACACAAGGTACATCCATTTAGTTATTTCTCCCTGCAGAGACCAACAAATATCCCAGCACTACTTATTTTCTCCTAGGTTCTGTTAAGAACTTCTCCTGAACACATTCAAAAATCTTCCTCTAATATTTTCACACTTGTTAGGCTGTGACCTGCTCAAAAGACCACTTTTAATGAAAGAGCAAGTTCTTAATCCAATGTCTGTTACCTTGTATAACAGGAAATTCTGTGATTTCACTTTTCCTATTTATCTCAAGTTGAATCTGATTAAGTTTGCTATTCTGTCTCGAAATCTCAGGCCAAAATATTTAAGACAAGATTTTAAGAATTCTGTAGATATCTATGAGAAGCTTTGAAAACGCCATCATTTTCCTCTGCCTTGGAGCCTTAGTAGCTCCTTAAACCTTTAATCCCTGTGCCTAAGTGCCTCTTTATGAAGTGGGAGTAGTATTCACTATTTACTTCCTCCTCTACTAAACAGGTTGCTGTGAACATAAATTGAGACTGAACTGACCACTGTTCACATACTGGAGGTCTGCAAGATGCACACAGTCAAATAAGATCATCAAATACCACACACTGTCAGCTCTGATTGCTCATTAAATAAGGTGCCCCAGAAAGACTCACATTTATTCTTCAGTTCAGTGTCTAAAACAAACATATAAAAAAACCCACCCATAACTTTCTGGATTTTCTAAAAGAAAAAATGTTTAAGCTTAAGACTCCAAGCCCAAAAAATTCATTTGTACTTAAAAATGGATACTGAGAGTGCTCCTACGGACCATGAGCCACTTTGGTCTCCAGCAGAACCAGTGAAGGGGCTGGAGGAAAAGAAGAAAAGCTCTTTTACACAGAGCAAAGACCTGCAGCAGGGCATTCTGCTCAGTGCCATGCATGGCCCAGGCACTTTCATTGCTGGGGATGTTTTATTTACAGCTGCGATTTCTTTTGCTCTATCTTTCCCTTTTGAGTTCAAAGCTCTTTCATTTCCTTCTGAGCTCTATTCTCAGCCAAGAGGATTTTTGTAGCTGAGCAGTGAGGGTAGGGGAAGGGGATCACCTGATTTTGGCAGCACAGTCAGGATTGCTTAAGCTCCTGTAACAAGTAGGGACATCTGATGGTCTTACTGCCTTTTTCTTCTACTTAACTAAAGCAGCTTTTTGTCTTCTTGAATGTGGGAAACCCCAAGACAAAAAGGTGAGGTGATGGTGCAATATTAGAATTGTGAACATTAAGCCAGAGTGAATTTTCTGTAATTATTCAAACATTGGGAGAATTAATTTACCTCATCCTTGAGTCTGTTTATTTCCCACTCATTTTTCCTCAAGCAAACCACTTCAGTTCCTTAGTTCTTGCTGTGCTCTGTCACTGCATTTATTACGTTTTACCAGTGAAAAAGTATTTTTCTGTTTGGGGCCAGGGGGAAATCCCAGGCAGAAAAAGCAATATGGCACATCCTTTATATCCTATGAGGAACAAGTTATGACTAAACCTGTCCAAAATACTGAGATTTCATTGTTTGAATAGACACCTGGCCATTAGATAGCCTTCTGTCTCACAGCTTTGCTTCTTTTAAATGAACATGCCGAGTACAGTCCTTCAGAGGAGGAGTAATTGGGGCACTGGAAGTGTAGTGTGAAATACATTATGATTTACAGAGCACTATAAAGGAAGAACAATTCATGCTTTCAAAGAGTGCCTACTGCATCCACTACAGAACTACAGCTGCAAAGCACTCACTTCTGTGAGAAATTCTCCTTTAGATCAGTGACAATTATCGGCATTACAGCAGCACCTGCAGGATCCAGTCGAGGCTGGAGACCTGGGCTCAATGCTTCTCCAGTACATAACACCCAGGGAAAGAGAATGAATAAGCCAGACAGGATGAGGAAAAAAGATAGAAGACTACTTAACTTCGGTTCCTCAAGGACAAGTCAGTGGAAGAGCCAAAGCTGGAACCCTTCTCTCCTGTCTGCCATCTGCAGGTTCAGCCTTAGATCATGTAGCCTCTATTTGACACTCTATTATGTTAGGTTGCCTACATGAAACCTCCACATAAACAGCTTAACCCACATTTAATGACTTTTTAGAGGATTTTTCAGAAGATATATTTATACATAAAGAACTTGCAGAACAACATCCAACTCTGTTTAGGAATATAACTTCTTGTGCTGGTTTAAAGTTAAACCAGTGGGAGAAATGAAACCAACTCAAGAGAGGTTACAGGAGAGCTACAATTCACTAAAAAGATAACAATAAATACAACAATAGAGAAAAAAAAAACTAGTTTTAACCCACAAAAAACCCCCAGATGCATAATCCAGCACCCTAGAGCACAAACACCACATGGGCCTTCCCTGAGGGCAAGGTAAAAGGAAAGGAAAACCTGTTGGTGAGGATGATGGTCACTGTCTGGTTGAGAGCAGCAGTCACAATCCCATGAAGGTTCTGGTCCTCCTCTGGATCCCACCAATAGTAGGGGAAGACCCAAATCCCAAACTTATATATGGTCAGGTTCAGGAGGGAATGCCCAGTACCTCCCCCAGGGTGGGGAGTTTCACAATGGGTGATTTACTCTGTGAATCATGGGATGTCTTTAGAACCTTTGATGGTCTAAGTGGTTGCAGCTGCCCATTGTGCCAGTCCCCCGATGGCCCATGAGCAGACATGACCCCTCAGGTGGGTGTGAAGGTGCTGATGAGGGGAGTTACCACAGCTGAGTCACTGTCCCAGAAACATTGGGACATTTCTAAAAGACAGATGTACTTTTTTTCAGATGTATTTTCCAATTTGAAATGAATCCTTGTATTTCCCACAGGGGAACTGAAGAACTTATTGAACTTAAACTATCACCAAACTCATTAAAAACCAACCTACAATCTTAACAGTTTTATTTTAGATCACTGAAGTATCTCAAGTACTTGAAATGACCCACAGTTCTCACTGTAGAAAAAGAAAATTTAACCTGTATGAATCCCAACAAAAGACAAACTCCTACCTGTTTTTTCTTGAGCTGCTTTTGGAAACTCGTATGTACAGACAGCATATGTGCAAGTCTGTCAGTCTTCAAAGGCATGACTTCTGGTTTTGTACAGGAAATTATCACATCTCACACATTACCAGCTTACATATAGCTTTAAAACCTGCTGGACTGTGACACAGAATTTCACCTTTATTTTTTTAAGTTTCTCCCCGACCAATTTACTTAGATTGCCCTGGAAGCTAAATCAATTTCTTGCCATTTCTATGATACTGTCCATCAGCATTTGCCCTGTTGGAACAGGTCTGTCAAGAAGTGAGTTCTGTGGTTGGCTCCAGAAAAGCACAAAATTAAATCCCATGTTTACATGGCACAGTTCTGTGAAAGGCAATAAGACTGTGCATGGCTTGCCTTTCAATAGTCTCTGTGGAAGTTGTGTCAGTGTTTAGGCTGCCGAAAACAAGAGAGGTTGCACAAAAGGTACAGACAAAGATCGCTATCCTCTGATTGTGTGCTAGTTTCAAACAAACAAAGAACACAAATAGGGAGTATACCTGGAGAGAGTAAGCAAATTTCTGTGACTTACATAGCAGAGGAGTAGAGGGGAGACTGTCAGTCAGGCACGAAAAGTCTGACAGTGATTATGTGGATGGTTACGATTGAAATTATTGCTAATACAGTAATATATATTGCCTATGCAGTATATAATACAGCAGGTCTAAAAGGTTATAATATAATCGTGTTCAGCTAGAAACATCCAGGTTTATAGTCTTTGGCCTTACAGAATGCACTGTCTCAGAGCAACAGAGCACCTATGGAGATACTTGAGGAGTTGTCCTCTGTGTGTGACCAATCTTAGCATTTTTACCCATCCAAAAGTGAGTGTTCCCCCTCTTTGGGCTGGACATACCCTGCAGGATCCCTGCTCAGGGGAAGGAGGGGGAGGCGGTGGGAGAGGATCCATCAAGAAGCTGCCTGCAACCTTGGGTGACCAGTTGGCCCAGCTGACCCGGTCTCCAGCACGATTTTATGCCCTTTTGCAGGCCAGTGTGTGTGCCAAAGTCAAGTGCAATCATCACTGCTCCTCCATCTCTGTCATATATCAATCATGGGATCATCCAGAGAGCTTCATCTTCTCTTAGGACAGCTCCCACCTACAGTTCTTATCATAAAAGCAGTGTTATTGCCCATCAGAGGACAATCACAAGGCAGAGGGGAGGGGGGAGAACACAGAGACCTGACTATCTCTCATCGCCATCCCAACCTAAAAGTGTTAAAACTTTCGGGTTTAACATCATGCTATGCACTGTTATCATGTATTTCCACTCTGAGCCCAGCAAACTTTGGATGTCAGAGAGAAAAATGTCCTCTTTAGGAAGGAGCAGTTGCACTCAGCTTGTTTGACTGATTGTCCCTTGCTTCTATGCCAAGGCAGCTTTAAAACCAGAGCCACGGACGGCTTTCAAATCAAGGACGTTTTCATTTTGGGAACAAGCAATTAGTTCATGTTCACCACATAATTTTGTGTCTTCTCTATGCAAATGGAAAGCACCACTGACAAAGGAATTTTAAAAGGAATATAATCATTAGATTTTAAAGAGAATTTTTTGGTTTTGCTTTTGAAGACTGATGTGGTTTATATTTTATTCTAAGTGGGAATTACAAGGGAACAATTTCAACATAAAGGATGCCATCTTTCAAAATGGAATCTCAACAAATGGTGCAGGTAAATTTTACTTACTTTCTAAGGGCAGTTTTTGTACAATAATTTTTCTTCTCACCGTAGTTGCTTGTGATGCTCCTTTTTTATTTTTTTTCTATTTTTTTTCCTGTGGACTTCAACTAAAATGATTTGCCTGACTCTACAACACCTAATTCAGTATGCTCTTTCCAAATGCAAATTGTACTTTTATCTTTTAATTTTTTTTTGCTGTCACATTCAAGTACTTTTTCTAATGATGGCGTCTGTACTAGAATAAAATCAAAACAATTCGGTTTCTATTGCAAGTCTATGGAAGCTTCGTATACTAAAGTCAATTCTGGGTGAAATGGAGAAAAATATCCAATGAAAAGCTGAGCTTCTGGGTAAGAGAGCATTTGTATATCCATTATTTAGAGGATCTTATTGTATTCTGTTGCACAGTGTGTACAGAGGTCAAAAAATCCCTGCACCCTTGCAGAGGCACAAGTCAACACTTCACAGGTGCTCAGACATAAACATTACTTCTTTGGGAGGACCTTTTCCACCATCAGGGACACCTCAAATAAATCTATCCTCACACTGCTTGTGTTATTCAGATACCACCTGAGCTCAGTGGAACAAGAACACACAGCATCAATACTTTTGATGTACCAGGAAATGTTATCTCCGTGCTCACCCACCTCCATACACAGATAAGCACAATGACTTAATAGGTTCCAAGAATAAGCCTGTAATTTCATCGCTCTGTCTAATGACTAAATGTACAAAGTGATAAAGAAATATTCCATTAGTAGATGGAATAGATGGAATTAGCAGAGATTTAGAAATATTACTCTCTAAATGCACAGGAGATATTTGTCCCAGGATTGACTCTGCCAACAGAGAGAGATGCTTTCCAATCAAAAGGATTGCACTTAAATCCCAGTCTCTAAAATACTGACATTATTCCAATATTGTTTAAAAAGTAAGACTAGGAGTGAAATCTGTGGGGAGTCTTCTATTATACATACAGAGGCACTAAACCTACTATATCTTCCCACATGAGAGACGATATTTCCAGCTAAAAAATACAAGAATAATGAAAAGTAGAGTGAACTCCATCTCTGTGTCAGGCAGGTGTAAATTTTGGTCTACACTTTTGCCAAGTAAGTTCAGAAACAGGGAGTAAAGAGATAGGCCTTTACTAATAAGTTTCTTCATTTCAAACATATATAAGATGTTTCTTTTGACCTCATGTCAGATGAGTGAGATTCTCCATTCTGGCATTTCTGCTGCCAAGCTAACACACCACTTGTGAGTGGTACAATGAAGGATGTCTTCTGGGATTAAACACAATGCTGCACTTTTCCGCTTGTGACTGATTCCCTCGATTTTTCCTCTCTGGAATTCTTGATTTTTCAGCCCTTTTGTGAAGTTCCATGCTCTGTATTGCTCCCTGGGACATGTCCCAGTCTCCATCAAGCCAAAAAAGCCAAATGCAAAAGGAGAAGCAAACTTTCTGCCCTGTCATAAAGCTGCGAGCTGGAAAGGTCCTGAGTCACGTACAAGAGAGTCAAGGTGCTGTTGTCCACCAGATCAGTGATTATTGGGTCAGAACCACCTTGGGGGGCTGCTGAGCTGGTGTTGCGGTGGAATATTTTGTTTAAGTGTATTACCCTTTTGAACCATTGCCAAGCTCCCTGTTTTCTCCCCTAATAAACTCCTTAGGAACAACTCCATGGCTTATTTTCTGGGCATTTTCTTAAGGTATTAAAGAACCCTATATATATGTATAAATATTAAAGTAATATTCTTAGCAGATCCCGTGAGCAAGCAGGCTGGGGCTGGAGTGTTACAGGTGCCTCAGAAAAACATTTTGAAAGGTGGTGTTGAAGCCCAAAAATGCAAGATAACCAACACACAGAACAAGATACCAGAGCTAAAATGAAGACAACTATCTTCTCTCTGCTATTGACTGGCAGTCAACTACCTCAGTCTATATATAAATATATATATATATATATAAATATGACCCCCATTTGAGAAGGAACCCCTTCTGAGCCCTCCCTGGAGTGCAGCCAGATCGCACACCAAGTAACTCTCCCCTTGAGTTGGAACAGCTCTCAAAGGTTGAGGTTTCTCACCCAGGACTAAGAGATCCTTCCCTGCCCAAAGCAGACAGATCCCTTACTTGCAACAGATCCTCCATAAGTGACTGACAGAATCCTGAATTAATATGAATCCTGGTAGCTACTCAATGCTAATTATTGCAAACTTTATATGGACAATTTCATTAGACATAAACTGTTGTCCAAGTCCAAGAGTAAGATTGGACCTCGCTGCACCTGAGCTCCATCAGCAACTTAGAAAGGAAGGAGGTCCACTCTGAGCCTTAGGGCTCAATGAGAGGGTTTTCCTTATCCTTTTGAGTCTATGAACTCTCTGCGAATCTTTCTACCTCAATTCTAACTCAATTTTCCTGTGGATGTTTTCTTCCATGCAGTAATTTATAAGATGAACCTTCCCATCAATCTTTTTGAACCTTGATATACCCTTGCTAAACTCTGTTAAATTCCATCCACTTCTTTGAACTCTGTCAAATTATCAATTTACCTCAATAAAATATGTTGCTGCTTCTGTCCTTTTGCATGAGGTGCGTTCCACTCATGTGTGCCACACACCCAGGCCCCTTTCTGCAGGGCTGCTCTCCAGCCACTCCTCTCCTAGCTTAGGCTCATGTCCAGGTGCAGAATCTTGTATTTGTTCCTTTTATCATTCTATTCATGATTGCCCAAGTCTCCAATCTCTTCAGTTCCCTCTGCAAGGCCACTTGTCCCTCAAGAGAGTCAGTGTCACCTCCTGGTTTAGTATCACCAACAAACTGACTAACCGTGCATTCAACTCCTGCACCCAGGTAATCAATACAAATATTGAACAGACTTGGCCCTAGAATTGAGCCCCGAGGAACAGAACTGGTCACGGGTCACCAGATGTAGCCCCATTCACTCCAATCCTTTGAGCCCCTGCCCTTCAGCCAGTTCTTCACCCTTTGCACCAGGTACCTGCTCATCTCACAGCTGGGCAGCTTGTCCATAGGGATACTGGGAGGGACAGTATCAAAAGTTGTACTAAAATCCAGAGAAGCTACATCCACCACCTTCCTTTCACCCACAAGGCTCATTCCTTTTTGTAGAAGAATATAAAAGTAATTAAACAGGACTTTCCATTTGTGAAAACATGTTGGCTCAGCCTGATGACTGCATTGCCCTTTAAATGCCTTTAAATAGCACACGGAATTATCTCCTCCACAATTTTTCCAGGTACTGAGGTTAAACTAAGAATAGTTCTCTGGGGCTTCCCTCAAGTCCTTCTAGTAAATGGGAATAGCATTGGCTAGGTTCCAGTGGGCAGGGACTTCTCCAGGCCCTGGAGATGTTTGGTAGATAACAGAGAGCAGTCCTGAGTGACAGCTTCAGGCTCCTTCAGCACTCTGGGATGAATCTCAGCAGGGCCCCTGGACTCGGGAGCGTTGGTCCCTTCCAATTTCAGTGTCCACAAATGGAAACACGCCGTAAAAGTAAGTCACGCTTCCTAAAATGGATAATTTCTTTGAGGTTTTCTGTTTGTTTTTCAGAAGAAAAGGAGATGGAAAAATGTGGCGATAGCACATCAAACATAACAGTGAAAACCACCTAGATAAAACCTCACATCTGGCTCTGACAAGTTGAACTTCATGTTGTGGATCTCTGGTTTATAATCCAGAATCCTCTGAGAAACCGTCAACAGGACAGTGCAAATGGAAAAGCAGTAGCACTTTGATAAGTCTGTTATATATAGAATTGTAATCAAGGTATTCTGACAATCATGATAGAACATAGCTCATGTTGCAACCAAATTTGTGTCAGCCTGCAAACACTGGCTGTTAATTTTCTTATTTTAAAAAACAATTGAATTAAAAATGCAAATTTAATGAGAAATTTTTTATGTTGTTTTTTTTTTTTTAAATTTTCATTCTAAATGGGGTATAGGTTTAAACCCCCACAAAATACAAAACTGTCAACCTGCAGTCCCTCCCTTTTTCCAGACTTTTTTAATTACCAGAATTAAGCAGTCTTAAATTAATGTATATGCTTTCATGAAAGTTAAACCTTCAGACAGTACTGCCACATCTTTTGTATTACTGAGTCATAAAATAAAAGGTGCTTTTGTTAGGGTTTTCTAAAGACCTCCCTTTATGTCTACAAGAGGGGAAAACAAAAAGAAAAGTCTTTCCTGGATGTCCTTATGATGCTGCAAATGGCCATGTGAAATTAGCTCTGTGTATACATCAGCATATTTCAAATTAGAAGAATCAATGATTAGAAGACAGCTTTAAGATCATCCTCATAGGAAAAAGGATGAAACTGATTTAAATTTAGAAAATATATATGATTTTGAAGTGCAGTGCTTTTTTTTCCTCTTCACCTTGAGCTGATTAGGAAGAACTGAGAATGAAAGTACTGGAACTGAGACAGATAATGAGTTATGTGGTATGATTTAAGACAGTCTAGAAAGCATAGATCTACTGTCAGTCAATATCTTTACTCCAGTCAAAATTGTTCCTTCTTGCTAAAATTGCACTGGTTGAGAAAACACAGATTTTATAGAGAGGCAAAATTAATCTGGAGAGCATTTTGGGGGTGTTCCTGCCTCCTCCTCTCGCAGGCAGTTTGAGCACAAGCTCCAGTTACTAAATCAGTGCCCAAAGTTTATGAAGCCTTTCAAACTGTGCTCAACTGCCTGGCAGCAGCAAGGCTTGGTACCTCGTGTCACTCGCTGCAGGAGCACTGCAATGCCTTCTGCGAGCCACAGGTTGATACAAGGCTGGATATTAAAAAAATCATCCTTTGCACTTGAGAACGGATCCTCTCCACAGCCAAAGAGGTGCCGGAGTTAACTGGCTGTGAAATGGCAAGTTGCAAGAGGGATAAGGGAGTTGGAACTGTTTAATCAGCATTTCGCTAAGTCAGACATGGAGATCCTCTCACTTCTATTTCAACTGTGTGATATCCATGGCTGATGGCACTGCTGCCCCTGGGCCCCATATCATAATACTCTCCGAGCTGTTAGCACTGTCCTCCAGCTCCTAACATCGGTATAGGTTGGAAAATAGGACAAGGGCATATTGGTTTAACAAGCAGGGACAGGGAATGCGCACTTTAACTGTGTGCACTATGAGCAGCAGAGCCCAAGTAAGGGATACCCAGCATTCCAACGACGAGAATTATATCCTTACTACTTCTCCTGTGCATCCACAGCAGAGAGACCACACTTACGTAAAATTTGTGTCTGGCAAACAAATTTCTTCATGGTGTATTCCCGAGAGACTTCACAAAACAGCAACTCGCAGGCAGGTCAAGCAGATGTGTGAGCAGAGGTATCACCAGACCTATCCACCACACCTCACTTCAGAGTATGATCAGCTATGAACAGAAGCACACACAGTACTCTTTTTTGGCTCTGAAAAGAGCAGCTGGGATTTTAGCTAATGAGACATGTGTGAGGACACCATCCATTCACCAACCCAACCTAAGTGCAATTGTACAGAAAAGGGCTGTACACTTAAAATATGAATGCACATCAAAAAATAAAGGGGAACAGCTCTACCTGTGACCTGTTTCCCACTTTATATTCAATTTTCAAAGACTAAAACCCAAGAGAGGTTACACAGCAGCCTACTGTCCTCTTGGGCATGCAACAACAGAAGGACTTGCTTATGCAATTAGAGATAGAAGTGGTTGGAGGAACCCCCCGTTGCATGAAAGTTGTATTTCAAAAAGGAGAACAAAACAATCTGTTCCCTTTAAATCTGGGTAAAGATTGTTTATTTAAGAGGACTTCACATGATTCAGAATATCCCAATTAAGCAGTTGTATCACTTAAAGTAAATGGGTATAAACATTACTAAGCATTATCTATAGGTGCATGTCCTTCTAACTCACTTCGTTCTGTGGAAGCATTTCTTGTGACCTTTAGCCGTTGTCTTAACACCTCTCACTGCAGCTGGCAGAGCAATTTTTTGGTTGCTACTGTATAAGATGGACAAAGCATTAGCCTGGAGCACTTTCTGACCTTTTACTGCCATATTAATATCCATAATTTGAATTGAAAGGCCATTTAGTCTGGATATTACCCCAACAAAGAAATCTGAACAATTATTATGATCTCATTAAGGCCATGAGCCATATAATCCCCTTGAGAAAGGGGGCAAGAGAAAGGGTTCTGAGGATTAGCCCCATTAAGCTGTTTTCCCCAACATTACTCTGGCAGTTCTAACAAAGACAACAATCCCAGTTCCTCTTGTTTGAAAACCTGAATGAAGGAATGTATGAATTAAAAGTCTGATTCAAGTGGTTTCTAAGTTCATACCTCAGAATGCCAATAGTCACTGTTTGTAATAAATTAAATTATTCAGAATCATGAACCATTGAACCCAATTTTCAAACCTGTACAGGTCTGTTACAATAGCAATTTTAAGAAGTTCCTTCTGAGATACGTGCTAAAACTACCTCCTGCTCTGTAAGGACATGGAGGAACCTGGGGATTTTTTTTCCCAAACTTTCTGATCTGCCAAATGTTTGTCTGATTCCTGTTCCTCCCTTAATTCAACAACTATGATACAGGACCACAGTGCAACCATGGTGGCACTGGTTTTGCTACCTCATAAGCACAAGTTTTATTGGTGCCTGATCTCACTGAAGAAATAAAAATAGTGGCTGTTTATCAGTGGTTACACACTACACTTGCCCCAATGTGTTCCCTGCACTTAGCCATTTTCTTTATCTGTGCACATAGATGAGAGAATATTATCTTATATTTTTTTAATATAGTTTATTCTGCACTGCTCATAGCTCCTAGCTTTTATGTCAAACTGTACTCAGGCCCCTTATACTTCCCAGCTGGATGGGATGGAGTTTTCACAAAGAGCCCCATGCTGAAGCAGCTCCAGGAAAGCCTCTGAGAGAGGCTGGAGGTCGAGCTCCCTGCCCTGGCTCTCAGAGGACTCACATGCTCATTGAGCAAGTGGACATGCAAGCAGAGCTCTCTGCAGCTCTTAGGGTAACAGATTTGTGCCTCCACCTTTTCCATATGCTTTTGGAAAGTGGCCAGCACATGGCACGATTTGTGGCCTGGGAGGTCTTAACAGCCTGTAGAGCTCCAGGCACTCGCTGTAATGAAGATTTAGCTCTTCTGAAGAGGCCAGCAGTGCTGCTGCCTTCAGGTCTACCTGCAGCACTGCACGCTCCCTTCTTCTGCTCATGCACTGCCACAAGCACTGGAGGAATGGGAGTCAGAGCAGATCATCCGGCTTTTTATGGCATTCTTTACTGTATCCAAACCCCATGGTCACTTCCACAGATTGGACTGTTAGGGTATGGGGCGGTTAATTTTTTTGTCTGTGAGCTACCATTCACTTCTTCCAACAAGTTGTCGTTCTGCAGATTTGACAGACATGTCAGGAAGGGATTAACATGCAGGAAGGGAGCTGACTCCATTTACAACTACAGCTGCCTCAGATCACATCATGTGATGTTCCCTGCAGCACTGCTGACATTTTTTAAGCTCCCCAGGATGTGAGCAATGTAAGATTGGGTTCAAATAAAACAGGTCACCAGAGACCATACAGAATCATCTAACATATCCACTGCTCCTTGTTCTGGTAAGTCATCAAACAGATATGGATATGCACCTGTTCTGCCCGAAGGTTATTTTCTTGGCGTGCAAGCTTGGGTCAAGGCAGTTCCGTGGTCTAAGGATTAGATCCAAAAGAATGGGGGGTGTGTGTGTGTCTGTGTGTGAATCAAACCCCCAAACAAACAAACAAGAAAATAGGCAGAAATTGGGAAGCAGTTAAGGGCAGGAACCAAGGCAGGCACAAGAGTCAGAGTAGAAAGGTGGAATAAACATTAATACTAGAGCAGAAGTATGGACTAAGTCAGGTGTAGGGACTACTGTAGGCAGTCAGGTCAGGAGCAGGGAAAACTTCCTGAAGATAAAAGCTTGAGACTCAGATATAAATGGGGAAACAAACAAACAAACAAAAAAATCAAACCAAAATGAAAGCCCCAGCATAAGCCACAGCTAAGGTTTCAATTGCACTGTGCTGCAGCCCATTGAATACCCTCGGGAGTTTGCAGCAAGTCCCCTACCAGTACCTGCCCAGTGTGATTGCCTTAGTGACCATCCTGCTGAGAGTTCAGTTGCAGCTCATAACCCGTGAGATTTAACTTTCCAAAAATATGGCACTATTATATTATTGAAGAAAAAGAAGAGAGAAGAAAGAAAAGGAAGGCATGTTTCTGAATGTCTTTGCAAGCATATTATACCAAGACTTAAACTGATCTCCAACAGGCTGGAGGAGTTCCTGTGTCTAGATATCACACATAGGGCTTTGTTAGTAAGCTTGGCCTTGCTCTGCTGTCTCATCGTAGATTCATCCACAGCAGCAATGTAATTTTCAGGAGTAAAAAAAGGAATTACATATGTTGCGTAATAAAATAACTCCCAGCTTTTAATGGCAGCTTCAGCTCCTAAATCTGTGATGAATCTCAAAGTAATGTTGGCCACCAGCTAGAGCTTAGAGTTTGTATGGAATAATGAATTTGTCTTTCTCTCATGGATGATAACATAACAACTTCATGAGCAGCGGTTCTCTTAAGCAGAGGTTTCAGCAGTTTTTATGTTTGCATTGGCACAAATCAATTTTTGGATTTTTATTCCCACGAGTGTTTATGAAATGGGAGTTTTGTTTGTACCAGTCTCCAAACGAGGAATTACAGTTCATAAGTGGTTGCATAGCTTTAAAAGAAAGTCTGCTCATGCAAAACCCAGCAAGTCTTCATGCGAGAAAGACATTTCCCCGACTCAAGATTGAGACTGGATCTTGCTATCCCAATACTAAAATTCCCTGGATGATCAATATGCATAATTACTATGGTTGTGTTTTGGACAGTAAGCAGAACAATTTAGAGCCAACTCATAAATTTTTCTGTATCTCCAGTTTTATTAATTTCAACTGAGAAATGAGTCAACCATAAGTTGGAGTATGAAAAAATATGTTGATTTTGCCATTTGTTTTACTCACTCTCCTTTCTAAACTCCATAGATTTACACTAAACATGAATTTGGGCCACCTCATATTTCAGAAATCTCTTTGAAGAATGAGGAAGACATTAAGTTTGTTTAATTCCTTTATTTTTCCAAACACCTTGGAGGGAGTCTTTTTTTCCGAGGTGCAAAAATTTATCCCTAAAGCAAAACACACTTAATGTTGACAGCATTTAACTTGGTTTTTTTCCCTTTCTTATTTACAGCTCCTGAATGTACGATAAAAAAAAAAAATCCCAAACTCAAGAACATACTAAATTTTGTTCTCCCGATGTTTAATATTGGTGGGCTGGTATCACTTTAAACACCATTAAGTACTAGATCAGAGAGAATAAAAACATTTTCCATCCCCCTCAAGCTTTTAACCTTTAGGGCTTCCTTGAGGGGAAAATGATTCAAATGCCAAGCTCACAATTATGCATTCCCTGCACAGAAAAGACGGCCAGGCATTTACACAGAGAAGCTATGCAACGCATTAAAGTTACATTAAGGCCCTTGGTTTTCCTGTTCACTAATATCCCTTCTCATAACTCCCACGTACGCTCTCAGAGCCTTTCCCAGGCTCAGCAATCACACTGTCTTCCCCAAAGGCACATTCATCAGCAGGCTAAGCTTCCAAGCCATCAGTAATGTGGCTGCCCTACAGATTCCGAGCGGTAAGTAAGGAGAAGCCTGATAAGTAATCAACAAGTACGAAACAACACAGGATTAGTGGTCAGCCTTCCACCCGGGGAGCGGTTGAGATGTGCTCTGCCTTATGACGGAAAGAGGATTTATTTTTTCCATTTTTAAGGAAGAAGGTGATAGGAAGCTGTGCTCAAAATAAAAATGATGTGCTGCGTGGAAAGCTTGAAGGGGGCGGGAGGGGGCGGGAGTGGCAGCAAGAGCCAGTGCTAAAAAACATTGCGGTTTCTCTATTAAATGCAGAGAAAAGACTTTTCCTTGAGCCCCCCCTGGAGGGCTCAGGCTCCCCTTTGGATTTGACAGCTACAGCAAGAGATGTTTATCCTATTTCACCCTACCCCACACACCAGCTACATGACTGTATATCCCTGGACAAGTGGAAAACACAAATAGAAGAAAACACCATGGACTTAGACAGAATTCTTTAACATTGCATTAAAAAATTGCGTTGAGGCACTGCACTGGAAATCTTCCATTAGAGCATACAAAAGTGCTTGGGATACAGTTGGGTTTGTTGTCAAGTACCATTGTCTATTGCCAGAGTAAATGAAAAATTTCCTCTAGTACTGTTTGTGCCAGTGAGAACTCTGCCCTTTCCCTTTCTTTTTTTACAGCAATAAAGTGAGTACTGTCTTGCAATTAATAATCTTCAAGGCAATATGTATATTTATTACCCTAAGTAACTATCAAGGATTTTATTGTCAGGAACAAAGAATACAAAAACATGCAAACCACAGTATTGTGTCTTGTCTTCCAAAGCAGCAGGTGAAAGATGTCTAACCTGACTTGAATGTGTTCATATTTTCCTTTCTTACTTAGTTGCAAAGATTAAACTCTCATACTCTATGATACTAAAAGGTAATCAGATTTTAAAATGCTATACACACTATAAAAAGAGTAATATTTTAGGGATAGTTTATTACCAAGAGTGAAAAGCGTTATCCCAGGAAAGTCATTCACTCACACACAAATGGACGTGTTGAATAATTGTAAAACAAGTCTGATTTCCCTGCATGAAGGTTATACAGTAAAAGAGGTTTCATCTGTATCTGAATTACTCGTGCATCCTTTAGCACCTCTCTAGTGTCTGGACCATATGGCTTCAATTGACAGCTGATGAAACCACTAATTGTCCTCTTGCATTAGTCACTGGTTATATGTTGCTTAATCCTTGATGGCAGAAGGAGAAACAACCCCCCTACAGCGGCCTTTATAATGCACATTAAAATTGAGGAAAAGCCAAAACCTCCTCTTAGCTGTTATCACAACAGCCTAGAGGTAGGAAAGCGTGCTGCTCAAACCTGAACCACAGTCCAGAGTTATCATTCACTTTTTATGAAAGATGGGATTGTATTTGTTCATGGAAATGCCTGGGAAATTCTCACGTCAGGTGGACTTACACAAGGAATTCTCCCTTTCTATCAACAGTAGAGATCTATGCTAATCAACAAATGGCATATGAGTATTGAAACTGTCATCATGATCAACAGAACTCAGACGTAGCAAAAACTAGAAAAATCATTTCTGGAATTTTGTAGTCTGTGCCTTGAGAAATTCCTACCCCCAACACACACATTTTACAACAACAAAACCGAGGTACCAAGATCACTCTGGTATTACCACAAAAAACATAGAATTTCTGCAAATTAAATCTTCAAAATTAAGGCATTCACTCTATGAAATGTGAAGCCACAGTCCAGGGCCCCTCTATGGAAATAATCCTTCCTCCCAGTGTAAGAACCCATGGATGTACTGTGAAAGTTCCAAAATAGGTGAGCAGTCTGTCCAAGCAACTCTAATTCTGTTCCTACATTACCCATCAATATCAAAGATGTGATTAGATTCTATATGGTAATCAAGTCCCAGTTTACTAATCCAGTACCTATTTATTTTAACAAAACTAAACGAATGAAATACTGTACACTTAGGTATTTGTAAACATGACGTATTTTTAAATAGCTGCTGCTGTTTTAAAATAAAGCACTCAATTCGAGTCAGTTACACTCGAAGTTGTTGTTTTTAATGTGTGCTGCCTTGCAGAAGTCTGAATTCATCCTTCTTCCCTTAGAGTAAGTTCCTTATGAGCCTACACTTGTTATACATACATCTTCCTTTAAGAATTCAGTTTAATGTTAAACTGCTTATCTGAGGCTGGCGAGATCCATCAAGCCTGCTTCTTCCAACACCTGGGAGTGGAAGGATAAGGAATATGAAGTGGAGAGGGTTAGAGGATTCTTCTTCTAATAGAAGCTCCCTTCTTGTTTCTCTGTTTCGGTTCTCTCTCCTGTATTTAGCAGTTTCAGGATTTCCTCACATGGAGGTTGCAGCCCCATCATTACTGTTACTGAAAATCACAACATGATCTGTCCTAGCCTATATGACTTTGGATTTGTATCCTACCTTTCTTAGTCTATTAAATCTCATAGTTTCACATCACTAAGAGTTTCTCATGGCACTGACAAATCAAACAACCCCAGCTCAAAATACTCTGCTGTCTCCTCTGACAAAAAGAGAGTGCTATGTTTTGTAATTTCTCACAGAAATAAAAATATAAATTTTCTAAAAACGATTGCAGAATCTTTATAAACATTCTAAAGAAAAGCTCACACGCGTTTCTACGCGGAGATATTTTCAAAAACACCCAAACAAAACAAACACATAAATATTTGAAAGCATTTCATGACCTTGCTGCTGAGACCATCGAATCTCACCTTCAGATTTGGACAACTTGTTTTGTTTCTTATAGGAAACTCATAAAAGAACCGAGCCCACAGATGCTCACTATAGGACCCCACTATAGGTACAGGATGCCACCACCCTGCAGACAAGACAGGAGGGCTGGAAGCTGCTGAGACCTACCTGTAGTGAAGCAAAACTTGAAAGGTGGACAGACTTATGGTCTGCTCTAAGAATTACTACCTCAGCTGCTCAAAGGTGCTCAGGAAAACATTCTAGCAAGCAAATAACAACATGTACAGCCAGCTCGACCTGATTGTACTTGGCCCTGAGGTCCTTTATGACTTTAAAGCAATATACCAACAACTTATGTCATCGGGTAAAGAAAAGCTCTTGAGATAGGTATTCACCAGGTGATCCACTGGTAACTTGCAGGCTTTTTGATGTTCATTAACAAGCACTCAGAGGGGTAAGAAAATATCTTAGCCTCCATAGGGCTTTCAAATGTCCATCTCTGGCCACCAGAGATGTCTAAAAAGTTTTGCTTACAAGCAGTGATCTACAGTCATTGATTTTGTGACACAGACCTCTTCTCTCCAAGTGGTGTGAGACCGCCTGCTACCTTCACATACTTCACAGTTCACAATAGCTGAACGCCCTTTGGAAGTACATTTTAGCAACACGCATCTTTCAAGGCAGCTCTGCACGTTTCTTTCCATGCCACGAGTACTGAAACCTTCAGGAGCGAGGCACCAAAAGCCCTGAGTAGATCAGCTGTCAGATGAACGGGCCCCTGGTGTTCCACCAGCCACGTGCTGTGTGATATGTGCTGCCCTTTTGATATCCTGGGTTTAACAAGTTACGCCTGAACCTTTCCACAGCTGAGTAAAAGCAAAATCTCCTGCACTGTCTTCCTTGCAGATTTTGACAAGATGATCCTGGTTTCTTCCTCTGCTTCTCCCTTCTTTTTTGGCTCAAACGTGCTTCTCAATGTCTCAGCTAGGGAAGCACATCATGTTCTGCAGGCAAGGAGCATTTCTGTCTCCTGCCAGATGACATCTGTTCTAGTCTCTCACTGGCCATCTCCCTGGGGGCTCAAAGATCCTGCAGCAAGTGCAAACTGACCTGTTCTGCCCATTAGAACATGCATAATGCACAGGTCTCCACCAGCCTGCAACAACAGGACATCTACTGAGCACTCCAGCTTTTACTGTTTGAATAGAGCACATTATTCCTTTGTACCTCAGCAATATTACTGGAAATAGGTTTATTTTGCATACTCTTTCTTCCTTTTTAAATTAAAATATATTACTTATTTTCTAAGGTTGACTTACTATGGAACATATATTCTCTGCACATGTAGTACTGAGAAAGAAAAAGCCACAAAACATAGAATTAAGCAAGTCTGGTGTATGAAAAAGTCTTCACTGCCGAGTCTGGGTGGTCAGAGGTAGGAAATTTATGTGTAACGTGTCACTATTCTCCTCTCCCACTGATTAGACTAGTTTATAAGCTCAGATTATGTAAACATCTCTGTAAACAGTTCATTTACTTTTATTGACTGTGCTCTCAGAAACATTCTTGATTTTACAAGTGTGGCAAAATTAAGAACTTTGGAAACTCTAAATTATGGCACATTATGTCTTTTATCTTTTCCTAGAAATACTAAAAAAAAATAAGTGACAGTCCAGGAACAATGATTTTTTTTTTATTTTATAAGATCATGTGAAGCTTAGGAAAATGTTTCCAATTGCCTTAAAATGATGCTGAAGTAGAAGCAGAAGCTGCAGATCCCTTATTTGAAAAGCTGACCAGGTTCCTAAACACCAAACCCCGTGTTCTGCCACCAGGCTGGGAGGTTTTGTTGTTGGGTGGGAGGATGCACAGTCCTTTTCCGGCAGGAATATGTTCAGGGTTGCAATCTTAGATTATTTCTGGGTGTTTTCTTGGCTAGCAAAGGAACAGCTCTGCAAGAGCAGGAGGTTCTCCTTCCCAAGCAAAAACCAGGGAATTACAATCACCCACTTTTACATTGGATCAAGCTGTAGATCTAAGCATTTTAATTTTTTTTTAATTCGCCCGCAGGGACAGATCAGTTTGCAGAGGAGGATAAAAATAACTTGTTCGAATTCTACAGCAGCTTGCACCAAAAAGAAAATAAAGGAAAGTTATCGATCGTGAATGTCCAGAATTCTTGTCATGATATTTTTCTTAATGAAGATGTTAAAATGCATATTTCCAAATGTCTCTTTTCGGGTTTAAAATTAATTTGAAATAAAAAAATTCTTAAGAAGGTTAAATAATTTAAAAAAATTAGGTTTCATTTTAGATTATACGAAATATTTAAGTGACTCCAGTAAATGTATTAATTTCATTGACAAATTCTGATTTGTCTTGACTTTGATTGATTTTTCCAATTTTTTGGTTTAGCAATGAAACATTTTTAGAAAAATAGAAGAAAAAGATAAAAAAGAAAATGTACAGATCTGGTTGTCTTACTCTAGTGGATTTTTTATATATTTTTATTTACTGAAATGCAGGAGGAGATAAAACTTATCAGTTCTCAGACTCCAAATTCACAGCCTCAATTTATTTTCATCACTCCGAGTGCAATACTGAAAAGAATGAATTCCTTAGTGATTAATGGAAACAAGAAGATCTAAGTCTGACAACAACTTTTTAAGACTGAGTCCTTTATATAAATGATTGGCAAGACTTAGGTGAATATGTGATATTTATATGTATATATATAATTTGATTTCAAAAGAAACTTTAAAAATAGAAGGCACTATAGTGCCTTGTTTCTGTCTAATGATACACTATTTTTTAGGGACAAGTCCAGCATTAGAGCAGGATGAGAACAATTCTAATGTCTCTGAGGTTTGATATGTGTTATCTTCAAGACATTAAATGATTGAGGGTTTTCCTGGCAGGTGAGTATTAGTAGCATTCAAATACCTGCTTGTCCTTGGTTCCCAATCTTAATTAAATTCAAAAACTCATTTTAATGACCACAAAGTACATGACTGCAGGAATTTTCTACACTTTTTATATAATTATCCCTTTATTTCCTCCCTCTCCCAGTCATTGCCACTCCTTAAAATCACCCACACACTGCTATCACAGACAACAGCTCCATGTGTCCCTCCCATGAGATGAACTTTCAAGGTAATCTCTTCCAGTATACTATCAATTAATTTTCTTTAAAGTATTTCATAGTGCCTAATTTATTCTCTTTTTTTGCCAGCAAGGTCAGCTGCTTCTGTGCAGAGAAAGTAGATTGTCATCCATCAAAAGGTCTACTTTGTTATTTTGTTAGTCTTTCCTTTGGAAGATGGAAGAGCTCCAAAGCCAGTAATGTTCTTTTGTTTTCAATAAGGCAAATCCTACAGAGAGCACTGCAGGCATAGTGATTCCTCAGCAATCCCTTGAGATTTCTCCTTCCTTCTCACACTGGCCTAAGAAGGATCTCCTCTTCACTTTACCAGGCTGCCTTTTATTACCCCAAAATATTCCCAAGGTAACCTGAACAGTACTTCCCTAGCTTTTAGGACAGGTTTCTGATGTTCCCACTGTGCTATGGTTATCATCAGACGCTGTTGTCATCTAACCCACAGTCAGAGCAGCAAACTCAGTGGGCTCCGATAAATCTGGGGCTCAGTCTGCCTTTCTTCTGGAACTGGCATTTTTTATCACATCACCCTTCCTCTCTGTGCGTCTGTGGGGAGCAGTGACTCCAACACATGGCAACAAGATGTTACCTTCTGTCAAGTGGCAGAAGGCAAAATAATGATGACACTGCATAAGGTTAATTTCAGCTGTGCTGGGTACAGAATTTCTGTTCTATGTGTCTGGAGTGACATGTTTAGAACCACGTAAGTGAACGTGCAAGCACCACTCACATTCATTTTTCACTGACTGAACCTCAGCTTGAAGGTGCTGCAGAGACATGCTGAGCAAAATCATCATTTCCATCAATCTGAGAATCAGCCCTGGACTCAAGTGAAGAGGCATTAATGTGATTTAGGGCTTGCAACAAATTCCACAGGAGGAAAATTTAAGTATTTACACTGAACATCCTGGATCATAGCCTAATCCAAACTGATCTGCCATTTCTAAGAGCCATCAGTTTCACTCTTCAAGATTTCAAGTTTCCCTTATCTCTCCCTTCTTGTTACGTGCTGAAATGAATTAAAAAATAAATTAACAAAGCGCAGCAGTGACACTTTGAAGTGATGCCAAATATGAAGTAGCATAAATTTAGCAGTTTTTATTAACAGAAGAATACTCACTAAACATTTTTCTATATTAGAAGAAATATTCTGCGCTATAAAATTAAATCCATCCTGGCAGTGACCCACAAATAACCTGTTTCTATAGTCCCTCTGCTGTTCAGCCAGGCCTCCTGATGGTGCAGAGCTGTCGTTCATTAATTTTACTGATTGCATAATGAGAAAAAGTCATGCAGCTCTGAATATTAAAAGCTGAGGGTCGATTAATCACCATTTTGAAAATAAAGAGAGATAAAAATACAAGGCAATGGGAGAACCAACAGGCAATTTCTCTCTAGTATGGGAGAAGGGGAAATTCACCCCCTGATTCGCAGAGTATCATGTACTTGCCTCAGTAAGTGGGCTGAGAAAGGATCCAATAGTTTTTGTTGGTCCTGAAAGACCATTTCGAAATTGAGATATTTATCAGTGTTGGAGCCAATGTTTGCAGTCACAAGGAAGCATATCTTGAAAGATTGTCTGGTTACAAAAGATGCTTAAATCCTTGGGAGCGCTCTCCTAATACAGCACAGTGTTCAAACCCTCCACTAGGCCTAGCCAATCTTGCTACTGATTTGATGATAATTTTATATTTTCTAGATCATGTACAACAGAGAAAGGCAGTCACGCCATCATTGTGCCAAAGCAGACAGCAGCATCTTCTAACATGCCATAATAAATACTATTTATCTCAAACACCCGTCACTAGTCAGCTATTCAATCAGTAAATACTACTCAAAATATTCTCCCTAACATCTCAAAACTTCCAATTCTTGTTTTCATGACACCTGGGAAACACACTGAGCAGCTGTGTCCTCAGAGCTGTTCCACCAGTGTTTCTCCACCCTGCAGAATACAATGCCCTTGCCCGAGCACGGGCTGGAGATCCCCTGTGCTGGGGAGGCACTGGGAGCCCCAGGCAGGCACTGGGAGCCCCTGGCAGGCAGCTCAGCACTCCTGGGTGTGAGCCAGCAACACGTCCTGCAGGGAAGGAGCCCAGCACACCCAGCAGGGAAGGAGCCCAGCACACCCATCAGGGAAGGTGCCCAGCACACCCAGCACAGAAAGGAGCCCAGCACACCCAGCACAGAAAGGAGCCCAGCACACCCAGCAGGGAAGGAGCCCAGCACACCCAGCAGGGAAGGTGCCCAGCACACCCAACACAGAAAGGTGCCCAGCACACCCAGCACACCCATCAGGGAAGGAGCCCAGCACACCCAGCAGGGAAGGAGCTCAGCACACCCAGCAGGGAAGGTGCCCAGCACACCCAGCACACCCTGCAGGGAAGGTGCCCAGCACCCTGGCTGGCACAATGCTGAGAGGAGGGATTAATCCCACCCTTACACAACATATGGATCAGACCACACACAGGTGGGCTGGCACAGAGACTTCCCAGCACAGGGAAGGTGCTGAGGAACTCGAGTGAGTTCAGGAGAGCCCAGAGTGAGCGAGGCTGGAGCCCTTGCACTGAGAGGAGAGGCTGAGGGACCAGGGCTGGTTCATTCTGGGGGAGCAGCAGCTCCAGCTGGGAAGTCACTGAGGCAGAGCCAGGCTCCTGGCAGTGATGCAGGGCAGGGCATGAAGGGCATTTGTTTGAAGAGAGGCTCAGAATGGATAGGAAGAGATTATTTCACCATGAGAACAGCCAAGCTTGTTAATAACTTGCCCAGATTTTTCTTTTTTGGAAGGCTCTGGCCTTTGAAGTTTTCCAGACCCAGCTGGATAAAGACTCAAGCAACTGTGTCTGATCCCAGAGTGACCCTTCCTGGAGGCTGCACTAGATACCTCCTGAAGCCCCTTCTTAGCCCAGCCACCCAATATTATCAAGTCTCCTTCATTTAAGCTAATTTGGGTTGTCACAGTAAAGAACAAAAGTCCACATATCAGCTTGCTAAGGCTAATCCATTAAGAGTTTTTTTAGATATGAAATACTTTAACATAAGTCAAGCCTGGTGACCCATGAAGGGCTCTAATGCCAGACAATTGTAATGATTAAACTGTTTCAGTACAAACAGGTTTTTGATTGTTTGTGGGTTTTTTGTTTGTTTGTTGGTTGGGGTTTTTTTGTAGTTACATAAAAGTAAATAGAATACACAAGAGAAATTGGCTAATGTAATGCCACAGTCACAGACAAGCTCCCATAAACAAAGCATTTTACTTAAACAACCACTTAGTGGATAGGTAGAGGTGCAGCAATGACTTTGGCAGCTTAAAAACTCCAGCTAGTTGTAATAAAAATTAGTTTCAAACTCAATATAGACAATTATTCAGAAATGCAGATATAGTAATAGTCAATTCCCAAGATTGCAAACTCTAGGTAGTAAACAGTGTCTTTATTTCATCTGGTTTTATTTAAGGAGGGGAATTACTTTGTTTAAATGCATTTGTCTCCCATAAGTACTTTTTGCAGAGGAATATTCAAATATATCATACATAGAAGGAGGACTAGGAAGGTAAATGCACACTGCTTTACCACTCTGCCTCTGCAGCTGTTCTCTCCATCACTCTTACCAAGCATTGGTATTGCAATCCATGAGCAGCTCTGACCTGGCCGTTTCTTAATTAATTAGGGAAAAAAAGGCTAGTAACACTTTTAAGGCTTATTTTAATGGTATTTATGTGAGGCATATGCAACCAAACAAATTACTTTAGTGCAGAATGATTACAGCCTTCTTATATCTTACTTGCAAGTGCGTGGTAATCTCTGCAGCATTTGGGGGTGTGTGTGTTCATGTGACTTGCAATCCATTTGAGTTAAGGTCTCATAAATTAACGTTTGAAAACAACTATAAGAAAGAACACTGGAGATATACAGAGGAAAAACAATAACACATTTCAGTATTTGGCAAAAAAAGGCATATTAAGAATAATTGCTAAGAGTTACACTTATGGCTTCTTGTAAGTAACTTTGAATGTACAAGGCTAAAAACTCAGCTGAAATAATAATGTTCTTCCAAGGACACCAGAATTATCACAGAAAGGGTGCAAAAGAAGAATTTTTCTATGAAAAGAAGCATATTCAACAAGTCATCCTAACTGTAATATAGCAATTTATGAAAGTGTGCATAATTCCTCCATTATAATCCAGACATCATTAAAAAGATTAAATTCAAGCACAGTTTGCGTTAGAAAAACATAATCAAAGAAATAAGACTTTTGGAACATTAAAAAAGAATTTCTGCACAACTGTTGATAGGAACATTCTCTCACTAAGGATTTTTTTCCAAGCAAAAACCTTCAGCCTGTCAAGTCTCAGATTTTCTATCTCCTGCCTGATTTTTCTTGTTCTTTCTGCTGTTTCTGGTTGGGAAGATGGTTGGCAACATCCCCCCCCCCCCCCGTCTTTTGCGCATTTTTCTTCCACTGAGCTCTAACTTACAGCGACCTGCTTTTAAGTGGCGGGAGGAAGGCCAAAATCTGCACATTTCATGTCATGTTTTCATGAAAACTTTCTGATCTCTGCCTGCCCAGGTTTCCCACTTGTAGCCTACTTCCAAGGTTGTTTTTTCCTGGTTTTGGTATAATCATACCCAACAGTGTTCGAGCAGGGAAACTGTGCATGGTAACCACTTTCCTTGAACTGCCCAGACTGGTCTGTTTTTACACCCATATGCGTCATGGAAGAAAAGCCGGGTGAGTGGAAATCCAAGAGGGAGTGAGTCCCACCATAAACTCACAGAAACCCTAATGAGGTGGTTCCATTGCTGCTGGCATTGAGTCCATCAGATATATTTCTCTGTTGGACCCATTCAGGAGGATGCCACTGCACCTTTCCACAGCTCTGTGGTTTGCAGGCTTGTAAAATCAAATATCTTCAGCAGAGAGGCAGATAAATAATCAACTTCATCTGCTGCAATTAGAGCTCTTTCTTCAGGCAGCATAATTACAGAGCCAACACCACCCTGCGCAGAAGGCAATCACATGCCACTGTAAACAGAAACTATAAAGAACTTTATCTGACATTTTTGTGTTTACTCATTCCGCTTGCTTCTTTCTCCTTCTTTACTCTTATGGGAAATTTTGTCTAATTTAAATAGGATTTAAATACCATTGGCTGTGAGTTTAAAGCAACATATGTTTATATTTTCATCCAACTCATTTATTTTTTCTCTGCTTAACAACCCTGCCAAAGTTGCTCTTTTTCAGACAATAAATTAATTCAGAGAATGATTGTTTATAGGGAGATCTTCTGCTAAGTCCGAAATATGCCAAAAGGCCATAAATTGTGACTAAAAAACACATCAGTAACAAAGCTTTAATTGTTTCTATATTACTTATATATTATCAGACAGAAGCAAGGCTAAAAACCAAGTAAAACAGTTTGAATAAGAACAAGAGAAAATGCTTTGAGATGCAGAGAAGGTCACGTCAGTGTTACTGGGTTTTGAGATCTCTCTCAAATAACATAACAGGGTGGTGTAATCTCCTGGTCAGCTTTAGACTTTCTGGAAAATTTGCTACCCCTGGGAAAGAAAACAAACACATCCATTTCATTACACATGTTTAAAATATAAATCTGGATGAACATAGATGAACAGGGATTGTATTTTTCTGGTTCAGATAAAGATTAGATTTCCATAATTAGAAAAGGTGCTTAGGCTTGGTATGTACAAGCAAACCATACTTACACCAAACAAGTTAATGGAATCCAATTGTTTGAGTTGAGTCAATCAATTAAAGTGTCCTTAAGTCACTTTCTTACAATCAGTCTCTTTTGAGTTAGAAAGCCAGACAGGACAACTATGATAGAGAGTCAACTCACAGTTGTTGGAAAGTTTCTTTTAGGAAAAGAAATCCATTTTTTTTCTCTCCATAGACAATTCCAAACACTGACTCTGAGGCATTGCTAGTATCCTACCAGCTAGAGATATCTACAATATTGCTCACTGCGAAACCCGAGCAATGTATTGTTTATTTTGGTTACTGAAAACTTGCAAAAGCCTTAAGTGAATTCATTGCTCATTGGCTGCTGACAATGACATTTTACCACCCCGCCCACCCAGGATTTATAGAAATGTTCTGAAGGTGAAATTTAACTTCTGGAAAGTGTTTTAATTTTTTTCCCCCTTTCCTGGCAATTAGAATATTTGTTCTTTTCAAGAAGGCTTAAGGAAAGGTATTTATCTACGCTTTTGTGACTGAAAAAAGTCTCCCATGGAAGTACTGAGAATTGAGCAGTGCTCTTCCGTCCATTCCAACTTCTTTTCTCTAAATATTCCAGGATGCCAGGGAACTTTCTTTTCTCTAAATATTCCAGGATGCCAGGGAACTGAGAGAAGTTTTCATGGCATTTTGTTGCTTCTGCAGTCTTCTGTCGATTGACTGAGTTATGTAAATGTATAGACACACATGTCAGTGTGACTGTCCAAACAGCCTTTTAGCAGACAGTAACTTGCTTTAGCAGTATCTGCAGTAGTAGTGGAACTGGGAATAACACCTCAAAGGATTAAGTCCTTTTCTCCTCCAGTAGAGAGGTTAAATGTTAACTGTTTACTTTAAATGCTTGAAGAAACACTTCCATGTCTCAGAGACACCTGTGAGCCTTACAAAGAAGCAAAGGCAGCGCTGAATCCACTCCAGATGGGAAATAGGGCAATTCTGTTAAGCTTTGAAGATTTGGGGCACCCCTGTGCAAGAGCTGAACAGTGAAGTGGGGAAGCCAACTGAGCTTGCTGCAGAACATCATTGGAATGCTGGCAGGCAGCACGAATTACTGGGAATATTCTGATCACCGTTTTTCCTGATTTTTAAGTATTTAGTGTCCTACAGTGATTCCTTCATGTTTAGCTTATTCAGGCAGATTAATAGAAATAATGCAAAATTATACATAGGTTCTCTGTACCAAGTATCTTGGATATATGCTGAGAGAGAACACTTTCTATTTCTGGAAGAAAATCTCTTTTCCTGCTGCTCTTTCTGTGGCTGATAACAATGTTTGTGCGTTTCTTCAAAAATCACTTTACTGTCTTCACTTCCTTCTACTCAACCCTTTTTTCTTTCCATGTTCCCATCAGTTGAAGAACAGCACTCAGAAAAAGAAACCACCAGACCACTCTAATTAAAACCCACTGACAACACGACCTTACTCTTTGTTACTCACATGCAAAGCAAGTGTAAAATGAAAAGTAGCAAGATCACTGTGAGGTTAAGTTTCTGACATTAGGATGTGACATAAAGCCCCAGTTCTGCCACACATCTCCCGAACCTCTGCTGGCCACTGAAGTCACTTGAGCTTTCCACGCTTCAGCTGGCTTCTCAAGGAGGAGTAATGTTCTTCTCCAGCACCATTAGTCTGAGCTCCTCCAAGGTTCTCTCCTCTCTCTGTCTCGTGCCTAGCATTGTGGAGCCCAGCCTTTTGCCATTAATAATAATCCTTAGAACACTCAAAACTGCAGGGAACTCTCTCCAATTTAGATCTAGGAATTAAAAAAAATTAATTTCTTTATTACAAATACAATACTTAAATAGCAGTCCATAGACCATTACACAGCAAAGTTATCCCGTTCTCTCTAAAATGCTCAGAAAATTTTGTTGCCAGCCTGTCCAGTATTGAGCACTGAAGTAAAATAATGTATTTCCTTGTCCTGCAAAGTGAATTTCCAATTAAAATTCAACAGTGCAATCCGATTCAAAATAGATCTAATATAATTTGAAGTACATTAATTTGACTTGGTTACCTTTTTTGTTAATTAAACTGATGAGGCAATTTATTTGCTCATTCCAGACCTGACATTAAATGACATTTCATGTGACATCCGCTATTTTTATGTTAATTGAGTAACTTTTGATTTGTATATACCAGGTTGATTTGTGTAGTACATAAGTGTCAGAGAAAAAAATAATATCTGCAAATAATAAGTAATCTAAGTGATTTACAAGTAGAGTTACTATCATTTTGAGCACAGGTGGCTGTTTATTTTTAGATTTCCTAAGGACTGTAGATGAACTGTCACTCCAAGCTATTTTTAATGGCATTTTGAAAATTAGAAATACAGAATGCAATGCTGGCTGTTTCTATATTAATGGCACTTCTAAAAATAGTGTTTCTTTCCATTAGTTGCTCTTGCAGAACTAGGCCAGTAGAACCAGTCCTTGAGATTCAATTATTGCTGGTAAGTTTTCCTCTTTACAAGTATTTGATTTTTATGAAAGAAAGACAAGCTTTAAGGGTTTAGTTCCGTGAAGCAAATACTTTAATTCACTCTTGCATGGAGAGCGTGGAAATTCCTGCAGTTCATTGTATTTCAAACACTGCTGCTCACTGGGGAAATAAAAATGCCATGGTATGTGTAGCAGATATTTCCTTTGGTGTAAATTTGGCATCTGCATTATGCTTGGATGAGCTTTTAATGACATCATTGCTGGTGAAATAAGACTAATCAGTAGGTCCTTATTCTGTACCAGCAACTGAGGAGACATTGCTTGTTCTGGATGAGGTTTGCACAAAAGAAAAAAAAGACACAAACTCCAGAAATAAACTCTTCCATTGCCCACTCCCTCCCCACCAACCTTCCTGAGTGTGCTTTGTATTTGTTTCTCAGTTGGGAATTCTGATAAGATCTCTGTTAGATGCTTTCTGTTCCAACAGTAAGTGAAAAGGTTTTTCTAATCTGAACCACCCTGGGAATTGCCTCCTGTTAACTCTTTTCAGGATTTTTTGGTCAAGGCCAAGAACTTCCTGTATTCAGATTTTCTTCCATGTAAAATCAGCTAAAATGTGTAGTCATTAATAGGGACATATTGGAATCTCTGCCCCAGTTTCCACTCTTCATAACAGGGTGTCATAAAATTTATGTGAGAACAGTTCCTCCAAAAAGTCAAAGCCAAAATAACTTTTCAACATAACAATTAGTGAAATTGAAAATGAAATTTTAAAACCTTACATAACAAAAGTAAAAGACATATATATTTCCACTAATAGAGCCCTGATATCCCTGAGAAGCTGAAGTAAATAAATTAGCACATATTTAATATATTCTTTACTATATATCAATCACATATTATAGTTAGCTGGAGCTTGAAGCTTTGATATACACAGAATTTGAAAAAAGGGCCTTAAAGTGACTTAAGCATAGTGCCTTTTCACTTTGTTCCTTAAATGGCTGCACCGAGGGAAGAGTCACGGCAGTTTGGCCCTTATTCAAATTAGGAACTAAACATTTAAAAATTAAAGCCTTCTTTCCAAAGTACTCAGCATGCTGAATTCCAAATTAGTTTCCCGAGCCCATTTCAGTATTACTTTAGTGATGCTAAAAATGGTATCCTTTAGTATCCCTGAAATTCATTAAGTCCTATGCAAGGAGACCATAAGGAACAGGGTTCTGAGATTTCTGCCTGCTCAAACCGTACGGTCTGAACAGGCAGCTGGAGACAAAATCCACACACCTGCTCGGTGTGTCTTGATTTGATCCCTGACGGTCCTCACCGTGCACTCCCAGTGTGGAGCTCAGCTTGCTACAGTGGAACGACACGTCATACAATTCGGGCTAGAGAGGAAAGCGGGGATTGCCAGCAGGTCAGCCTTCGATTCCAAGATCATCAGGTGTCGAGAAAAGCCAGTAGCACCTTTGTTTCAACCATCAAACAGAAACCTGAACCTTATTTAGGCCAAGGACCACACAGTACTACTCAGACCTAAGAACTCAAGACAAGAAGTGACCTGAGGAAAAAAACTATGAGACTGGTCTAAGGTATCTAGACCATTAATTAGACCATCTAGACTCATTAATTTTAGTTTGTGTAAGGAAACAGGACTTTGAATAAAAGGGACCAAAATTGGAAAAGATGAAAATTACCCAATACTCGATATATCGGATTTCTGAAGCTGCTAAACAACCACTCAGTACCCCAAGTTTTAATAAGCATTTAGCATAACAAAGATAACAGTGCTGAAGCAATTTGTAGAAGGAAGTACTTAGATGAGTAACTTTTGAGTTCCTTTGTTTTGGGAAATGCTATGGTGAGCAAAGGCATGGCAGGAATTCCAGCACTGGAGGAGAGCTGAATAGCCTTGGATTGTTTGTCTGGGAAACAAAACAAGGCACAAAGATGGCACAGAAAGGAAGAAGGTGGCCAAACCAAGGTTTTTTCAAACTGGTCTCCAAAATTTCTTTCTCTCCCACTCTGGTTTTCTGTATAGAAGTGTGTTTAATTCTATCAACCAAAGTATTGAAAAAACACAGGGAGTTATTTTATTCCTAGATTCCTTCCTTTTCCCAATTTTCTTCTCTAACTTCAATTTAGTTACAGAAACACTCCACTATCACCCTGTGTTTCCACCCTCAGCTTTCTAAGCTGACTTATTCCTGGTTTATTTATTCTTACCCTTCCTCTTTTCTCTATCCAGAACACATGTGCCTTAGTTAAAATCCTTCCTTAGAACTCCTGCCTTATACACAGTGCTTAACATAATATGGATGATATGCTCACTGATCAGAGCACAGGTCAAAAATATTCTTAATGTTCCCGGTTTGTTTCTTTTCAACTTCACACATTTATACCCAGCTCCAGAGGCCTGAACCATGACTGTTATTCTGGTGTAATAAATATTAAAATTTTTAAATCCTCAGAGAGGTCACACTCTGCACAATTCCCCAGCTCTTGGGGAAAAAAAAAAATAAAGCCTTTTCTCCTTCCTGTCCTTCAAAATATCTAGCAGTTTTCACGACTATGGTTCAATATGAGGGTAAGGTAATCCAATAAGGCTAAAACCCCCCAGCTTTTGGTTAGTTTTGTAAACTGTTCCTGGTGAAAAGCTCTTCCAGAAAAAGAAAAGCAAGAAACTACGTAACTGTAGCATACAAATCTGGTGTTCTCTTGTGCTGCCACTATACAGTCAATACAAGCTGGCATTTCTTACAACCCAAACTTCTTATCATTTATTTCTTCCCTTATTAATAGATTTTATGTTATTTTTGAATCTTGTCTAGAAGCTACAAGAGTAAATAAGGATGTAAATTCTGAGCACTTGAGGATATATTTCCATCCTTAATATGTTTGAGTATCCAGGGCACAGAGTTGTGCCCGCTCATCTTGGCATGTCCCCTGGCACTGCTGACCTGACACATGTGAACTCCCTCAGAGTGCTCCACTGGAAAACAGTAACTTTACCTCTAACATCACAGCAACAGCATGATTTAAGAACAAGAACCTTTGAGAAACAATAGGATTTATGGTGCTGAAACTACAAAATACTTTGGGAAATTCGTCTCCAAACAGAGACGTGCTGAACAGCTACAGTTCCCAAGAGCAGAATTTCCCTTAGCATGTTGCATGAACACCCGGCTGATGCCATACTCTGCCTCTTGAAACACACCAAGAGCGTGTCTGCATCAACAGCGTCATCCAGCACTGGTCATGCGGCGCTCAGGGCATGTTCTCATGTAGCGTGGAGAGCATGGCTTTAATTGCCATTCCTCTTGTTATTGCACCTCCCACCTGTGCTTAAGTAGACTGCCGAACTCGAGGGAGAGGATCTCATTGTTTGGCACCAGCCACCACAGACCGCTAGACACCGGACAGAGGAACACAGACTCAATGCTTTTGTTCATCAAAGCATCATTTAAAGTCCCATTCCCACCAATGCCTCCAAAGTGGGAGACTATCAAAGCTGTTCTAGTTGACTGGGAATTCAATTTTCCAGAAATTGTTGAATGACCTCTGCATCCCTTATATTTTCGAAGAAGAACAGTCTTTTCCGTGACTCAATAATATATGTCAGCAACTTTTTTTCCATTTCCCCTGGTCACAATCACAAGACTATTGTCTTGCTTCTGGCTGTGGCTTGCTGTGTGTGGGGGGGAGAAGAAACACTTCCACCAAGGTTGGAAAGATTGAACCGGGTATCAAATACGTAATTGCACTCTGGATTGGCTTCAGTGTTGCATCTGCAAAATCTATCACCCGCCTGACGATGAGAGCGCTGTGCCAAACCACTGAGCACAACACGCTCCTTTTAAATTTGTCATTATTCTTCTAGCTATTCAATCTTGAAGAGGGAGGTGGAAATCTTTGTACAGAAAGATTTGTGTACAGGGGAGAACCTAAAAGGCTCAAGCTGATGAAAAGTGGAAGATTAACCTTTTATTGATGTATGTGTAAAATAAAACTCTTCCCTGATCACTTTAATTATTTATATGTACAAAGCAAGTGAATCTATTACAATTCTCGAAGCTATTCAAGACCTCTCTTAAAGACAAGATACTCAGCCCTCAGACAAGGACCTGAACAAATGAATGCAACTTTGAAAGTGGCTCTGTTTTCACTGTGCAGCTGGACCAGAGAGCATCTAGATGCCCTACACAATCTTTTTCTTTTCCTCCTCTTATGATTCTTATTCAATAGCACACTATTTATGCTTTGCACAAGCAAAAAATGAATACCAAAAAGACAAGCAGAAGTAATTTTTGTCAAGACAGAAAATACTATTCAAAGGTGTAGGGAAAGGGAATATCTTACAGTGTAACTGCTTCACAACTCATTCCATATTTGCATTTTTTGCCATCATAATCCAGTAAATGCCTATGAACAGCACGCAAGTAATTATTATTATAGCAACGAGTGAAATACAAAGTAGCTGCTTCATTTATGGGAGGAATATGAATTCAGCTACTGAAGTTAATCTAACATTAATGATTTACAGGAATTGGATGCAGAATTTGTACCTGTAAAGCAATCTGTTGATAGGATATCTCTGAAGGGATCCTTGGCTTTAAAGTTTGCCCTGTACACGTAACAAAATCCATCTTCATACCACACTGTGAGGCCCGGGAGGATAATTTCAGTGGGATTCTTCAGGATATAAAGTTTGATTTTAAAATACATTGATGCCACTTTATAGCTGAAGTAATGATTTCATAGAGCCAGAAGACCCTCTTGTATTCACAAATAGTAGTTATAAGTAGCTGTTATTGTCCTGTACAAGAGTAGCTTGTATTGAACTTTTATACAAGACCTGATGGTATTATTGGGTTATTTGCAAACTTAACTGAAAATAACATTCAGCTCCTGCTATTTCTCAGTCCTTAAGATCCTAAAATAATGTACAACTCCACAGATGTCATTCAAATTTGGAGACCAAAAGCAGCATCCTTTAGCAAATATAATTAACATGGGTGCACATAATTACTTCTTTTACTTTTAGGTGTAGCACAAACTACTGCCAGATTTTCTCCTCCAACTCCATGTTTTCTAGAAAGACAAGAAAGGGAACATAGGATTTCATAAAAGTGAATATACTGTAATATTTCTGGAACTCTAAATCCCTGAACAGATTTTTACTTAAGTACTAGTGCTGAATTTCAACATTTTTTCATATTTTAAGCGTACAAAGAATTCTGATGAAATTACAATAGTGGAGAACATAATTTAAATTCATTGCCAAGCTATTATATTTAAGGCAACAATAATATCCAGAGGGGTCTTTGCTTTCTGGGGACAAGCACTTCAATAACATACTGAATTTTAGCACTCAAGGCCATATTCTGGCACACTCATAAGAGGTTCTATTTCTACAGAGTTATTAATCATCTATTTCCATATGCTTTGCAAAAGTGATAATACACAACTGCTAAGTAGCACGAGTGACAAATGGCTTGCTGTTCCCCACTCACTGCTTATGTTTTTAAGCAGCTCCATTGCGCAGGAGAGGCATCAGACTGACAGCCTTGGAGGATATTTGTGTTCTCCTACAAAGTGTGAGCAGGGCTGTGGAATGCACAGTGCTCGTCCCAACAGTATCTTCTGAGGTGCTTGCTTTGGTGACCACAGTCACGCATCATTTACATCAGCTTAAAGGAAATCAATCTGTGACTGTGCCATGATGGATATAATCTTTATTTGGCAAAGATCAGAGTAATGGGCTAGAAACAAAGTTCAGAATTTTGTTAGTTTAGTGATTGAGTTCTCTTGTCTACTGTAAGACTTCATAAAGCCATCAAGGGAAGTAATAATTTGCATTCCCTGTCCTTATTTTACTCTGGAAACCTAATCCTTGACATAGGTTTTGCTGTTCATCCATTCCCCTCTACCTTGGAGTCTGTCAGTACAGATTATCCAAACCAAACAGAAAAGATTTTAGAGTTTAGATAAGTAGTAATGACTTATGCAAAGGCAAATTTGCTCACTCTAACAGTAGCCTCCATGTCTTCAAAGTGCACTCCTAGTTCCTACCCAAGCACTGCAGACCACGCCTGCCTCAAATGTGGTGAATGCCAGTGGGAGACCCACACATTAGGGCTCTCCCAGGTTTTACCTGCACATCCTGGGGGGTTCTTGGCCCTCACTTTATGATAATGTAGGTCCACCAGCGTCAAACTACGAAGCAGCATGTTACTGTTTGAAAGCACAGAAAAGCCTGGCACAAGACAAAGACAATTCAGAGTTGTTCTTTCAATCTACTTTCTCCGTGAGAAAATGAAATTTCATTCTTCTGCCTTCTCTCTGTCCTTTTCTCCAAAATAAATTGCTGTAGACTACGGAGTGACATGTGGGAAACAACAGAGCTCCTAGAGAAACAGTGGACCTCTTCCTCTGAGAGGAGCAGATCGGATCAGCAGGCAGATCCTGCCAATGTGTAGATGAAGACACATTGTTAATATGTTAATAAGTTAATATGACATCCCTTTTTATAAACACAGCATATTCCTACATAAAGTCTTCTTAATCTTCTCTCAGGAGGTTGTCAGCAATCTATTCACCACAGAGATCAGATGCTCCCATACATTGGGAATTCTCTATGCCATATTATTCAAGTTGCTGGATGCTTCCCACATCATCATATCAGTCTAAATCAGCATTTCAGGGAAACAGTGAGCCAAGATTAAATCCCCCTCAGCAAAATCTTTAGGTTTGTCACTGGACCACAGAAAGACTCGGCCTGTGAGAAGCTGAATCACACTCTTGATGCAGTTGGAGCATCCTCAGTTTTCATCTGGGGTTGTGTCCTGGCGGGGCAACTTCACTTGTGCTGAATTTCACACTGCTACAGGGAGCAGCTTCTGCTATCAGAGTAGGCACAGATACCTCTCAGGACTGAGCAGTAATAGTTAGCTGAACTAACTCTTCACTCCTCTCTGGATAAACTATTTATTAATAACTCAAACAATAAGAAGAAAAACAGAGGAAAATACAGATGCAAACCTTTCCTAGATATTTCTTCAGGCTTTCCGAGGCACCAAATCAATTTACAGCAGTGTGCAAGTTTTCTGTACTACAATCAATAATGTTTAAAAAAGTCAGCACTTTTTAGTGCTTAAGTAACTCAAAACAAACCAAAAAAAAACAAAACAGAGAAAGCTGGAGAAAGTTGAACTTGACAATTACAGCCATTTCAATTAAAAACAAAACAAAACAAAACAAAACAAAACAAAACAAAACAAAAACAAACCAACATGGTTTGCTAATTCAAAAGTATTTTATTTCAGAAATAGCATAATTAGGAGCAACTGAAACTTAGGTCTTGTATAGTACACTATTATGTGTAATGACTAACCAAGGCATTCCCTGCACTGGGCGTTTTGGATAGGTGCACAGCAAGCTTATAATAGGCACATTAGGAAGTCCATGCTATTAGAGATAGAGATAAATCATTTGCTAGGGTTCCAGATGTACACAAATGAGGCTACAATGTCCAGCTGCAGAAGGCATGCGTGTTTCACCCATAATACTCAAATACAAATTACACAAAAGTTAATTCTTAAGGCCTCTAAAATGCCAGTTCACACTGTAGTGGGAAGTCTTAGGGTTAAGCAGCAAATATCATGGGCTCCTTTTCCTCTTCAGTTTCAAATCTACTGGTGGTTTTGGCCACTGAGCCATGTCGTATCTATTTCAGCCTGCTTAGTTAACGCTACTAGTTAACTCTATTAGTTAACCACTATATTGCAGTTAACCACTGTGGAATGATTTTGTGTTCCTGCTGTAAAAATATTCCACCCATTTGTATCAGGAAACATCCCCAATCTAAAGAGTCAAGACTTGAACATGCATCTTCTCAGGTGTAGAATCATCCGAGCTAGATCTACATCTTGACCTTTTTAGTAAATATGCAGACTTGTCCTTGCTTTTCCCTTGCAGGTTAGAGGAAAACACAGGCACGTGAGCTTGAGGTCTGCTGGAGCCCTCTACGTGCAGCAATGGAAGAACTTCTGCACCACAATATGAATTGCTAACTTTCAGCTTTAGGAAATAAAACTTCAGCACACAACAATCTCTCACTGAATAGCATTGCCAGTCTGGCAGATTGAGCAGTTTTGCCTCTGAACTTCAGTCTGAATCCCATGGGTAACATTTTCTACACTCTTCCTTGGAAAGGACTCTTTCACATAGGGTTATAAGGTCACCACATAACATTCAATGTAAAAGTTCACCAAAGCGGTTTCAGTGTCTATTTTTAAAGTTACAGTTAGGGTGAAAAATTCTGCTGTGAAAGGCAGCAAGTTCATTCAAGTTAAACATTCAAATAAAACCAGGTTCTGCAACCAAACAGAAGGAAAGGTAGAAAATTCTGTTTGATGTAGGAATTGAAGGCAGTCCTGGTCTCTGCACACTCTTCTAGTCACCACTGAATATTATTCTGATGTATGTAGAAGACTGATTATTTTATTGAAGTAATTAATCAAGTAATGACTACACTTGTGTGTTCAATTATAGTCTTTACGGTTGATTAATCTTTATAATACATGTCATTACTGGCTCTATTTTTTTCCACCCAGGGCAAAGAAGGCCAATGTAAAAAATGAGAAGATAGCTATAACAAACTTGTACACTTAGAAGGTATGGTAACAATGTTAAAGACACATTTTTCAGTGTCAGAAATATTGGTTTTCTTACTGAAGCAGAAAAATAAAATGCACACTTGCTAAATATAAAACTCCTGTACAGAAGCACCAACTTGTTTTTTAAACATTAGCAAACAGGCTTTTTAAGAGTCATAATGTACCTAAGCTTTCCAAAAAGTGCAGGGAAGGAAAGAAAGAATGAAGCTTTGCATTTACCACCTGATTTTACATTATCCGTATTTGTTTCAATAGCTCTGATTAAGGTAAATGAGGTAACCTTTTCTTTATCAAATGGTGAACTTCTGGATAGAGAAGAACAGCAGCACGCAAACACCACCATTTTCACAAGTAGGAAGGAAGAGGGGAGAAGAAGATTCTCCTACCAACACAGCCAGGATGGAGGGTAAGCTCAAGAAGCTGTGATGCTACAGCCTCCTGTCACTGTCTTCTCCTACCTCCCCCTGAAGAGATAAGCAGCTGGCTGAGACACATTCTGTGCTACCTTGGCTACCCTTTCAGAGCCTTTAGGGAGCACAGCCTCCTCTGTATGCCTCTACAAACAGCTGTGACCTTATCAAGGACAAAGACTTAACCTCTTCCCACCCAAACCTGCACAACAGCATTGTGTGAGACACAATTTCTGTCTCTAGGTGGGTACACACACTTGTATCTTCATTTCCCTTTTGCTCTATATTGGGTAGAAGTGACCAGCTCCCATACTGATACAGTCTTATCTTGTAGTTACATTTAACATGGAATTGCACCCAAGTGAATTCAGCCCACAGAGAGGTGGCACTTCCTTAGGACAGCTCAGAGGAAGGGCTGAGCAAGCTCATACCGTGTCTGTGCCTTTATTTGTGGATGGGCACGTGTAGCCTGGTCCATGCTGTGATAACGAACACTGATGGATGAGTCAAATATTTTCTACTAGCACAGGAGTGAGATGCAAATGCACATCAGAGTTGTCTGACATCTGTGAGATTTTAGCCTAATGTCTCACTTAATCACAGCACTTATCTCCTGTGCCATACTGTACTCTATGGCCCAGAGCTTCCTGGGACAACAGAGCAGGGTGAGTTGCCATAGTGGCAGCACCCCATCTTTTCCTGGATTTTCTCTGTCACACTCCACAGTCTCATTTCCATCATCTTTCTCAAGGGGAAGAGAACTATGCCAGCCCTTGAAACCAATCCACGTGCTCATGGCAAGGTTTGGTCAGCACACCCATCCGAGGACTATAAAGAGTCACTGGAGTATGTAGGTTATTAGTAAGACATTTTCAGGACTTTTTAAGAGACCCAGAGGTCTTCAGACTAAAGATCTGCAACCTAGTCTCAAGTCAAAGGTTTTTACTGCTCCAAAATGAATATTTCACAGCTCCTTGCAAAGCGCTAATTTCTCTCCTAGAAAGCTCTGCTTTAGCATCTGCCAGCGTCGAGTCCAGGGGATTCTGTCTTCCCTAGACTTGCATCTCCTGTGAAAACGCACTGCTGTTCTGTCTGCCAAATCAGTACTGTCCTTGACAATGAACATTTTGAGTGACAATTATTTTCAGCTCAGGAAGCTGCTAGTAAGCCAAACAGTGGATTTACAAGACAAAAAGACAATAAAAAATGAGCAGGCATTCACCAAAGCAGAATTATTGGCCCCAAAATTGAAGCATGCTGCTGTCATAACCTGTAAACACTAATGGCTGAATCTACCCTGAGATTTACAATGTGTTGTATTTACTATTGGAAAAGAAAAATAACTTCAAAGTATTAGGTTAGAGAAGTTACTTCTTCAAAGTGACACCCTGGTGTTGATAAGTGTTCTCCACCTATGACTGCAAAATTGTGTTTATTTAGCTTACCAGTCAAAATTAATACTGTTCTCAGACCTACAGGATCAGTGAAGCTTATGGAGAGGAAAACAAACAAACAAACAAGCCCCCAGTATCCCTCTGCTTCATAAATTATAAACAACAACAGCCTGATAATAAAAACCAGCATGATCAGGGTTGTCTTCATGTTGGCAATTTCAGAATGACGATAGATAGCGCCAAGAAGACAATAGAGTTTGATTTTCCTAAAGTAGTCTGACCCTCCAGGGCTAAGAATAGCAGAAAACAAATGAAAAATAATTTGTAGTTTTGCTGGCAAACTAAGCATGACAAGGAAATAGTATAGGATGAATGTAACCTCAAAATGTTACATTTATCTATACACCTATCTGAATGCATCATTTTCTTCTATAAAGAAGTCCTTGCCAGCCTCTGTCTGACAGAGTAGATTTCAAATTGCTGCAATTTTGAAGACTGCTTCTTTCATACTTAGAATTTTCACTGCAATATAATACTTTAGTTTTAATTACAGACAAATCTTACTGTTTGCCAATATCTAAGTTGTTGAGGTTTCCTTTCAGAAACAGCAATGCAATATCCTTTTACACAATCAGGATTCATTTGTTAATGATGTCCAGAAAAATCATAACTGTTTTATTTTTCAGAAAATGGTGTAGTGTGAAAACGAAGGTGCTAGTGAAAGTGCCTTAAAATATGAACTCAATTACTTTTGCAGTGTGCAGATTAAGGTTCTGTCTATATTGTCTCTCAGGGTTACCTCCAAGGTCATCCTCAAACAGCATTCCTTGCTTTTCCCTCCATCTGTACTGTGCTTGAGAGCCTACACCTCTATCTGTCATATGATACTCTCTTATTTCCACAGCATGACACACTGAAGTGTATGGATTCCTTCCCCACTGCAAAACACAGCCCTTCCCCAAAAGTTTCCTTATTCTTCGTCTACACCTATGGATAACATCGAGCAAAGGGGATACAGAGGAACAGCAGACAAACTGAGACCCTGCAGTGGTGGTGGCAGAGATTTTATGCTGAAGACTGTACAATAAGAGCACATTTCAAACAAGTTGGGATTTAACCCCAACTTGTAGGCTCCACGTGGACGGTGTGCATCAGTTTGCTTACCTCTGGGAGATGAGCATATAGGTTTAAAACGTAAAGGTGTTGATAGATTTATTCTGGAGGATAAGTTCTTAGTCCCCTCTTAATTCAACAACAAAACTCACTTGGACTTCATTTGCATGAATAAGAGCATGAGAGACATTTGCCATAGGCGCAGTAGTTTGCATCTAAGCATATGGATGCTCATATTCATAACTTGTGTGACTTTTATAGCTGATGGTTTCTTAAGTAAAGAGTGCTAGCATCTAGCTCATGTCTGAATTTGTTAACTTTAGTTTCTTTAATGTTTCTAGGTATTTTGAATAGAGATAAATGCCAGAAAATGTCACAGTGTCTAAGTATTCCAGCACACCCTGAATACTCTAGGAGATAAGGAGAGAGGCTCAGCTTTACAAAATACGCTGTTTGGCTCACGATCCCTCAGCCCCCCCACTGTTTTTAAAACAAAGCCCAGTGCAGGGATATGCTGCTGCCACATAAACCCAGGGAACACGTGGGTGGGTGGTTGTGGAACCACTGCTACCTCTACAGGCTGAGGTAAGTCCGTGCTTGTTGGCTCTGCAGGCATTTCACCTGCAGAGGAAACAAACACAAAAGAAAAGCTTGTACAGTGCCCCAAAAGTTTGAAAGGCCTTGCATCTCTTCAATACATGCTGAACAAGTGCAGGGTGAGTGCCCAAGGCTAATCTCTTACTCCTTCCCAAAATTTTTGAGAGCTTCCTTACTCCTTCCTGTCTTATCCTGCAAAACTTCAGCACCTCCCTTCATGTCTCTCTCACGGTGGTCCATGATGTCATGATGCCAAGCTCTGGTCCTGCAGCTAAAATTATCATATTTTCAGTATTCCTGTCATTAATTTACCAAAGTGTGATCACACATATCTTCTTCCCCCTGGTCAATTAATATCTTCATTGCATTTTACCAAATATCTATTTCTCGCTAGTTTTGAGCATCGCAAAGGAGCTGCAAAGAACAACAACAAAAACGCGACCCAAGATATCAAAAAGCTTCAGAAACATTCCTAAAAATGTATTCAGACCAGAATTCACAGCCATAGCATATCGCAGTGCACGGATGTAGCCTGCTTGCTCCTTTAAACGCTTGTCAGTTCTACGTGGTCTCTGGGCATCTCACTGTCAGCACCATTCCTTGATATTCCTTTATATTTACCACCAGAAGTACCATGAATAATGCAAATAACAAGGTCATCTCACTGACAATGCTGAGTTATTTAAGGTCTACCACAGTAATCCTCTTCTTCCAGAAAGAAGATTTTGTCATTATTAGTGTCAACTATAGGTCACTTGAATATAAGACTTCATCAATGTCAATTAAACTCTATGACCTTTGGTAAAACAGTGGAATCAAAGTTAATTCAAATGCTAACAAATATAATTCCTTTCATCATTTAAACACCTGTTTTATCTAAAATTAATTTTTTTATATAACAAAAGTAATGGTCGATCTCATCAGAAAATTTTCTGATGGATTAAAGTATTAGACTTAAAATAACTGTAAATTATTCGTTGTAATTTTCCAAATTAACAAAGATTAACCACAGGTATCTGTCCAATTAACCTCTAAATGATTATTTGAATGCATTACAGTAAAATATTTGAGAAACTATAATTCTTCATTGCAACAATTAAGTGCATTTTCAGAATTTAAAACCATTTATGGTTTTAAGAGGAGTGCTACTGAAGTCATACCAAATTTCAGGCTCTTTGTACAAGACTTTAGTATAACATCATACCTAAACCAGATTTATGAGAGCTCCACGGAGATATCCTGTACTGGATGGTGTCGTGCAAGGGGAGAATGTTCACAGTGATGTCTTCTAGACAAGAATTTGGTCTTAAATTACAGATTTCAGGTGAGGATGCTCATCAGTCTAAATTTAGAAGTTAATTCCTACAACCAGAAAGTGTTACTATTTCACCTCTAATTTTAATGCCTCTGCAAAGGCTCTTTAAAAAAATCTAAATTATTTTTGCTCTCTTTTCTGTACTGGCTTCACATTTTTCTCAGTCCCTTGAAACTGGCTTAGAAGCATTTATTTCGTATAAAATTCTTCACCTGGTATGTAAGTTACAATCAGGGTTTAGCTATTCTCAGAGGAGTAGGAAGGTGATGATATTCTTGAAATGCCCAAGCTATGATGAAAAACATGATCTGAGGAAGAAGCTGATTTCAGTTATACCGATTTCTTAAAAGTAACTTGCAGCAAAAAGAAGGGAAAAAGCCTGAAGACATATATTTTTAAGTTCTCATTATTTCTCCTCAAGATAAGATGTGGATGCTATTTTAAACATAAAAAATTGTTCACTGTTACCCTTTCCATGTGCTCCTTCCTCATATGCTGACATTTTAGCTTAATATCTCTCAGCTTGTGTTTCTATATAAAACTTTGCATGACACTTGAAGACACAGCGTAGATAACAACTGCAGCTGCAATTCCCACTGTGACGACAAGACAGGTGGAGTTACCACTCAAAAGGCACAGATTCTTTTGGTGAAACAACCTGGAGTGCAAATCTAGTGACCAAAAGCATCCTCTTTTCCTACCTTTACTTCAAGGAAAGCCAGAAGGAACCACTGTTAGAAAGAGGCACTGGATGACTGAAGCAAGAAAGGATCTGACAGGACCTGACAACAGCACAGGTCACTTTTGTGCCTGTTTACAACCAAAGCCCTGTCAGTAATTGGATGCACAACTGTTGATCATTTAATTTGAACAGCTAGAATTAACGTGTACGTGCATAAATTATGAAGCTCATAGATAAGAAAGGTCTGCTTTGGGGTTAAACATTTCCCACACCTTTAAGAAAGAATGTTATGCTCTGTACAGCTAAAATAGGTTGCTGAACCAACCTGGGAAAAGTTGTTGAAATAAGGATTTATTGACCAATAATGAAGATGTCTATGACTAAGTTGGCCACCCTGGGATTCCTTTATGCCCACTTGAAAGAAAGCAGCATTCCTACAGAGTAATTTGTCTGAATGTGGATGTCTAAAATAAAGCAGGTTGCTCATTCCCTAAAAATACCTATTTTGTTCTTTGTTCACAAAGGAGCCCAAAGGTAGCTAAGAGATGGATTTCTACATCTTTTTACCATTCTAAATGTCTAAACTAGGTAAGATTAATCTCACCTTGTCAGTCTGACTGGGTGAAAACTCTCTTTTGGTCATAACTCCAGTATTAGCACCTACAAAGAGGGAATAAACAATTAATGACTAGGTTAATGAAAAGTTATGTATAAGGAAGAGATAGTTGAGTTTAGAAGATAAAATGTTCCAAGACTTAACTGAACTGTGAATACAGTGTAAAATAAGCTGAGTTTAGGATCTATTCCCATGATACAGCCTGAAATGGATGAGCCATGATCCTTGGCTAGGAATACTATGAAGCACTTGCCTGCTTGTTGCCCTAATCCTAGAAGCTTGATAGCAGAATTGTAAGAACAGACAGACATAAGCAGGGATTTTCTTTTCTTTTGTATTTTCCCCCTCCCTATTCACCTCTTCCTTGCATTCTTGTGGCTGCTTCTGGATTTTGTATCTATGTACTTCTATTTGCTTTCAGCTTAATTTAATTCACAGCAAGAAATGTTTGGGATAAGCAGCCGAATCCTAAGGTCATCCACTCTTTTGAACTGCTACTCAATGGCGTTTGACGTGACAATCGCCAAATATTTGTCTCCAAGGCTGCCTGAAGTGTTGTGTGTCTTTAACAACCTGCATAGGCTAACTTGGGTGATGCTCTGCTTTCCTGTACAAAGTCTTGGACAATTATAAGATCCTGTGAAGTGACAAGCAAACACAAAATTAATTCTGAAGTGATATTTGCTGGTGCAATTAATCGGAATGTTGTTACATTCGTACAGCCAGTTCTGAGTTCAGAGGGTTGTAGGTTGTGTAAGGGGTTGGAATGGACCTTAAAGATCACCCAGTCCCAGTCTCCTGCAGAGACAATTCCCACTAGAGCAGGTTGCTCAAGGCCTTATCCAGACACAACTCACGGCATGGACAGAAGATAGCTGCCTAAGGGAAGCGTGTTCCTTCCAGATGTTGTCCAGTTTTGCTGTCGTGGCTCACAGAAGCCAGCCAGCTATTGTGTGCCCTACTGAACCTCTGTACATTGCCCCTTGGCCATATGAATCTTCGACCAGGCAGATCTTTGAGTTTTGGCAGAAATTTTTTGAAGCGGTGACTTCAGCCCAAACTAGCCTTTCATTGCCAGCTGACTCTAAACCACATTCTTTTATTCAGATTTTTTTTCTCTCTTCCTCCCTACATTTTCACCACCAGAATATATTTGCCATTACTAGAGAACTTGTGAGACACAGGCAGAACGTTTAACTAATGAAGAGACTGGAAATGAGTCCAGAGAACACCAGAAACCACCACTTCTTTGGAAGAGGAGGATTACGCTGTAATAGTCATTTGTCATTTTACTCTTGATACAAATGTGTTTTGGGGTTTAACAGTCTTTAGCTTAAACATATTCATATTGCATTTTTAGTTTTAATTTCCTGAATGTTCTCTTGTAATGAGATTACCCTATTGCGTGCTTTCTAGGCAGATTTTTTTTGGTCTGCTACCTAGCAAATCCTATTATTTCTTGCTTTTCATCCAAGACATATTACTGTGTTTATTGCCTTTGCAAGAGAATGGCAATTCAGATTCCGAAATTGATAGGTGTGTGCAGAGGTAATATTGCAGCATTTGCCCTCTGCTCTCTGTCAGAGCAAGCTTACTTTTCTTAGGGGATGGGAAGGAAATGGCTGTAAACATTGTGGGTTTTTTCCCCTCTTCTTTAAACTTCAAGGTTAGGATTCTCAAATAAATGTTAGGCTGGAGTATGGATAGAGTGGTTAAAAAACAGCATTACATTTTTACAGCACTCTCTGAGAGTGGCTTTGACAAACAGTCGTATAATTCTACTGAGATCGTGGAAGTTTTACCTGCGCTCGGCCATATTTTTGTTCTTGCCAAAGGACAGTCCCTTACAGGCTGTGGCCTGCACTTGCTGCTATCTGATATATCTGCGTCGACAGCTCAAAAGTGAATGTTCAGCCTAGTTCAGCTGTGTGGATGCAATTGTATTTCCGTCAGATTAACCCACTGTGCATGACATTAATTTTTATCCTGGCTTCACACCAGCTGTGACACAACAGGTGACTTCTTTGCCAGAATCAAGTTAGAATGAAGCTGCTGGACAATACCTGATTCTGCATAAAGTGTGTAAGCTGAAGTAAATCTGTCACTTGTTTTGTTTGCTTGGGGGTTTTTTGCACTGTTGATCCAATAGTCAGTTTATACTGGATCAGCCTTTGGCATTCCATGACTTTAGCTTATATTATCTGGAGCAGGAAACTAAAATCGTCTTGATTTCATCACAGAATCACAAGCTCATCCTCAAATGTAGTAAGAAAAGGAGATACTGATTCCTTCTTTTCTCTGCAGACTGATAAAGTATATTATTTTAATTATTTATCAGAGGAGCTTTGCAATAATTCCGCTGGAATGCAATTTTCATTCTTTATCTAATAAACAATAATTAATATCATCAAGCAAATGATTATATTCAGATCCAATAAAAATCACAGCATCAGTATGAGGATGTTGCGTTCTTATAATTCTCAAACTTGATTATCAGCCTTGTAGAGACACAAAGGGGAAAAAAATAGCTGCCCATGTTAATTTAGTTGGCTGGAATGCAGAAGTCTAACAACCTTGCAATGAGAGACTGAGAAGGAAATGGAGATGGCAGAAAGCAGCACAGATGACATTAGGATTTATTGATTCATCCTGAATGCTTCTTCTGGAACAAAAGTCCCTTATATACTTCTTCAACAGTCAATCCAGGCATGAAAAACCAGTAAAATATTTCTCTCATCTGCAGTTTTGGCAAAGCATAACAGAAATGGTGTTTGCTAGAAAAGGCAGTAATTTTAATATGCTTTATATAGTAATATCTTTGTATGTGTGTATGTGTTACAGCAGATATATGATGCACTCTGTTTGCATGCACAACCTTAAGCATACATAGGTCTCAAGTATATTACAAACATTAAATTTTCATACTGTGCAAGTTTCTGCTTTTAATCCCTGCCAAATATAAGTTAACATATAATACTGCTGAATTTATATACTAATTTTTGCCTGAGGAAGTCAAATCAAACTGAAAAGTCTAGGTAAAAATTGTTCTTTTTTTGCATAGGAAAAATGTGACTGAATAGACTAAATGACCTGGACTCAAACTATATTTTTTATGCTTAAAGTGCTTCGTGGCATAGCTAATAGATGACCTGAACTGCCAAGATAAAGATTTCAGTCATTAACTACCTCCTCCACTGCAGTAGAACCTTCCACCATAAAGATATAGCTCACCTGTATAAGACAAGACATTTAGTTGGGGGCGGGGGGGGGGAAGGCTCAAAACCATTAAGTAATTTCTCCTAAGAAATAAGAACCATCATAAACTCCAATGTCTTCCAGAACTGCAAGAACCTTTTTTCTTCATTAGCCTTTAAGGATGTTTTCACTGTGGGGAGAAAGGGCCCCAGCCAAAATATATTTCAAAATGCTAAACTCACCCTTCTAAAGGAAAGAGGATAAGGTAGAAAAACAATGCAGTCCACGTGGGAGCCCCAGATCTCGTTGCTAACAGACCTTAAAAGAACTTGAATCCTTTGGTGACAGAATTTGCCCTAAAAAAAAAGGCAAATGAGGCAAAGTCAGAACTGTGAATTTTTGGTTTCCAAATTCACCAGTGTGCCCATTACATGACGTTTATATATTGTGACAGGGATTCAACAGGAATTGAATGTACCTACTGAGTCCCTCCAAAGGGATCAGCTCTGGATCTACTACTTTCCCAAAAGCAGAGGGATCCCAAAATCATGAGCTGATTAATGGTATCCTGACTCAGAGACACAGAGGGGTCTTCAGTCCCACTAAGCCTGAAACTGCAACCAGAGCACAACAGGAGTTTTTAATGATAGGTGACTGCTTTATGCTTGTGTGTGTATACACAGAGAGAAAGGCAGCAATTACCACCAGAATACGTTATTTCAGTCATCTGTATTTCTAATGGCAGACTTGGTATTCAAGACCACTGCGTTGCGTGGAACAGTGTCAAAGACTGGGCATGTTTCTTAATATAACAATGAAATGGTGATTACTCTGTCTGCTGATGTTCTGTATTAGACAGCCCATACGAGCTACGGTGGGAAATCAGAACATCTTTATCTTCACTATATATATGTAAACACAGAAAGCAAATGTCACTGTTGCTAATGTTTTCTGTTTTCAAAAACTGTTGTGCCAGCATATCCCTGATTCAGATATTATCCACAGAACAAATGGTAGACAAATTATCTTTTGCTTGTAAACATATGCAACATAGTAGAAGAAACTTGTGATAAACCAAATAGTAAACAAAAGGGAGTGTAATTTGCAACCATATTATCACTGGTACTCGGACTCTTAGGCAGACATCTAAATCAGATTTGTGGCTCTTGAGGAACGAAAATAAAATTATTAGTCCTTACTTCCAGCATCACACTGATTCCAAGAAGACGAAACCCCAGATTCATTAAGCTATTTAACTTGTTAGTTCCCATCTAGGTTTCCCCAGCAGCGAAACGAAGAGCTGGGAGCCAAATAAGAACTACCTTTCTGTATGTGAACCTTAGGCACAGTCAGCAGAAGCAGTTATATTTTAGCTGATCATTCCTTTCCCCCTGATAAATTGTACATGCCAATGCAGTTGCTCCTGGTCCCCTTCAGTACAAAGTCAAATGTATTTATCTATTGCTGCAACTAACTTCTGACTTCACTCTCATGTGCATGCCTTATTTTACACACTGAGTAGTTCCACTGCTCTGAATCAGCACTTCTGAGACAGGATATGGCCTGAGAAACAAAACTACCCTCCAATTCATCATATTGTTTCTCTTTCAGTGTATCCCTTAAACCCATTCTTAAATAATTCAAGTGATATGACTCTGGAGATTGGGGGTAGTTACACTGATATACACACACAATATCATAGCCATTTCCAATGGAAAGGGAAGAACACAAAGGGGAGGATGCAGTGAATATGAAGGACTGTGCACGTAGTTAATAGCTGACACCTCAGAAGAATAAATGTGCTTCACCATGTGACACCGTGTAACAGAGGGCTGCAATCCCGAGAGTGTCTGAAAAATGGCATGATAAACCTGCCTTTTTTTTTAAAGTGATTATAATCATGTCCTTATTAGAGCTAACACAGTGTTAAGAAAAAATAATACACACGTATGCAAGTTGAAGAAGAAAAAAGCCCACACCACAAACTGGTTCAGCTATTCCAAAACTGGTATCCTCCCTCAAACAGGTATTGTCTCCTTAAAAATGTACAAAACCAAAACACTTTAAACTTTATAGTACCAGAGTTAAAGTAAGTCAATAATTAATTGCTCAGAATTCAATTAGAATGTTTTCATCTGTCTTAAACAAGCTTATTTCATTATATGGCTTATTTCATTGTTGTTCACTCCAACTTTGTTGTGCCCTCTGCAAGCACCGATGTCATTGTAACAAACACTTTTCCTAATAGAAAAGTTTATCCATTGGAGGAAAACAAACAAAAAAAAGGTCTGCTTCATGAACCCACAATTTTTTGTTACATGAAGCCAACTACAGGTTTGTTTATCACGGCAGAGGTACTCCAGGCCATTTACTCCTAAGAATGCTGTAATATTTAGATACATGCTATCTTAGAAATTCATCTTACGTGTTTATTTCTGTTTCATCATCCCAGGGTATTGGAAGGGATTCCTTGAGTTTCCAGTCAACTGGGAGCTGGGAAGTCTTATCCCAGTTTTCAAAAAGGATAAGAAGGAAGACCTTGGTAATTACAGGCCTGTCAGTCTCACTAAGGTGCCTGGCAAAATTATGGAGAAGGTTATTCTGGAAGCCCCTGGAAAACACCCGGGAGGCAATGCAGCCATGGGTCATGGCCAGCGCTGCTTCATGAGGGTCACGTCCTGCTTAACCAACTTAATCTCCTTTTATGACAAGAGCACCCATGTAGTTGACTAAGGAAAACCAGTAGATGTGGTGGTTTGGGATTTTAGCAAAGATTTTGGTACGGTCTCCCACGGTACCATTCTGAGCCAAATGTCCAGCACACAGGTAGGTAAGTCCATAATTCACTGAGGGAACACTTGGCTGTCAGGTTGAGCTCTAAGGATTGTAGTAGTTGGGTTACACCAGGCTGGCAGCCAGTCACCAGTGGGGCTCCCCGGGGCTCACTTTTAGGGACAGTCCTCTTGAACGTTTTTACAAATGATGGGGAGGTGGGACTCAAATGTACATTAAGTAAATTTGCTGAAGATACTAAACTGGAAGCTGTGAACACCCTCAGAGGCAGAGAGGCCTTAAGGAGAGCTCTGGGTAGTCTTAGAGCTGGGCAATTACCAACCATACCAAATTTAACAAGAGTCAATGCTGGATTGTGCACCTTGGATGAGGTCATCAGATTTAGATATACCAAACTGGTGCCAAGATGCTGCAAAGCAGCCCCACAGAAAGCGGTCTCGAGGTTTGGGCTGATGGCAAGTAGAACATGAGCCAGCAGCGTGCCCTGGCAGCCAGGGGCACCAAATGTGCCTTTGGGTGCATCAGGCACAGCATCACCAGCTGGTCAAAGGTGGTGATTGTCCCACTCTGCTCTGCGCTGGTGTGACCTCGCCAGGAGTCCTGTGAGCAGTTTGGGGCACCTCAGTATGAGAAGGACATCAAACCATTAGAGCGTGTGACCAAGTCTTGAGGGCAAGACTTAGGAGGAACAGCTGAGGTCACCTGGAGAAGTGAAAGCTGAGGGGTGACCCCGCCACAGTCCACAACTTCCTCAAGGGGCAGAGGAGGAGGAGGTGCTGATCTCCTCTCTGTTGTCTGGCAATAGGACACGAGGAGACGGAATGAAGCTGCACCATGGGGAAATTCAGGCTGGACCTTAGGAAAAGGTTCTTTACTGAGAGAGTCACTGGAACAGCCTTTCCAGGGAAGTGGTCATGGCCCCAAACCTGCCAGCGTTCAGTGTCTGAATGATGCTCTTAGTCAGACCGTTCAGTGTCAGGTAGTCCTTTGAGGATCAGGGAGTTGGATTTTATGATCCTTATGGATCTCTTTCAAGTTGAGGTATTTTTTGATTCTATGACCTGTGCAGATCTCTGAATTACTCTTTGCTGATACAGTACATTTATGCCAGGCTATGTATAAATCTGAACCAGAGAAAACTTGTTTTCTGTCATTATAAACAACTTACACTGAGCTACCAACATAACCTATTTTTTTTCTATTATGGTCTACCGAGTTTCCAACTTTAAAGTGTCTCTAAATGTTTGAAAATTAATTTAAACTGAGGAAATAACTGGAACAAGGCTAGTGGGACCACAGCTATATCCTTTTTGTTGCAACTTTGCAACATTAATTAATGTAATTAGCTGCTCTTTTTCCCTGGTCCCTGTCTCTGTCTGTCTTTCACCAGTCCTAGTATTACATGAAAATATGAAAATATAACTTTCATTAAAAAAATAACCCTTAAGTTCAGAGGGAGAAAAATTATATACTCTGCAGTTATTCTATAAATAGAACAAAAGGTAAAAAGGACTATCATGTTTGACAATGGTATTTTTAGATTTTTTTTTTCATTGGGTTTTTTTGAGCTTCTGGGTGACTCAGTCTTTCCAGTTAGGAAACTATGACTACTCTGAAGACAGAGCTTCTGCCTTCCTTTACTGCCACACGTACTTTAAACCATTTTCCCCACTTTTGTTTTCAGTCCTCCTGCTGTTGTTTCTGATAATTCCAAATGATTCATCTTTATCCTACTGCATTCAGACTACTTTCAACCTTACACAATGCTCCCATTTTCTGATTGTTCTTCCAATCAGTAAAGCTGTTTGGCAAAAATATCTTCACTGGGACATAACATGATGGTACATTTCTGTATCTTAGCTTGATTTAGTCACCTCAAACATTAATAACAGCAAAGTTAAGAAATTTCTGTGGCCTTTTTTTTTGTCCTCAATAAATACAAGGGATTACGTGTATCTTGACTGTTCCTTTTGCTTTATTCCAGCTATCTAGGCTGGTTTGGATGTCAGTACTTGTTTATAGCAAACACTGGAGGAAATAGTAAAACAAACCTAGTACATTTCAGAGTGGTTCTTCTATTATGACCTTTTAGAGTAAAGAGGTATTTCACTAGAGCGTTGTATTTGTTTAAAGTGTCCTCCCTGGATTCATAGTAAGCTCAGACAAGCTTTTATGCAGTTAAAACACTATTTTTCATTAACATAGAGTTGAAATTTACATTTACATGAAGACATAATTTCATGCTCTAATTTCCCACTAAGAAATACCTAAAATTGGTTTGGTATTTTCATTTAAATTCAGATTCTGATTTTTCTATTTCTTAGTGAGAAGAAAAATCAGAATTATTTCTGATGTGTCACTGGCATGTAGCACTTGAACTGAAATAAGCTTTGCATTACATTTCCATAAAATAAAAAAAGAAGTCAGTCAAGGACCTAGACCTGCAAATATCAGAGTTTGAAGGATTAAAACCCTATCTTGGTGTGCTGTTTGAGCTCAAAATTTAATGGAAACCTTCACAATTTAAAAATGAGCAGAATGCACTCATATTCGCTGAAGTATATAAGGTGTGTAATTAAGAGGGAGATACTTGTGAATAGCAAGATCCAAAGATCTGTCACTGGCCTAACTTGTTCTTTTAAACAAAACGTGATGTTCCATGTTCTGACTCAGTCACTGCATCTTTGGCTTAGGCAGAGGCCAGCTGAGCATCAGGCACTCTGTGCAGTGAGCAGTGACCACGTGCAATGTAACTCGCCTTCACAGGGTAAGGTTTGGGCTGGCTCCCCAATTCCCCACTTGCAGTTTTCCCTCTCGGGCATCCACATGTTAATTGTGCAGCTTCTCAGCTGCCAGAGCGGGCACCAGAGTGCTTAATGGTGGACAAACATACGCTTTATTTCACCTTACATTCAGCCATGCCAAGAACAGTAATCATATAGCGAGCAGCTTCGAGCATGGTGCAGCCAGACTGGAGAAGGCAACCACGCCAGACCCAACAATCCCCACCTGATGCTGTCTCAACTCAGTGATCTCTGCTTCCACAACTAATCGCCCTAAATCCTCTTGAACTGTGTTGTGAGTTAACCCCAGCCAACAATAAGTACTGTGCAGCTGCAGAAAAAAAAGATAAAAGGGGAAGGAGAAGCAGAAAAAAAAGGTAAAACCCCATGGGTCGAGATAAGAACTGTTTCATAATTGGACAAATGAAAATTTAATAATTATTATTATTGTAATGAAAAGAGACAGAGGAAGAAACCCCAAGAAAATCAAGTGATGACCAATACAATTGCCCACGACCCACTGACTGTTGTCCAGCATGTCCCTTGGCAGGGCCTGGTGGGTCCTGGCCAGTGCCCCCCAGTTTATGTGCTCAATTCTTTGCTATGGAATGGCCCTGTGGCCAGTTCAGGTCAGCTGTCCCACAACTTCTTGTGCAGCTGCTCACCGGCAGAGGTGGGAAACTGCAAAGTCCTTGCCTGCTCAGCAACACCCAGAGCATCAGTCTGTTATCAGTGCTGTTCTCGTACTAAATCCAAACGACCAAACTACTCTATCCCACCCAAATCCAGGCCAATGTTTAGTTTTTCGTGAGCCTCACGCGGCACAGTTTGGAGCAGGTGCAGGGCACAGAAAAGAGGCAGGGCTCAGATTCACGGCGGATTTACCAGAACTTACAGTGTGTTACATGTCACGGTCCGTAAGTGATGTAAGGCTGAGCAACACAAAAATACTGTCACAAACAGTGCAATAGTATCAAGAACCGGTGTTTCTGATATTCTGAACTCTTTGGTGACCTGCAGGCCCCTGATACCACTATGAACACTGAAGTCAACATCAGTGTTTCATTGTGGGCTACCCAAAGTTTTCTTCCACCTCTTTCCAAGCTCTTCCCCAAAGAGCCTCCCCTTCAGCCTCAGCCTACCTGACCTTTCCCCTTACTTGCATTTCATTCTTTCCATCACACCCTTCCCCTTGCCTATATTTTCCACAAAAAGAACCTCTTAGTATGAGGAATGTATCATTTCTCAACATTTACATATTTTCTCCTCCAGGTTGGCTTAGACGGCAAGGAGATTCTTCCTGCTATTACTGAGTTCTTGTTTTCTTTTTAATGGTCAACTGGACTAACATATTTATTCCCATTGTGCTGTTCATTCAATTGACTTCTTAAGTATTGTTGGAAAACTTTTCCTATTGCTCAGGGATATGCCATCTAAAGGAGGAGCAGGCGACAAGTATCTTTTGATGCAGTATGTTTAAATATCTGTTAGTTTGTGTAGATTTCTCCTTGTTCTATTGTAGGAATAACGAAATTATGTTTTCCTTACTCGCAGAGTTTGAGATGACACTAAACAAGACTCAGTTTTCAGTGTTCTATCGATAGCTTTTGGATAGTTTAAGCCTTTATTTAACTTGAATTTGAATTTTCTTTTTGCCTTCCAGAAAACTCATCATATCATTTTTATAGGCACTTTTCTATTGAGAGCATCGGTCTAGGTCAATCTCATAATTTTATATTAAAGCATAATGTCAAGTAGCTGAGTTTCTTTCAAGAAGGCTTTGTAAAATTTGAAAGAGACACAGAACACAGAGTTCCTAGAACTGTAAAGAATCAAGTTGGACATAATTCAAAATGTAAAAATACATATTCAAAGTGTATGTCTAACAGCCAAATCCTTTAGGACAACTGAAATGGAATGCTTTTATATCTTAAACATACTTTTATCATGACTTAATCAGAGCAATTTGCTTTCATAGTTACTGGAGCAGAGCTCTTTGCAAAACTGCAACTACTCTTCAATTATTTTTCGTCTGTCTGTACGACATTTTTTCCATTTTCATCAAGATTTTGACACAGGTCACTTAAAATCAATTGCAAAAATAGTTTTTCAGAGACACGTTACATATATTCATAAGCTCATTTCCAACCTTTCCATTATTCTTCTGTATTTTAGATTGGTTTAAAGTCAAATGTATTTATGTATTTTATTGAGTCAAGAGTTCAGTGGGAGTTGCTTGTGAAATGGAAGGCGGATTGAGAGCATAGAATTATTCACTGTGATACTTCCAGTGAATGCAGCCAGGAATATTAATACTTGTGGGGGTTTTTTCAGGAGAGAAACAAAAGGCCTGAACAGCTTACGGAATGGAAAAATTAAGGTGTCATGACAAAGGCTGGGGGTGCATTCCAGAGCAGTGGCCACACCTTTAGAAACAGCATGTAGCAAAACCAAAGGCATGTTTCACTTTCAAGAAATCACAAATTTCAACTCAGAGTGAATTATTACAATTTATCTATAAACACTTTAGAAATCCGTGTTAATTGTTGGCTACTCATAGCATAGTGACGCCTGGAATGTCAAACCATGAGCACAGTTTCCCTGCACGTGCTAAAACCCCCCAAAAAATCCCAGCCAAGGAAAGAGCCAATGACACGAACAACTCACTGTTGCAATAAAAGTGCTGAGGTTGCTGGCAGCTCCTGAGCTACAACATCACAAGTGCTCGGCTCTAGGAAAGTGGAAAACAGTTACTTGCCCCAGATACATTTTAAATATATTTTTTTTCAGATCTTGATATTAGTCAGAAAGTGCAGAAAGCCCCGGTGCCTAATTTGTATCCCGTAAGTGAGTAGTTTGTGACAACCAAAGGCAGCTTTGGAAAACAAGGCAGGGAAAAAGCGCTTAGAGAACCAGCGCACGTCAGAGCCTCTTGAAAATGAAGTGCATTCCGGCACACATAAAAGAGCATGCCGGAGTAAGACAGGCTGTAATGAGTTCACTGTGTTAGTATGCAAGTTATGAAAGATTTCTCTTCTTTAATACAACATTTTTCATTATCATTAGTCCTTGAGGTACACGCCAACCTTTCGCTGGTGAATGTAAATGATGGAAAGCCTCTAGGAGAGAAGGAATCACAGCTTTTGCCTTCTTGTTTTGAATTGTTGCTCTACCCAGTCTTGAACACATATCAAAGGCAGAGCTATGCAGTTTCCTGCTATCACAAGCTTCAGTCCTGAAGAATTTTTGACTGAAAATGAAAGTAATGCAAAATCAAATTTATTTCCACAACAGCTACTGTTACGTCTTAATAAATAAATAGATTTAAGTGAGGGGAAAAAAAAGTTCCATGTGATTAAAGACTGTGGTTTAAGGGTTAATGCAAGGAAAATTACTCTTTGCAGATCTCATAAATGAAAAGGCAGAGGAGAAGAACAGGGTCTGTTTTTCTCATTTAATATGTTCAATATTGGCAGTAGAACAGAGGAAATGGGACAGAGCGTTTCCGAACCACCAGAGGCTCTGTGCTTCTCGTCAATACCCTTCTGGCATCTTCTAAAAGGCCGCTCATCAGGGTGAAACTATGACCTTGGAAACTACGTTGTGTCCAAGCTTGGCCTCACAGGAGAAAAAATGTTTAGGAAAAAACCCCAAACAAACCAAACCACAGCGACAAAAAAGCCTCCCCAAACAAAAGAAAACAAAACACAAACAAAGAGACTTTGACAGAAAAATTAGTACTGTCCCAAAACAGGATCCAGAAAAGATATGTTTTGTTTTTGTACAGTTATTCTGAAACAGAAAGTACAACATTTTATGGGTGAATCATATTTAATTTTGTTATTGGTAACTAACCTTTAGGAGACATAATGGAAAAGAGTGAAAATATTTCTATTATATTTTTTTCCTTTTATTTTGAAATAAGGAAAAGAATAAGCTAGAAACTTACTAAAAATTTCACCACAATTTAGAAAAAAATATCTCTAACCTTGAAGTTGTGGTATGCTTCCTGAAAATATCGTTTAGGAAATTAGAATTACCTGGAATCTGTTCTGAATCACAACCAAATTTGATAAGCAGTCATTGTATGCAACATAAGCCATTAATTTTATCTATGGATTCTCTGACAAACTCCACTAAATTCTCCTAAATGCTGGAATCTATTACACTTTATCTACTCTAGGAATCTTTTCCAACAATCTTTATGATTGCCTTGCTAATTCATCTCTATCTATGGTAACATTAGTAATTTTTTTTATAATAAATCTGCAGAATTTGCATTTTTGTGTCTTCAAATGCCTATCTAAAGCACCCAAATCAGCAAAGAGTTTTTGCAAACTCAGTTCTGTCGACGTAAACAGTCTCATTAAAGATAACAGGCTTTGTTAAAACTAATCCTGCACTAGATTGGATCTATGACTCAATTTTCTGTAATGTGAAATATACTCCCCCAACCTCACCACCTCCAAGACAATAATCAGATATCACTTAACCCTTTCTTGTCTGTACTTCTTTATGGGTAGTTTTCCTCCTAATTAGCTTTCCATAGCTTGTTCTATCCCTTGCTTCTTGGTAAATTTAAAAAAAATTAAAGAAAGCAAAGAGTCAATCAACAAAATACTGAGTTGCCACTTTTTACTTGTATGTTAAATCTTCATATATTCCCTTATAAGAATGACTTTTATCTACCCCCAAAATGCTGAAGCCTTGGGTGCTACTACGGAAAGTTGCAGAGAAATCATTAATATTTTCCTGGGTTTATGTCATTTTCTACAATTTAAAAAACCAGTTAATATTTCAGTTGAACTGCTGAAATCAGGATGTTTGAACAATCACAGACTGGGAATCCCTGAGCTGCCCCAGTTTGCTGGGGGCTGAAAAGAGTCTTCCCAAATGATCAGCTTTGGTTGGCCCTTCCCTTACACTTTTCGCACACATTTCTTTTTTGGAAGGATTCTGGGCTAGAGGAATGTTTGGACTGGGTAATTTTGGATGTTCTTTCATGATGCAGATGTCGCACAGCATCTCATCACCATGTAATGGCCAGGGCTTCCAAAAGGCTGGGATTAATCTACCTACCTGCTGGCCTGATGGAAAACTTGCTGGATGGGGAATTCCTTGCTTTTTATGAAATTGTGGGGTGCTTTGTACAGCACCAATGGGTAAGATCAAGGAAGTAAAGCTGCTTGTTTCGGCATGAGTTAAAACTGCGCACTTCAGTGAAAGTTAACACCAAACCTTTGCCTTCAGATTTTGCAAACCTGTAGTGTTTGAGTCCCTGCTAATTCCTAAGGCTGTAAAAACGATCACCTCATCTAAACCTGTATGGAAACAACAGCAGAGAAAATAATGCACAGTTAGGAGATCATCTTTCCATTGTAACTGCAAACCAGTGAACCAGCACAGCCCAAGGCCCTTCCGAAAGGACACAAAAGTCCATTTCAGGTCGTTGTGAGCACTAAGAGAATGAGAACTCTGCCTTGTCTGTCATGGCTGTAAGCCTTATTATCAAACCTTCTGTATCATTACAGCCAGAATCCAACCATACAGCAAGACTATTCTGCTCCCCTTATCAATTTTGTTTCTTTCTACTTTCCTCTGTCTCGGTGGTGCATGCAATTTCCTTTCTTGTTATTGGTATGCAAATTCACCTGCTCCCAAAATAGTTCTCCTGAAAGACTGTTATTACATTTGAAATGCAAGGTATGTACACCCACTTGTCAACTGCATGAACTAGCTGTGGCAATTATAAATTCCTCTGAAGGGCAACAAACATTTGCCATAAATGGAGACTAAATTAATTCAGGCATTCTCAAGACAGAGACTTGGTTAAGCTACCAGAAAAATTCATTTATCTGATATATACCATAAGCCTGTCATCTTCTTTTTCAGAGACGCTTCAAAACCCTTCAAATATGAACTCTTTTGGCAAACACCATCTGCCATTCTCTCTCATGAGGATCCATGTGTCCTCTTTTTTTTGTTTCTCTTTTCTCAGTCATCCCTCACATGTCACCCATCACATGACCAAGGAGAGGGTCTGGGACCTCCAACCAGGAGACAAGCACAAGCCAATACACCCAGTTGTAAGACTTTTGTGACTCAATCCTTTGGCAGCCTTAGGCAGACCCCAAATGAGGGGAAAGAAGGCTGGAGCCTAAACTTTGGTCACGTGTGCACTCTGCTGCTTACATGAAGAGAAAGAGGCACCAAGGTGCTTAAAGGAGCACCTTAAAAATATAACCCATGACCCAAATGTGAGCGCCACTACGTTAGTTCTTAGAGACATATTCATAATTCAGGGATAGAGGGTTTCATAAAAAAGTGAAAGTTGAAAGAGAGAAGTCCAAACTAAATAATTGTTGTCCAAATGTAGAAAAAAATCAGCTTCTATTAGTATCAGAAAAGCGTCTGTCCATGTGAGCTACTGAGGTGTTGCTCAGTGCCTTCAGTTTCCAAAAATTTTGGAAGGCTTTCAGGATGGTCAACACCACACAAAGGTGGAAAGTGTTATTAACACGCTGCGGATTGCAAGCGGGTGCAGAGAAAAGAATTGCACTGAACTGATAAGAGTGGATGTGTTACCTGTTTCAAGGAGGAATCCCGTCTGACTGTAATTCCCCTTGCTGTAAGCTGTGGCCACACCTCCACTGCCAGTGCACTGTAGGAACTCAGCTCTAGGAGAAGGCTGTGACGTTGTGAGCCGTGAGGATCTGCTCAAATGAACACTTCTCTTTGCTCCTTCTCCCAGCCCCAGGTGACTAACTTCTACCGAAGGAGCCAAAGGCACATTGAATAAACACCTGTGCCCAGATCAAGAGCAGGAATCCACTGCTATGCATTTAACGTGAGTGACGATGGAAGGGAATAGATACTGAGAGAAAAAAATTCAGTTGTGGAAAACCTGTAATAATCTTTTCTTTGTGCTTCAGTTTGGATGCAGGAGCAGACTGGCAGAGAGCTGTGGTCTTGCAACACTGTCCTCTGAATGTTTCCTTAAACAGCACGTCTGATATTCTAGCTAATAAGTGGCAATAGACTGGAAATGCTCACAAATACCTTGGTCTTATAACACTAGTGATAAAAGATCACCATTTTCATTGCTAAAAAAATAATGCCAAAACCCAATAGCAAAACAAACAAAAAATCCCATCTCACTCATATGATATTAACAAAAGTCTGTAGCAAAACCAGGCAGCAATTCTGAGTCTTACTACTTGTTCTGCTGTTTCTAAGCTTGTGAACAGGTTGGAAATATCCAAATACAGTGGTAAGCAGCACTTCTTGTGCAATTAGCAGGAGTCCAGTCACCTAACCTGACAGGTACTGCCTCCCCAAGTGCTACTACATTCTTCATAATTTCCATCTGTGCTTCTGGATGTGCGCAGCAACAGTCAAACACTGATACTCTGAATAGAACCGGACAAATAGAAAGCTCATGAAAAATTAATTAGGCACACAGTCTTTGTTCAGACTAGCAAAAAGGGACGACTGTCCATCTGCTTCCTGTTATAGTCTCAGGTACGTGTCTGGAAACGAAAACAAGTCTGTGGAACAGGTGAGTATAGAGGGTGATTGAAAATATGATTATGGTCAATAAGTACAAACAGTTAAATTGTCAAACTGCTTAATACCGTGTTAAACAGCAAGCCATCAATCTTCCCACCTGTTAGGGCATCTAGCAAGAAGTCCTGCTATGTTGTAGGTATGCACAGTCAGTCTGCTGTCCTCTTCTGAGCTATGGATACAAACTGCTCTGCCAAAGCTTCTAATTAGTAGTGTTCGTGTTTGCAACAGGCATACATAAAACATCTATCACCTACATTAAAGTTTAAAAACATTTACTACAGATGCAAAGCTCATCAATTTCTTAAATCACCCAGATAACATCTCTTACAAGTACTTTGATATGCAACAGTCAGAAAAATTAAGCTCTTGTGCTAATCAAAATGTCCTTAATTTTCGTATTTGGGTGATTGTCCTAGTCAATCTACACCTTCAAAACATAATTCTGTCTGTGAAGAAAATTTTTCTAATATTCAGTCTTGAGGCTGCTTTCGCTTGTACTATAACTTGTTACATGAAAGAAGGGACAGATTCTCAGCTTACCACAGCCTCCTTTCTGGTACTTGTAGACAATAAGGTCTCCGCTGAGCCTCTTTTTTCTCCAAACAATCCCAGCTCCCTCAGCTGGTCCTCCTCAGACTTGTGCTCCACACCCTTCCCCAGCTCTGTTGCCCTTCCCTGGACACTTTCCAGCACCTCAAGGTCTTTCTTGTAGTGAGAAGCCCAAAACTGAACGCAGGACCCAAGGTGTGGCCTCACCAGTGCTGAGTACAGAGGGACAATCACTCCCTGGTCCTGCTGGCCACGCTATTGCTGACACAGGGCAGGATGCCACTGACCTTCTTGGCCACCTGGGCACTGCTGGCTCATGGTCAGCTGTTGACCAGCACCCCCAGGTCCTTTTCTGCTGGGCAGCCACTGTTCCCCCAGCCTGCAGTGCTGCCTGGGGTTGTTGTGACCCAAGAGCAGGACTCAGCACTTCTTGTTGAACCTCGTCCCACTGGCCTCATCCCATCGATCCAGCCTGTCCAGATCCTTCTGCAGAGCCTTTCTGCCCTCCCAAAGACCAGCACTCCCACCCAACTTGGTGTCTTCTCCAAACTGACCGAGGGTGCACTCGATCCCCTTGTCTAGATCATTGATGAAGGAAGAGAACAGGCCCTACTACTGATCCCCGGGGAATACTTACTGATGTGTGGTGTCATGTTGGGCCACTAACTGGGTGTAACTTCACTCATGACCTCTCCGGGCTTGGCCCCCCAGACATCTTTTTACTGAGTAAACAGTACGAGGACTTTGGCAAAGTTTTCTTTCACTGAATAGTATGCCTTGCCCGTTCTAAATGTGAAGTAGGAGACTGGCAATTATTTCTTTCAGCACCAGCAAGAAACTTTACACTTGCTACAAACTCAGTTATGCTTTATAGTGCAGCACTAACAATTACAGCCCGTGCAGTCCTTCCCAAGAACTACAAGAGATTACTTGATCAAAGGGGCTTTGTTTGTTTTGTGGATTTTTGTTTTAAATCCTATGTAATCACTGCTTGAACTGAGTCCATGATTTAACTGTGACCTTGGGAATATGGTTTTGGTCTAGTGAATACTCCTCCATATATTCAAACACCTGTATCACTGATGTAACTAATCTCATTGCACAATTTTCCACGGGCTTTGCATACCCAACAGACGTAAGTTTTCCACTGATTTTAACAGAGAGTGGTCTAGTGGTACAGGCTAAAAGTTCTGTTTTACTTGAAGTAATTATCCTTAGTTCAGCCCATGATTTATGCAAGAGAGAGGCATGAGAATGTATTCTTAACCTGTGCTGCATTCTGCACAATTTTATTGCATGTCTCTTCAAAGATGTTACCTTACCATCAGTTATGGTATCTGCCCAGCTCCCACCACGGTGTAAGTGTGGGGTCACAGCACTGCACCTGGGCTGCTCTGGAGGGCTTAAAGTTCACAGACTGGAGCCTGCAGCGCATCTCAAACACACCAGGTGAGCACCACGTAGCCCTCTCTTATCACATCCCCTGATGTGCCAGACACGTACTGCCATCACATGTCCTGGTGAGGATTCTCACCTGTCTGGGAGTACAACACTTCAGAAGGCTGGTAGCTACAAGGGTCAGAAAGGCAGGAACTGAATAAAAAATCATGTAAATGTAAAGCAGTTCAAGCTGCTACTACAACTCTGAAGTTTAACAGTTCCTCTGTGTCTACAACACATCAGTTCTGGTTCTGTTTCTGTGTTACGCCAGAAAAGAAGCTCCATGAAAAAGGTTTAGGATTGTTTTTGTTGTTTTTTTTTTTAATTTTTTTTTATTTTANCAGAAAAGAAGCTCCATGAAAAAGGTTTAGGATTGTTTTTGTTGTTTTTTTTTTTAAATTATTATTAATATCATAAATATCTTTCTAAAAACCCAGTCTGAAGCAATTGTTCCTTGAGTCTGTCTGCAAAGTATGGTGGGTTTGTTAATTACCAGATTAGAGGGATAAGCAATACTGTTAAACCAAAGTTAAAAGGTAATAACCCAGCCTCCAAGAATCAAGCTAAATAATAGACTTTTTAAAAAATAAACATGATCTCTTTTAACTTGTGTAGCCTGTCTTCCAGACACTGATTTACAGTAATCTGTATTCAGATCTGCATCAGGTTTAGGTTCAGTTGCTATGGCTCCCTGCTTTAAACTCTCCTTGCACATTCACCTCTCTCTCTCATAACCTTTTATGACAGATTTATTGTTAAAGAAACTAAATTTCGGTTTTCTGGAGACTGAAGAACAAGCAGTACTTCGCTTGTCCATGATTCAAACTCAGACAAGGCTGTATACAGAGAGGACAAGGAAGAACACACACCACTGACCACTGCCCTAAGGGCACGTACTGGCCAGGCTTGGCCACAGCTTCAGTGAGGTGCAAAATGCTTTGGAGCCCCAGATAAACCACACCTATGCTTGGACATAACCACTCCTGATGAGCATTTACCCCTCCCTTCTGTCTGCTCCTGCTCCTCCTGGGATGTTTTGCCATTGCCTTTATTTTAATAAGCTGGAGATTTCACTTGCTGACATGGATTTCTCATGAGAACTCTTGCAACAGTCAGATCTAAGAGAAGCAGAGAGATCAGCTAGTGCTTAAGTAAATATTGGCAGAACTGCCTGCCCATTGTTGCTGTTATGGAATATACATACTGAATTCCTTAGCTACAAAAGGCACGCGGGAAATTTCACCCTTTCTATAGAATGTCAAACATTATCCACCAAGCTTTCATCTCTGCTGTGGAATTCTGTTTGTTGGTACCAAACCCATATAAGAAATGAGAAGAGATTTTGCACCTGTTCCTCCATCCTGTTCCCTCTTTCTTCTAACCTCAGAAATGAAAGGCAAAACCAATTTTAATGAAGCAGGATGGCATGACACCAACACATAACAGTGAAGTGATGTTGCAGTCTGTACTTATTACAATATAGGACACGTCCTACAGATCTTTGGAAAGATTTGTGGCAAAACAGTAGTATTTTTTTTCCACTCTGCTGACACTGATGCACTAAATCATAAATTTAATCTACTCTCCCCCGGTAAATTTAACCTACTCCTTTTTCCTTTTCACTCTTGTTTTCTTACACATAGACATATGTATACACCTACCAGAGCTGCACCTTACTTGTGAGGGTAAGGGTGATGGACCTTCCCCCGTTTGCTGCTAAGAGAGTAAATAACATGTGAGAAAAAGAAATTAAAGTGACTATGAATGTGCACACGTATCTACCTATTCTCCTTAATAAAACTTTCCCCACAAGTGCAGTTTCTGCCACCACCAGATGAGCATTTCACACGTTTTGCTCATACTGTCTGAAAAGATCCCTCGCAACACTGAGTCTTATCAACCTGACGCACTCTAATAACGGACTTTATTTTATACTTAAAAAATAGATTTAAAAGCATATCTTATGTCCAAAGGGCAAAGTATCCTATCCAGACCATCTTTGTAAATGAACTATGAGTCTTTTCTATGCTATGGTTTGATTGGTTAGTTGGGGGGGAGAAAAAACCCAACCCAAACCAACCAACCAACCAAAAGAAACAGAAAAAACTCCCCCAAACCCCCACACAACTAATTAACTAATTTGATTCATTTTATGGTTCTGAAGTAGGCCCTGCTTGCATCTAGAATAAGCCACTATTGTCACCCTCAGCCACTGGAATGCATGTTGCTAGCTAGAAGGTCCGAGCATGTTGCTCGTCTTGAGGCCATTTCTCTACTCCAGAATTAAGACATCTTAGTCAAGTCTTCTTAGAACTGCTTTATTTGCATTTTGGGGTAATTATAATTTGGTAATTATTTGGTAATTGTTTTAATACGGTACCTGCTGGCACTTTGGAGTAAGGGGCATTTTTTCTGTACAAACATTAACATAAACTGTGATGCAGCCTGATTTCCTGCAGTTCAGCGGTAGATGCATGATAGACGTAAAAAAATAGGTTTAACCTCATGGACAATGGGCACAGCACTCAAAACGACCCATGGTTAGTAAGCAGCACAAAGCTGGCCAAAATTATAAACGTCAGGTATACAAAATAACTTTTCCTCATTGTTTTTATAGAGATACGAATACATCTTGAATTCTTAAGAAAATCTCACCCACTCCTGTGGAGCAGCATTTCCTGTTTTGCATTACCCACTGTACAGTGTTTGACACCTTAATGCCTGAGGTCTCTCATGGCTCTCAAAGCAGCAATAACATCTTTTGTTTCCTTCATCTTTGATGTTAATAACAGCCCCCTCGCTATGAAGCACTGCCATTTCTAGTGCAAGACAGAAGAAAAAAACTATGGAAGATTTGAAATTAAGGTGTATTCTTCAGTTCTCGTTTTGGAAATTACAATAAACTCAATCAAATTAAGGCTACCTCAAATAAATAGTCCACTGAGTGGAACGGTTCAATTTAAAAAATCTGCTTTGAAGAGTATTTAGAATTCCTTTCATAATTCACTTCTTACTTTGCGTAACCATCAGAGCCCTTTTAATGGTCATTTGTGGCTTAGTGATCACTTTCAAGTTCTCTTTTATTAAAGAAATGACACTGTGAAAGTCCTAAGTGGTCCTCATTGAGTTCTAAAATTAACATTGAGAGTTAAAATGTCCATAAAATGATGTGCCTTTGCTGAAAACACTTGTGGGCTTGTGGGAGAGAGGAGAACTTTATTTATTTTCTAATTTGATTTAGTGCCCTCAGTTTCTTCCTCCTTGTCTTTACATCTTTGTCTGTAAAGACTCAGATGTGCTACTTCTGGCAGTTCCCCGAGTCCACAGAAACATCATTCTGGACTAAAATATTGCACAGAAGTGCACATCTGAGGCCTGCAATTACAACAGTGTTACTCTCACAGTGATGATTTGTCTGCCACGTTATAAACCAGCTCAGACATTTAGAATGTTAGTCAATGAGCACAGCTACGAGGACTTAGGAGTGTCATGAATCTCTTACCGGCATAGAAATGTGACCCTGAACACAAAAGGACAAAGGCTTTCAATTTTTAATAATTTTCATCAATTCTTTTCCAAAATTTTGATTTCAGGGGTTTAATTTCAAGCCCATCTCATATAAAAACTCACAGCATTTTCCACATCAGTGGTTAGGTACATAATAATTAAAATTAACTGAACCTAAAACCTAATGCTCCGAAATGAAACCCAGGAGTTTATGGGCCAGAGTGAGCTATTTAGGACATCTACATACTCCAACATTTCCCTGCTTTTTACTTTTAGAAGTTGAACTACATCACTCTGCCTACAGAATGGACATAGGAAGGAAGAAAGTGCTGTCATTCCTGGGTTAACACCACAAAATTGGGCCAGTGTATTGTCATATTTCTTAGCCTGACCTCTGCCACACGCACCACAACACAAGCAATAATAGGGGGCTGCACAAGTTCTTAAAATCTCCTTGAAGCCGAAGCCTCTACATTTAACCTCCCACCCCAAAAAATCTCCTCAAACAGCATTTATCAGTCCGGCAGTCCAGGAACAGACTCAAGTTAAGGAAAAAGTGCTGCTCTTCTGGCATTTCACAAGCACTGATGAACTGCTTGGCTTTTTAGATGGTATTTTCTTCCTTAAATTACAATTATTAGTCTTCAAACAAGAAAACTCTAAAGAAGGAGGAATATGAATAATGGAAATGCTCACTTCAAGGCATGGCATTCCAACATCTTTCTGAATTGTAAAGCATATCAAAGTTAGACAATCCACCTGGAGTCTGCTCAGTTCTGAATTATAGAACAAGGTCTGTAAACTCAAAAAACCCACATGCTAATATTGTAATTTTTATATTTTGGGGGCACATAGTTAGGACTTTTCATTAAATTATTACAATTGTTAAGCTTTAAATTTAAAGTGTTTATTAAAAAAGAGAGCATAATATTCCCCATTTCATTTTAATATTATTTGGTTAATTTTTGCAATACATTTAGTATTTATAGACATAAAAACATATTTATAAATATATTTTTATATATATAAATATATAAATATATTTAGTAAAGATAACACAGGAGGGGAGGTTTTCCCAAAAATCATTTCGTTCAATTTTTTTACAGGGTGCAGATTTACCCTTAACAGAAAATATTAATCATAAAATAACATTTTATACTGCAGTTTGGTATTTGCCAATTGTGTGTTTTCTTTGTAGTGTTTTCAAATGAGCTGTTTAGCAAACAAACAATTTCTTTGGTTTAAGATATCACTGTCTCTCGGCTGAGCCACAGAAGTATCTTGACACATCTGACTTTCAAATCAACTGAACTAGAAGTATTCAAATTATCTCAGTTTTGCATAGAACAACTTCCAGAAAACAAAAGGTAGCTCATTAAAGACATATATACAATAATTAATTTCCCCAATTTTTTAGCAAAGTCAATGTTTTGCATTATTTTTCAAAGAACAGAACAACTGTATCCTTATCTCTTAAAATTATTCTTTCTTATTCCAATGATGGCCACAAAGCAGACGTGTGGCTGCAGCCACGTGCTATCATTTTATGCACAAGGCAATTTTCCATGAGTCTGAAGTAAAATAATACATATGGAATTATAAAGTATACATCAATAACGACTGGAAGACTCAGGTTTTGCCTAAATTTTATAGGAGAGAGAAGATAAGGCTTTTATTGTTTCTCTTCTTCTGACTTCTTTTGTAGTGTGTGAAGATCCCAGTTTCGGGAGGTCACTGCTGTCCAGCTTTACAAAGGCTGATGCTGTGGAAGACTCTTCAAAAATATTTGACCAGAACTGCCTGGTATAGTTTGACCTTGTTACATCATCTTGTTCTTTTCTCTTTTCCTCTCTGAATTTTTTTATTTTTTTGAAATAAATACCTGGTCTTAAATGACCCTGCAAAAGAATATTTTTGGTTTTTTTAATTTCTTTTCCCCCAGAATTTCCAGAAGAGCACGATGTTACGTTTGACCTCGAGCAAGAGTGAAGGAGGTTACCCTGGAATAATGGTGTATGCGTTGGTGCTTAGAGCACCGTGGCTCTTGCTGTCCTATAAAATTTTATTACTCATGGTGAATGACATATTTGAATGGCTACTGTGGGATGAATACCTTATGTTCCAGCCATGATCCGAAAGGCTTTCATTTAATTTGGGGGTGGTGTCCTAGCAGGCCTTTTAATCTCCTGAAGCATTTCCAAACGGAATCCTTTAAAGAGAGGTGAGGGATCACAGCACAGGACAAATGTGTTGTCTGCTGAGCCTGAGGAGCAAGTGAAACTTTCTGAGGAGGGGAGAGGAGAGTAGTGACAGTCACTTATGAAATATACTCTGAAGGAAGAGTTGGACAAATCCTATGTAGTTATGGAATTGTCTTCTCTAATACAATGATTTGATTTTATATATATAAGTTACCAGTAAAAACTCTATTCTGAAAATGCGTATGCAAAAGCCTGCCTTCTGAGCTGTTGAGGTCCTGAAAATGTATTTTTTCAGCTTAATGCAATTTGAAATGATTGTTTTGATTTCCTAGTCCTTTTTGTAGGGTGTTTGTGGTGGGTTGACCTGTGTCAGCCGCCAGACACCCCCAACCCATCACTCCCTCACTCCCATCCTCAGCAGGGCTGGAGAGAAAATAAGATGACAAAAGCTTATGGGTCGGAATAAAGACAGAGAGATCACGTAGCAAATACCTCGGGGGAAAAAGAGAGTAGTCTTTGGGAAAATTAATGTCATTTATTACCAATTCAACTAGATTTAGACAGTGAGGAACAAAGACAAAATTAAAGTGGCACTTTCCCCCCAGGGTCACCTTCACTCCTTCACTCCCAGTCCTGCCTGCCCCCATTGTGGCCCGAGGGAGGCAGATCTGGGGGCTGTGGTCGGTGTCTCTTACCCTCTCATGCTGTTCCCCTGCTCCAGCATGGGCTCTTCTGCACAGGCTGACCTCTCTAAAGAGGTTTACCTTGACAAGAGTTCAAGAGGATTTTAAGGGTATTAGTTTGGAGGATTAGAGAGGATGGTCAGAGGGAACTTGTTCAGTACCTGTCTTTGTATTCAGCCCCTGGTGCCATCGGGGAGGGGACACAGCCTCATGTTTCCTTAGACTTTCTCAGCCACCACGTGCAAAGTTTTGTCTCTTCACGAAAGTCGTGTTCTTTTAAATCTGGAATAATGAAAAAGTTCCGCAGCAGTTGGAAATTCTTGTATCTTTTTGTCTGATAGCTGCTTAACCTGTAATAAAATCAGTTATCTGCAGGGGCAGGCTTAAGCTCAGTGGTGCTCGACACCAGCATGGGTAAGAAAGACAGATGCTGCACAGAGCACAGTGCATTCCATGATAACATCAGCAAACACGGTGTACCTCTGAAATTGTAGCGCAATTATTTCACAGGAACACTAAAATACACATGAAGCAGAAGAGGATACAGTAAACTTGCTAAAATACCTGCAGCTTGCTTTCTCTCAGCTGCCTTGTAACAGCTTAAATCTGGCTTTACATTGCAGGTGAAAGAACAGAACCTGCCTGCTTAACTCTATCCAACACTGACCTAAGCAGAGGCATTAGAGGTCACAGAAATGCTGTTTGTCTTAATGTTTGAACCTGGTCTCTACAGTCTAAAGACACAATGAAAGTAAGGCTGCTTACACACTGTTTTCAGTTGTTTTTCAGGACAACAGATTTAATGACATAAGAATGAATTAGCTGACAGTCTCTCCTCCCTGTACTCTCTGTTAATAGAAGATAATTCAAGTTGCACTTGAAAAATAGGTCAGACCAGATTTATTGTTCCCTATGGAACCTTAATTCTGCTGTCTTGTATATCCATTTTGTTCACTGAATGAAGCTGAAGTTCCATGGTTAAAATAGGAAATAAACATACTGCCAAGGACTCTGAAAATTAAGACTTGTTCCCTGATAGCAGGTGGTTGGCACGAGCCAGTACAAGTCCCCAGTAAGAATACCACCGTATAATTAGCAAACACACCCTCAACTTGGCTTCAAAAAACCCCACTGGCTTAATACTATTGTATGTGAAATACGTTGTACAGGTGTAACCATCAACCATGCACTTCCTTTGCATGTGTACTTCACTAGGTATTTTGAAACTGCTCACACACACTCCCTTTCCTGTACAGGACAGATGTGTGAACATCGCCCATGTCGAACTGTCTGTCAGCACCGCTTCTACACAGCGGATCCTCTTCAAGGCTGGGTTCCCTCACAGTCTAGGACAGCCAGAATTGTTATTATCCCTCCCCCTGCTCTCCACTCTCCTGTCCTCAGACTGCTTTTTGTGTTACTTATTGCTCTCTAACATTCGGTCAGCAGGAGCATCTCGCTTATTGTGCCACCCCATGCCAAGCTCTTTGGCAATTAGAGGTTGCTCCTTGGGTCGCTCACACCTTTTGGTCTCTGATCCCAAATCTCTCTGTGACAAGGATGGATAACTGCAAACAGTTCAGCTGTGCATGTTTGTGCTTTCAGAGCACACGTGTGACCCATCAGAACAGGGCAGGCATGGCGCAGAGCTTTGGGGCACACAAATAATTCTCTGACTGTTATCTCATACCTTGTTTGCCCGGTTCATCCAAGAATTACCTAATGAGTCAGAGCTGGGCAGATGTTATGAAGAACAGTACTTTTGGGTAGGCTTCATCCCCTGATCTGTAGCTCTTCCATCTAAACCAAAGGGGGCTAAGGTCAAATTCCGTTTTTACAGGGCATCAAAACCTGTCAATACAGTTCTATAAAGAAAACAAACAAAAAAAAAAACCAAGTAAAAAATCCAAACCAAACAAACAAAAAACCCAACAACTGGTGACACTTCCAGGGGTAAAATACATCTGAAAAAAGGTTTTATTAACAGAGATATGCTGGGATTTTTTGATTTTTAGCCAAGGTGAGATTCAATCAAACCACTAGAAGAAGAGTACTGGCTGTTACTACCCTGACTCATCACTTTCGATAACTCAGAAAAGGACAGGGGAGTCTCTTCAAATTATAGTAGTAAGTGAAGACCAGAGAATAAGGAATCCCCAGGTGCAGCTGGAGGGGTGTTTGCCACCAACCGTGGTTCTGAACCACAGGTGAAAGCCAAAGCAGAAACTATTGTATCTCGCTCAGAATAGAAAACAGGATTTCCACTACTTGTTAGACTTCTAGAAAACAAACAAGAATTACAAGGAGAAAACGATGTTTAGAACTGCTTCTGAGTTTAAATAAAATACCTTTAAATAGTTACAATGATGATTTTAAAGAATGATTGCTGATCTGCTGAAGCCTGCTGGATTCTGCAAAGAGGCATCAAGATTTTCCCCACTTTCAATTATAAACATCATAATTGTATATTCTGAACCCATAACAGCAAATCTTGATGGAACCAAGTCATTAACCTGAATGATATGGCTGATTTTTCTAAACATCTATTAAAAAACATTATGAGTACTTGTTTATCTGCACTTCTATAAGCTCTCAGCATTGAGTCTATTTATTTTTCTGCATCTAATTACTTTGCATAATGATATGTTTATACTACTGGCAATCTCCTCTTTTAGAGGGGAATTATGCGTATAGTATCCATACAGATTTGATCAAAACTGAGGAGCCTAATGCACACATTAGAAGTAAAAACTTTTTAAAGGAAAAAAAACAAGTTTTGTAAAGCATTTAAAACATTCAGTGGCTTTCAAGAATAGTGATCCCATCTTTTATGAGCTGGAAATTCGTTTTGAATATTCATTGAAAATAGTAATAAAATCCTGACTGTCTTGTGGGAAGCTTGCTATTCAGTCCAATAGCGTCAGGGGTTCCTCCTGAATTCTTCAGCTGAGTTTATATTGTCCTCTTTGTTCTAGAGACAGTTCTGGAACTCTCGTGAACACAAGACAGAACTGGCATTTCTAGTGTCTTTAATTGCATCCAGGCCCTATGGTTGGTAAGGACAATCTTTTCTGTGTTGCACCACTTTGTTTTTGTAAAGATAATACCAAATTTAAAACTAAATAACAGGAAGGAAAGACAGTTAATATTCTTATTAAGATCAAAACCGAAATGGGATGAGTCTGGTACCTTCCCACCCCCACAGCCCACGAATTCATTTTCAGATCGCTCTTAGGCCAGGTCAGTGGGTGGCTGACGAGAGTTGACCTTCCAAGAGAAGACTGGGCAAATCCCCCCTGGAAAGGACGGGTGATCCTCCCAGAGGTCACTTGTGTAAGCCAGGAATGGGCCCATCACACGCAGGAACACAGGCAGGGGGAGCGGTCCCTTATTCAGGAGTGCAGATGCTAATGGGTGATTTCACTGTACCATAAGGCAATTTATTTGAAGAAACATCATAAATTTATTTTTTGAGGTATAAAATTAAATACTCGTCTTTAATTGTTAGCGATACTGAAGTTTATCACTGAAACCTGTATCACTTTTAGGTCCATGAATTTATTTCAGCTGCTTGTTGATTCTTAATGGGTTTCTCACAGAACGTGAAAACAGCTCGCAGTTAAAATGCTAATGACAGTGAAGACATTATAAAAAACACCTAGGAGAAAACTGGAATTTCTTCTAAATAATTATGATGAAATTTTACAAAAAATTTATGCAGAAAGGTTAGTGCCTTTTACGTTCTAGATGAGATTTAATTTGGGAAAAATATGTCAGGAATTGGGACAAATAATCTGCTACAAGATCTGTGATCTATAGACCTGAGGACAAAGTTTATTTTAAAGTATTTCTTTTATAAAGACATGACTGCATAGTGTGGAATAATGTGGAGAATAGAATTGAATAGAATTTTTTCTTGTTTTTCTCTGGTTTTCATTACTTGTCATAGCCAAAATGTTCAAAAATACATTTTTGTATTTGATTATTTGTAGATACTTACGTAAGTAATAGTAAAAATGAAAAATCATCAACACAAATTCAAACATCTCTATTTCTGATGGTTTTTTGTTTTGTTTGTAGAAAAAAAAGAACCCTCAAGCTTTTCTGCTTTTTTTACTGCATCGAGGTTTCATTTGACAGTAGCACTTCAGTTTATGCTCTGTATATGCATTACAAGATTTTTTTGTTATTTACCATGAAATTGAGTTTGAACTGGACCTATTCTTTATAAATTCATTTTTTCCCATGTAAGGCAGCGGTAAATGCATATGCAAATGTAATGAATCCATGTGGTCTCCAACGTATGCCCTTAACCCACGGGCTGGATTCAGTTTGTGCATCACAGAAACATTGGACGTGTTAACATCTCAAGAGTTGCCCTGCGGGAGCAGATGACCCACTGGGGTCTCCTCCAGCCTCACCTGCTCTGTGGGTCTGACATTCTGATTCTTTTACTCTGTGTGTAACAGTTGCTGTAGTTGTTGTGTGATTCTCTACATGCACGAGAACTCGATGGATTTCAATGTTTAAATAGTATTTAGCCAGCTTAAAAGAAGAACTGGGTGCTGATCATGGGGAAGCAAAAAGAATTATCTAGCTCTGATAAGATGAAAGCGGACACTTGTTTTCATTCCTGAGTGTCATTTCTTCATTTTCACATTTACTACCACTCATTAATCATTTTTAATGTTTCTCTGAACAATATAAAAATTAGTTGGCCTCGTGTTCTGTGGAAAATGAAAGGAAGTGCCAACCCAGTTTCAACACTTCAAAAGACATTTAACTATGGTGTTATATTTTTCCAAACCCAGCTGAAAATTAACCATCTCTTCTTTGTGGCACATTTTAGCCCATGCAAATGATGGCCATAATATTCTAAAAGTGGATATAAAAAGTGAAGTCATATATCTCATTTAATTGTTTTAAATGCTTACTTTGATAAATTTATTCAGAGGACATATGGTCACTCCAGTTGTGCCAAGGTCATTTGAACATGCAGTATTCAACTTGCATGAAGTCAAAACAATTATTTGTACAGCTAGAGATTACACAAAAACTGCTGCATGACCTACTTGGTAACATTTAATTGACTGAAAAGATTAGATTGGTGCTTATGCAAAGACAAATATATTGCAGTCTCTCAGCACTTGGAAACAGATAAATATACCCACACATCTGTTGCATCTTCCTTTCACTCTGTCTCTGTCTCTGGCCCTCAGTGCCATTACTGTCATTGGAAAGCACTAACTTACATACAAGAACTTAAATGTCACTGGTGATACAGTGAGGAACTATGTGCTGTTAGATGTCATGTTAGGGCCATGGTTTACTGGTGGACTTGGCAGTGCCAGGTTAATGCTTGGGCTCAATGATCTTAAAGGTCCTTTCCAACCCAAACGATTCTATGAGTCTATGTTAAAATTTCTAAAAACACAGCCTTGACAGAATCTCACAATTATCACTGCGACAGCTAAAAAACCTGAGGACTACTCTTCAGAAATTGTGTGTCTGAAAGTAACTCCAAAAGCACACTTAAAAAATATTTTTGAAAACCTTGTTCAAGGTGTGATGTGGCTTATCAATACCTGTCCTCAAATTCTGCACAGCTGTGTTTAAGTGTCACCTGGTTTACTTGGCACTGTAAAGCACTGTGTCTATCAAGAGCTAGTTATGAGCTACATTCTCCAACTCTGCTAATGATTTTGTACAATGAACAGATTTAGAATTTTGTGCCATGGAAACTATGTATTTAAACCTAATGGAAACTCAAAAGCTGTGGATCTTCCTCTCAAATACTGATCTGCTGGGACAAAGAAGATGGGCACTCTGCAAACACATTTGTTCCCAACCAGACCACGTGAGGAAACTTCCTTAGGTGCACCCAGGGAGAAGATGTACCATAAAGCCATCCTTACCTAACGGGGTGGGGGGGAAATTTTGACTGACAAGTGTCTATCAGCAAGGGAGATCTGTTACCTGGTTAGATCAATTAGCATAGTTTTGGTTCTAGAAAATCTTTAAAGCTGTCTTTTACATCAATAGCAACTTCAGTAGCATGGGAGTCTATAAAGGAAATCTTTACTCCAGCTCAGATTTCTGCTTCAAGGAAAGTAATGATTAACAATAATACTGGTTAAGATGTTGGACCTCTGCTTCAAAACTGTACAAAGTATTTTGAGTTAACTTGGCTTCAGAATCTGTGGCGTGAACAAGCACAGCAAACACCCTGAAGCACACTCAGAGAGAAGCCTCCAGTACCAGAAATCCTCTATAAGGTGACAAAGCTGGTTCAAGAGGCTCTGCCCTTCATGTGCCAGCGGTTCATTCTCACGTTCCTACAGCTGTTTGCAGAACCTCACTGGGTCAGTGCAGTGTCTGTGGGACTGCTCTGTAAAACAGACAGGTACACAAATTAGAGAATAGATTATTATGACAGAGTCACAGCATATGCTGAGCTGGAAGGGACCCACAGGGACCATNGGGCACTGCTGATTTGTGACCAACTGGCCACTGACCAGCACCCCCAGGGCCCTTTCCTGGCACTGCTTTCCAGCCTCTCATTCCCAGTCTGTCCATCCACCCAGGGTTGCCCCATCCCAGGGGCACAATCCAGCACTTCCCCTGGTTGAACTTCCCATGGTTGGTGATTCCCAGCCCTCTGATCTGTCCAGGTGTCTCTGCAGGGTCTCAACAGCTCCTCCCAGTTTGGAGTCATCTGCGAACTTAGTGTTCCTCTGAGACCCAACTCACTGATGAAGGTGTTGAAGAGCACAGGGCCAAGGATGGAGCCCTGTGGAACCCACCAGTGACAGGTTGTACTATATTCTACTATATTCTACTTCCAGGAAGCCACTAACATTTGAGCTACAGGCATGAGCAAATCCTCTATCCCCTGTCTGAGGATTTTTAAAACAAGCCCAAGAGGGCTGAAGTATCTTCAGGAATCTCTTAGTCTGGAGTTTATGAACTTCCAAACCCTTGTGAACAGTGCATGAAAGAGCATCCAGGCAGAGAAAAGCTGAAGTTTCTGGTGGGTGAGAACTCTGTACTTCTTTGATGAAGAAAGTCTATATTTATGTTCCAAAAAATATGGTTATTTTGCTTTCCCTGGGGAGATAGATCATTATCAGAAAGAGGGTTGCTTTTTTCTTCAAAGCACACTACCCTTTTCCTAGTCAAACACTATGAGTAAGAAATGAGAGATGGCTCATTAGAGGAAAGCTAGAACACACTATTTTGGATTGATAGTTTATTTATTACATGGTGATTAATTGGAATCATTTTTACATCAAAATTTTAATTCACACTTCTCTAAATCTGTTGATTTAAAGGTGACTTTAGCATTCCTCAGCTAGCAACTCTTAGCAGTCTTCTTTGCAACTAATAAATCTGTTTGCTGTGACAGTAGGACGGGGTCTTTGTGTTTTCCTGGAGTTAGCTTGTACACCAAACTCCTGCAGAAATGTATCTACACAGGGACCATTCCCAGGGCGGTATTTCTGCAGCACTAATGGTAACCAGAGCTTTTGTACAGTATTGCACACTCAGGCCTTGTGTAAAGGAGTTAAAACTGTTAGCTGAAGTGGATGATTTTGGCAGTGCAGTCCTTGCTGGTGCTATCCTGCCAATATGAACAAGATGTGCTATAAACTATTTCTGTGTGTGTGAATTGGTGAAAGAGTAACAATATTTTGCTCAGCGTCATGGTGCAAACCATGACTAAATTATTTACCTCAGAAGCTAGAGGCTAACAGCACTTCCTTATTTTGCTCAGGCTTTGAACAGCAGAAGTGTAAAACTTTATACAGAAAAATGAGGCTGATCCCAAGACTTTGAGGCAGAGCTGTAGAGGTGGCCTACATAGTCAGATGTGCTGGCCATTCAAATAACTCTGTGATTTATGGTCCTGTGTCATTAACTGAATCCTGGTGCAGAAGCAATTTGGCCGAGGAGTTTTTCCTCTCAGTAAGGTCCTGTGCATATGGCACATCAGTGTTTTGCTTCGATTCAGGTTAAACAGAGTATGTAATATTTCAAAAGTGTGGAATATGTTTTGTCTAAACAAGTAGGTTAATTTGATTTGAAAAAAGTGCTATTTGCCCCATACAGACCTGAAAGAAGTAGAGTGCTAGACTGTGAGGGATTTGGAGATTATGTGGTATTGCTTCATAAGTAATGACTTTCTTTCTGCTTGATAGTATTTGTATTTTGCTATCAGTTAAAATCTCCACAAGCACTTACTTTTATATTACCTACACCTAATTTCATCATGAATTACTTTTTTGCATGGATTTGTGCCTAGTCGAGCAAGGCTAAAGACCTGGAAGAGGCTGCATTTCTCTGAAACACTTGTGATTATTAACAATAAGTTTTACAAGTATCAATCTACACTACACATGTACTTTGCATAGAATGAGAGGATTTAACATCATGAGGACATGATAAACATTTAGTCTGACTGTTGGTAAGAGGCCATGAGCATAGCACATGAGGACATGCAATGGTTTTTGGTGGATACTTTGCACATGTAATGAGAATCCTAAGTTACTGTAGTTGACAGGAGCAAATACAGCAGATATTATTTCTGGAAGTTATGGCAATGCAGAGATTTCTGGAGGTAATATATTGGCACCATTGAACATAATCAAATATGTAATCTATACTTTACACTGAACTACTCATTAACCTTAACGCTGCAGAACAGCCAGTCTCTAAAAAAATAGCTTTTGATAATATAGATGGAAGCTAAAGATTTATGGAAGGCCTCTAAGATGCAAGTGGCTGCCACATCTCAGGCAAATAAGATAATAAAGCACATGAAAAATGTACCCACTAAGACAACAATGAGCCAGGAAGTCATGAGAATGTGTTTTTCATACAATGCCATTAAGAGACTTCTCTAATTTTTTTGCAAATTACAAAGATGAATGAAATGAAGCGATTAAGATAAGATACTGGTTCTAACCGTTGTTCCAAAGTGCAATATATCATGAATAAACATATTTTCTACACTGTTCAGTGAGAATTTCTCTTTACTATGACCTAAACACACTGAGAGATAGAAAAAAGGCATGTTAAGCTTTTCCTTACTGAAGAAGGTAACGAAGTCAGAAATTACCGAAGTTTTGGTGAAAAAATATAGGAAGGTTTATTTAGGGTGGAAAAATTTTGAAAGCCTTAGGCAAACAAATCTTTGTTTTCAGCAATGATTGTGCTAAATAGAAACTGAGTAAAAAATACTCGTTGCTTCTAAACTTGCATTATTGTTATTACTAACCACAAAAATATGGATGGTGACTTCATTTTATCCAACATACTAATTCCTCAGGTAGGAACGGAGTGGCCCATTATGAAGTGAGTAAAATCTGATCTAGATATCAGCATTTGGCATGTTGACAGAAAACAAATTGTTCAGCTCTTAAGTGCAGAAAGTGATACAAATACCTCGCCAGGTTTTCTCTGCCCTGAATGCAGCATTATATAGATGCAATCTTGCAAGACAAGAACATTCAGCTTCTAAACCAGGCCATTTTTTATACTTCCAAATGAGCTATTTACAGCAGAAAGCAGCAGGTAAATCATCTTTACCTTGCTGTATATATTTCCATTCATTTTTAAATCAAAATATTCTTGGGAAACTCTTCTCAAAATGCCGAAAATAGCATCAATTACATTGTAGCTGCATTCTTAGGAGAACATTACTGAACAACATCCTGTATGTTACAAAAATGGATGTGGCAACAACATTAACTTACTGTCCAGAGATCAGAAGCAGGAAAACACATTTGTTCAATCAAAGAGGAAGCCTACTTTCTCTCTAAATTGATTTCAGAAGTATTTAAATTTGAGTTAAAAATTACTAGCAGTATTTCAGCTCTTCCAAACCTTGGAATATTCTATTTAGATAAGGTGGATGAGCAAATTAAAACATAAAGGCTAAATTCATTCCTAATTCATCTAACAGTCCCAGAGTCACTGGAAGTGCATTTGAATTAAATTTAATGCCTACAGATCAAATGGGAAATAATTTGTGCACCAATTAATCAAAAGTGCATTTTAATGTTCTTCCATAGAACATCATGACTGACATGCCAGAGAGACAAAGTTATGGCTTTAGAAAGAATTGGCAGTGCTTCAACAACTGAAAGGTGTTTCCTCTCTCCCTCATCCTTTCCTGATTCTGCTGTTGTAATCTCTCCAATAGGCAAAAATGTGTTCTAAAAAAGGAACATTTTACTACATAAATTCAAGTAGAAATGCTCAAATGTATTCCAACAATTCTCCCTCTGCCCTAGGTTGGAAGCGAAAAAAAAAAGCCTCAAAAGCTGCTTACCATCTGCTCGTAGCAACTCCCCGAATTTTAAAAACTGAGGCCAAGTGTTCCATTTCCGCCAATGATATTTATTCATCGTAAGGAGGTTTTGGAAAATGTATGAATGGGGAAAAAAAAACCCAGCTCCAAAATCTAAGCCTCAGGGTGCTCCTGTATGGCCTGTGGGTCTCATTATTCAGCACATCAGTGCCCTTTACACAGCCCTGAAAGCCCAGGGCGCAGAGCACAGCCAGATGTTTAGCCACTCCTCGCTGCTGTGTTGTGCAGTGCCTGCAAAGCTGGGCGCCTTTCCAGTCGCCAAGCAGGTGAAAACCTCTAAACCTTCCCACGTTTAAATCCTGTTTGTTTAAGGTGAGCTCTTGTTACCCCTTTTCCAGCCCTCAGGGCACTGTTTGCACGGGCTGGGCTGGAAATGCTGCTGAAGGTGTGTTTTATCCCGGCTTCTTCTGCTTCTGAACATTGATTGAAGGTACTTCCAGTCCCCAAATAGTTGTGATGCTCCCTGGCTCCACTGCTCAGGGAAGCAAGCTTGCCCTTGCCTTGCTTTTCCTTCTGCTAGAAAAGTAATTGAGTTTCAGGGACCAAATCCAAATGCTGTTAAAGTCAGTGGAAAAATTCCCATTGTCTGCAGTGTTCACAAAATCTATACTGACGTGCTGTAATTCTTTAAGTGGTTTGTTCTGGTAGTGGTAATTAAACCTAATTTCCACTTTTTTTTTCAATTCCTCTTTATTTAAGTTTCTTTCCCCTATAAATAGCGTCCAAACATGTAAAATGGAAGCATCTGCACTTTTATTAGAACTATAAAGTACGGTATTAACCAATTAGTAAGAGTGAAAAAACAGAACAATTTTATAAATCTTATTTGGGCAAAGGAAAATGTTTTGTGAAGGGAGGAAAAAAGATGGGAGACTTGCAACTTGAGTTGAAACTAGAAGTAGGGGAAATTGCACATCACTTTGGGATCCCGAATTCTTTAGGTATTTTATCATGAAATACAGAATACAGAACTCTCAGCAGGCAAAAAGGGAGACAGTTCTCAATCCCTCTAACAAGGTTCAACTGATGCATGTATTTCATGAGGTTATAGAATAACCAGCAGCTAAAAAGGTTGGCCTGGTTATCTAAGACAAGCAATATGAATCACTTTGTGTTCACAAGTAAGAGGTGAAAAAATAAATAGCTCCTGGGCTTGAGAGAAAAAAAATTGTGTAGAATGTTGCCCTCAGATACAGTAAATTGGTTTTGAAGTCAGTGGAACCACGTGCCTTAAGATCTAGCAGAACAGTGAGATTCTTCTCATTAAATCGCATTATGAAGGATGCAAAGCTGTTGAGAAGAATGATTTCCCAAATCCCCAAAAGAGGGAAGCGCTCCCTGAGCCCTCCCAAATGTCCTAAGGTGATTTTTGCAATGAAGCGTGTTCCAGACGAAGGCCATACAAGGGGCTGACGCCAGGTCCTCGCTGTCATCGCCTTTGCCATCAGCAGCTCAGGGGGAGCAGCACGAGCGGTCAGGTAGAACGGCACGGTGACGTTCAGAGCTGGAACCCACTGCCCTCGCTCTTCTGGCAGCTGCACAGACACCGCTGCTCTTCATGGGATGTTCTCACCGTGGCAAACGGGGTTCTCTTGCTGATGTGTGCTTATGGGTGATTTGGAATGAAATAAGCCAACAGAATGAGATATGTTTAAAAAAAGCACACGTCTGGGAAGAGGTACGTTAAATTCGGATTAGAGCCTTTGGATGGGCCTGATAGGTACCAATATATGGCAAATCCAGAGTTTACACCATTGTAATAAACATCCATTTGGGTTTGTGTTACTGTCAGAGAATACCAGATAATAAAGATTTGATATCAGCTGGTGTGCAACCAGTGGTAGCTTGAATTCTGATTATCAATGTCGTGCTATGTCTCAATCAGAATGACTGTTTTTGGAGGCAAGAATGTCTAAACTGCAATGCTAGATCAACAAAATTAGAATGTTCCTGTACAGAATATATTACAACATTCCTGTATATGAGTTTTGTTGAAAAAAGAATTGAAGTTTTTGAAGGCACTTAATTTAGGACATAAACTCTAAATCAGCTTTTCATTGAAGTGCACAATTTTGATAAGGTCTGTAGGGGATTTTTGCCTTCTACAATTGTCTTTTCGTTAAGAAATTTCAGCTTTTCATTATTATTCAGGACTGCTAGAATTTACCCAAATTAAACAAAATAAAAGTCAGAATTTGTTATGAGACAAAACCCCCTCAGATTTAACAAAGTTCTAGTCCAAAATACACATTGATGAAAATGGAAAATGCTACTAGAATCCTTCCATTAAGAAATTGCAGTAATTACATTAGGAATAGTAGTATAGTGATGAGCATTTAAAAAAAGGAGAAAGTAAAATCTGCCACAAATAATCGCAAAGTGCACTAGAAGATATTTCTCAAAGCAATTGTCCTTCTTTCACCTCTTAGTTCAGAGTCTGAAAGGACATCTACCAAAAACCCCTTGCGAAACAAGCCTGAAAGGTAAAATGTTTAGCTCGCCTTAAACCTGAACATTGTGAACCTGAAAGCTGGGGATTCTTTTGAACATCAATGCTCCCAGCTAGTGGAAAAAAGAGACTTTGTGTTTCTGCTCCAGGCCTGAAGAAGAGTTTGCACAGTCAGAATTGAGGTGTTTCATTCAAATGTGTCCATTCCAACTTTCCTCTGGGAACCTGCCTTTAAAAAAACCAGTATACAATACAAGTGTAGGAGTCAAATGGGATTTTTAATAAAGATTGTTTTCAGTTCAGTGACAATTCAAAAATAGTACTTCAAGCACAGTAATCTGGGAACCCTTTTCTTACTAATGGGAGAACAATTCAGATAGAGCAATCAATAATTCCTTATGAATTTTCATAAGAAATTACCATTTTATTAAAAAAACAAACAAACAACCTTGTTCCTGAGGATAAAAATAATTTTCAACACATCAAGTATTTCTGTCAAAAAAGTAAATATGAATATTCTTCTCTGAGGTTTTTGGGGTTTTTTCCCCCAAGGAGAAAAGGTCCCAATTTTCATTTTCATATCAATTTACAATTTAGACTTCTATATGTAAATTATTTTATAATAAAAACATCAAGGAAAAAGAAAGGGCTTTTTGTCCCAAAGTGAAGTTTATCTGTTTCTGTGTATGATTATGTTCGAAAGTAATTAAAGCCCTCCAAAGTTATTGTTGGGCATGGAAATTGTTCTGTTGTATTTTAGACATGAATGTCAAAACTATTCCTAAATACACTAAAAAATACTGCCAAAACCCCCTAAATACTGCATATATATATATATATATATATATATACACACACACACACTATATATATACTATAATAATACTATTCCTTGAATTAAAAGAATTTATAGCATACACTGAATAGCAGAAAAGCACCACATTATCTGTACAGCCAGACTTGTTAATATCAGCTAAGAATAATTTTGAGGGGAATTTGGGGAATACAGGGAAATAAGGAATTCCATGATGCAGTCCATTTCTTAAATAAGCGAAATCAATCTCGGGTGGAAGTTATTTCTCTAACTGTCTAGAACAGAAAGCTGTTCCTAACTTGGGATCTGCAGTCAGTCACTGATGTAAAACCATAGCATATATTTGCTCTTCATCCATATTTAGCCACTAATTCAGAGCGTGCCTGCTATTTGGAAGTGCAGGAACGACATAGTTTCTCTATTAGCAAAAGCTTTTATTAATAACTAATGAAATCCCTGCCAAGCAGGAGAGGACAGGAGTGGAAGCTTTACCTTCTGACAGTGAATCAAATGACCGAGTTACTTTGTGGGAACCAATTTTTGCTGTTCAAGATCCAGCACTGCTGTAAATGGATGGGTTAGAGCAGCACAGAACTAACACACAGACATTTGTCCCACCCTTCTCCAAGTTTAGGAGTCTGATATATAGGGTGACATACTCTGTTCTGGAACAGAGTGAGATTTGGGAGCCATAAGGTATGAGTATTTGTCCTTAGCACAACAGTGTTATAGATGATGCTTGTCCAATTCATATAGAATTTAGTAATTGATATTGTTCTCAGATTTGATAGTGAGAATGAAAGCACTAAACCCATGATTTATCATCTGTGGACTAAACACGGTTAGCTTAACAGAAGCTCTTCATTTAGCCATTAATACCACAACTTCTGCAATTACTAATTCATTTTCAAAGTTACTTCTTATGCTAAGACAGACGATAACATTTCCTGAAGTTTGCACATACATCTTCTGTGAATATTTTATATTATACTTCATTTTGTTTGCTTGTGGTAAACACCTGCTGAATCTAATGGATATCATTTTAATTCTTACGATTGAGAAACCCTTGTTCCAAGTTGTAGTACTACTCTCATTTAACATCTCAAACCATCTAGCAACTAATTAATAAATATATTAGAAGAACTCTGACTTTTACTACAAGAATTGCCAGGAAAATTAAGGTGTTTGCAGTGAGAAAAACCTGTCTTACTGACTAACTTGTCAAACACTAATACAATACACAATTTTTATCTGCAGAAATACTGTTATGTTGTGTGAACACTTGCACAGAGTTGAAGGTATGTGTTACACCAGCAACACTTAAAAAAAAAAAAAGTTATTGCCAGTGATGGTGGTTTATGTTTTAGAGGTAAGTAAAAGCTATAGTTTTTGTATCAGAGAAGGAATCAGAATCAGTTGTGTAATGAGTAGAGATAGGATAGCAAATCTGAACTAGGGGAAGTGGCCAGCTAATGCATTTCCTTAGCAGGAGATGATTATTTATTGACATATGATTATTTATTATTTATTTCTATATTGTTTGCAGTCTATTTTTTAAATCAGATCTAAGAGGAGCAACATTTGAACTTTGCCTTGCTGAAAATGCATGCAGGGAAAACCTGTTGTGGTTTTAAAAGAAGTGCCTTAAAAGGAAAAAATGTCATTCACAGCCTCATAATGTATTAGAGAAAGATGTAGGGTTGGCTCTTGGACTTCAGACACTGAACAGGTTCAGTAAGAATTGAATCACTACGGTTTTACTGTGACTATCAGGGTTCAGGTTGTGTACTTCAAATTATATGGTATGAATCTTTTCTTTAAAATGCCCTTGCAACAAAATAAGATTACTTCCACATAATTCTGTGAAATTAATTTTTAAATGGTGGTTCTAAGTCCAAAGAAATTACTCTATGCTATGCTGATTTTGTTACAATCAGTAATCTTTCATGGTTATTCTTAAATAGATTTTTTTAAATGGAATATATGGAAGACAGAAAGTAATGTTAGATAGACTTGTTAAGCTGTCATGATATTACTGCGTTACACCTGAAGAGAATTTGGCCCCAAATGCTAAATTTGTGCTTCTCTAGATAAAGCTGGCCAGTTTACAGGCAAATGCACTGCTCTTGTGGAAGCATTCTGTCATATTTTGTCTCTATATGTACTTTGATGCAAATGAAAATAAGATGTATAATATACATTATTACTTCCTCTGTAGTTCATATAAACAGAAATTGTTGGTCTGCTGTGTAACCAGACTTAAGTGTGCATTCTGCTCCTCAGAATATTTGCACTTTTCCCGGGTGTAAAACATCCTCTTCATTGATTATTCCTGTTATTCAAAACTTCCCTCTTCAAGGAGTTATATATATATGTATGCACATGTATATTACTGTATGCATAGATGTCAATATGTATTTGCTTCCAGAGTGAGACAGTTTTAATTAAAAGCGAAGGGAGATCAGAAGATAGCATCCACTCTGAATTGTTCAAGGGAAAATGTGCTTGGTGTTTGACCAATATAACATTTTCTTTCTGTGGTCTACTACAAGCATAAGGAGTTATCTTTTTTCCCTGCAGAGAATATCAAATACCCACCAAATAATTTGACTTACAATAGAGTCAATGTAGACAGGGAAAAAGTAAATGAATGAGAAAATTTTTTAATGTGATGACTAGCAAATTATTTCTGTGACAAATAAATTGCTTGCTCCTGTGCCTAAAGAATTTAAATACCTCTTGCCAAGTCTATTTTAACCACACTGGTCAAACTGAAGGTTGAATCATTAGATAAATATTTTTGTAGCATGTGGCCCTTCAGATGGGCAAGAATTCTAACAAAAGAGACTGAAAATAAGTTTGTCCATGTTCTGATAAGACTCAAACCATATTTTGTTCAGAGTCTGCCATTAAAGAAGCGATACACATACAAGGCAGACCTTTCCACTTTTGCTCATGATTTCAATGGCTCTTTTCTAAGTGAAAAAGGACAGGTATGATAACTGGAAATCTTTTTTTTTTTTTAATGTTATGCTAATGTATTTTTATTATTCCAGAGCTCTTGAATTTATACTTTTAATTATTTTTTGTCGTGTTCAGAAAAGGGACTGACCTGGGCATCTGATCTCAGCCCATCTTCTACAGGCTGGAGAATGAGAAATGTGGTGCTGTGCTGGTGTTGCCTGGAACACACTCAATTTTCTTCCTAACAGCAGGTCTGTTGAACTGTCTGTACCTCAGTCCAGGAGTTTCCTCCCTTTTCCAGTCCTCTCCTTCATCCCTCCGTGGGGGAACGAGCCAGTGGCCGTGTGAGGCTTAAAATTGCCAGCTGGGGTTACGCCACAGCAGGTGTAAAAATGAGAAGCACAAGAGTGGGGCTTTACCTACTAATCAGATTTCAATTAGGGAAAGTTTGATATTAAGCCAGTTTTTTATAATTAATTCAAAGAAGTTGAATACACAGAATTTTCTAATTTCATCAGTTCTTGATTGGATTTTGTCTTCATGAAATATGTGATAGCCAGTATAGTTCACAGAAAACAGTGGCGTTTAATCACAGTAGACGAAAGCAATGTAATCTCTTGAAATGGGAAAAGACAACTTGGAGCAGGTTTTTAAATGCCAACACCAGCAATAAATTATTACAAGTTAATAATCACATGTAGATATAATTTTACTTTCTGATATTATTTGTGTTGTCCAAGAAAAAATAAATTATCATGTTGTCAATACTACTGCTGGCATATGAATTTTCTGCAAAAATGTCAAATTAAAAATTATACTGGTGTTAGTTTTGAATATTTCTACTGACATTGTCATTGTATCAAATATAAAAATTATACAATAATTTCTGGTAGCCTCTAATGCCATGTGGATTATATAACAATACATTTCAATCCAGGCTTTATACAGTTAATTTTTCACTTAAAATTGGAAATCATCTTTCAAAGACAGTGAAGTCTTGATTTAAGCACATGGAGGCCAAATGAAACAAACTTGAAAGGGGCAGTTTTCTTTGTGCAACGAGCATAGCACAGAACTAATACACAGCATCCTTACTTTCAAAGTTTCCATATTAGTGCATCATGAGTTCCTCTTTATATAAGACTGCTTTTATATCACAGACATGTTGTATACAGCTACAACCAAAAATATGAGCCGGATAGCCCTACATGTTGTCCAAGTGTCTGTGGGTGCCAAATTAAATGGACTTGGAACACCAGCCCTCAAAGGTATGACATGCCCCCTAAGCCACACATAGGTTAGGATGCAGCCGAGCTATCAAATCTATCTCCTTACTTTCCAGGGGTTCCAGGCAAGAAACTCTTACAAGAAAGACTAGCAAAGCTCTGTATAGGGGTAAGGAAATTACTCCTGAAGGAATTATGATGGTTTTCATCAAGGGCTCAATACCTCAGATATTGCCATTTCAGCCTATGCAATCTTAAGAAGTCTTTTAAAGTAACCTCACCTAAAGCCAAAGCAATAAGCTCTGTCTTAGAGGTGCACCCCTGAGACAAGGCTTCATTGGATCTGAAAAGAGCAGGGAATTAAGAGGAAAGGAACTTGCACTGCCCTCCAAGTCGTTGTAAGGCTGAACCTATTACCTGTCTGTCCTGGGACAAACCTGAAATGCCAAATGAACATGTCTCCACGAGCCCAGTGTCACCAGGAAGGTGACAAGTCCTTGGCTCCACATGAGCACTGCAGTGAAGGGGCAGGAGCACAGAGGGTGCAGCAGGAAAGCACGCTGAGAAAAATAAAGCTATCTTCTTGTGCTTGTGGAGGAAAAGGAGGGAAATGTGCTTTCAAAAATGGAGAGGGGGAAGGAAACAGGAGGCAAAAAAAAAATGAATGCCTTGTTAGTATTACCCAACTTGCAGAGCAACTGCTGCATTTAATGAGCAATCAGAATGTTCATTTAGTCTAGTGCCAGATCTTGTTTTCAAGGAGACATTTGTGCGCTTAGATTGTTAATTAGCCACAGTATCCATAACCATCCCCTGCATATCGGATAAGGGAAACAGAATAACTGAAGCACATCTAGAATTATAAAATCCAAAATGAGATTTTGGGGGAGGGAAAGAACCTATGAAATAAAGATTCATGTCCTTCTTTAGATTCATGTGAACAGAACCTCTGAGAGAAAGTATCAACACGGATACTGGTCTTTACCAAAACACAGTGGAAATGAAATCACATTCTTCTCTTGTTTCTTGGAGCTAGATAATGGAGCCAGACCCCACGTATTTTTTAAATATTCTTTTTAGATGTTGGTATCATAATTACTGTGTCAGGAGAGGAATGAAGGCTGCAAGGACCAGCCCATCAGGTGTGCATTTAATATGAGCTCAGTATGTCATGTTTGTGAGTTTAAGTTACATTGTGAATTCTGGTAGGGGACAAAACATTAGCTTTTAAACTGTGGGGCTTTAGTTTAATGGCAGAGCACATGGACTACTGTAGAAGAGTGCATATGTCCAGCTGGAGGGTCTGTCTTTGTCAATAAAACCTCGTATAATTTGAAGGAAGGTAACTAAATTGCCCACAACTAAAGTCACACTGAGGGCATCCAGCTCCTTTGTACTGATCCCACTGCATTGTCTTGCATACCTAGGTGACCTTTTACAGAGGAAGCGAATGATAACTTATAACAATTTTTCTTATGCTCTGCACATTGAATACATAACACTTTATAAGAAAGAAGAAAACATGAAACACATTTTGTAGACTGAATTGTCATAGTTCATGCAGGAAATCAATACAGAAGCATAATCAATAAGCAAAGTAAAGCACCCTTGTGCCTTGTCCAAACAACAGAGTTAAGATTTCCTGTTTGTTCTGTCTCAGCTTCTTGTCTAGAGGTGTTTTTATCTCATTTATGTTTCAGGAGTCTGCCTGCAAGTCTGCAGGAACTAGGCAAGCACTTCTGTCCATTCTCTCTTTGTTTTCTTCACTCCCTGGTGTTTTCTGACCTTTCTTCCATATGTTTTCCCACACCTGGTGGTGGCCGATGTGCTCGTCCCTGTCCCGTGGTAGGACTGCTGCATCCAGCTGTGTCCAGCCCCTGGTCTGTCTTCACCCCTACAGTGACCGCGCTGGGATTCCTGCACCCACTCTAAGGGCTTTGGGAGGGAAATTTCTCTAAAGTATCTCCCTTGCTGAAAAATTATACATTTAAAAACAAGCCCTGAAGGCATCTGCAGCTTTGGCCTGTGATCGCTTGGTACATCGCAGTGACAGGTCTTACAGAGGAGTCACCTCCAGAAAAAGAGAAACATCACAAGTGCAGTAAGTGTTTGCTCACCATGTCTTCAAAGAATATAATCATGACAGCCTTTCAAATACTTGAACAGCTCCACTAAGTGCATGCTGGAGAAGTCTTCCTTTCCCCCTCACCTGCTACACATTTTTTGAGCTAGGAAGTACCAATAAGCCTGTCATTGCACAGCACATGATCACATAGCATATTTCTGCAACAAAAGCTTTGAAAATTAAATAATTCATGTCAAAGCTTGATCTGCTCTGATGTAATTTCATCTATTTTTTGTGAAGCACTGCAGCCTTGTAACAGTGCAATTCACTTGGCTTTTTTTGAGGGGAGATTGCAATCTGAGATTTACAATGCATCCCTGCTCAGGTTGGTCCTTTGAATTCCTGGCACCATGGGCTGTGAGAAGCACAGAGAAAAAAGGCATTCGAAAATCTTTTGTACTTTAATTTAGTTGAACGCTGAAAAAAAGTGATGATCTAGTAGGCACATGTATCTGTTACTCATGTGAAACCCTACAGCGCACTACAGATGGCTAATATTTTGTTAAAAAACGTCCTGTAAAACCTCAAGTCCTAATAGCAGACTTATAATGCACAAGACTATACTGACTGTACAAAACTGGCCCTGAACCTAAAGCACCGTGTCAAGCCAACAGCATGGTGTGCAGCATGAGAGAATTAATTCAATTTCTCTGTGAAAGTTAGGGCACTGCTACGGAGCTCTGAAATATTTCAGAGCCTTTTGCAGTATCACTGTCACAGACTACTGTGCCAAATTTCCTCACACCTACACCCATGACACCCCATTGGTTTTAGAGGAACTACCCCTGGGTAAAGGTGAAAGGAATTTGTCTTGTTGTTGGGCTCCAGCTGAAGAACATAGAGGCAAAGGGCTTTTCCCTCCTCCTTTTGAATCTTAAGGTTGATACCCTAATTGCTTACAATGATGATTCAAACAGCAGAGCTACATGGAGAAAAAGAAATTCTAATCACTAATTTTGTCCTAACTGCTATAAAGAAAGAGAAGGAATAAAAGAGAGATTGGGAGGGTTTTTTGCAGGTGGTGAAAAATAGGGACAAACGGGAATTCTAGATATTAACCTAGAGAAACTGGGTGCATTTTATCCATTCTATATTGCCCTCAGTAAGTTTTACATCTTCACTACTGCTAATTTCTAGTTATTATACATTTTTTTGGTGTTACAACAGTTACAACACAGCATACACCCAAGTGTTGCATTTTTCCCTTTCCATGACAGCAGACCGGGCAATTCCCCGAACGCCTCTTGTTTGCTAAGCTGTTACTTTAAATAGAACCAAGATGGGTTTGGGTCAATCGCTTCTTTATTCACACATTCATTTCAGAGTACCTGGCTGGAGCACATGCTGGGATGACAACATGAATAATCATGGAATAGAGCGGTCTAGGACAGAATTTAAAGGCCGTCTAGCCCAACTACTCTGCAATGAGTAGGGACATCTTCAACCAGATCATGAGCCCCATCCAATCTGACCTCAAATGTTTCCAGGGATGGAGCATCTACTACTTCTCTGGGTGGTCAGATAGTTGGACTAGATGATCATTGTAGGTCCCTTTCAATGGAAGGTCTATATTACTCTACGTCTAGATGCGAGTGAAAGAACTGGGAGATGAATCTGGAAATGTTTGCTTTACTACAGAAAAGCTGCTGTTGATAGAGAAATACTCCAACCTGTGAGTCTGAGGAAACTTCCTGTGAGAAAAATAAGATCTTTTCATTCCTTGAGTTCAGTGACTCAGAACAGGCACAAGTGAACTGATGGAGATAAAGAAATCTTTTGCTAAAGGAAATATTGAAGTGGTTTTTCAGCTCTTTGCCCAACAGAGAGTTCACTATCAAAAAAAAATCATATATTATTTGGGATGAGAACTATGCTAGGAAAATGAAAAGATAAAGAGGGGACAATTTCTCTCACAAAATAAAGAAATAAATAAATAAGCTGCAGTTGAGAAAAACAATGAAATCTCATTCACTTTCATTCACACGCAAGACAAAAAAAACCCAACCCTCACAAAAACTTCTAAGCTGCTTTTATTTGTGATAAGCTATGAAACATTGCAGTAAAATAACCACGAGTTCCAGAACTAAAGTAAAAAACTTCCCAGTGATAATAATGGAGTAAAACTGTGGGAAAGGAAAAGATATTGCCACATAGAAATGGGGCTGTTTCCACCTTCCAGTCCAATCTTGAGGAAAAAATTTATCACTTTGCCACTTCACATAAGAATTTTCAGATATGACTTTTCACTTCTTATATTTGTAAGGTGGGCTTATTTCCTGTCTTGACATCGGTGCAACTCGAGTAACTCCAGTAAATTGAATTACCCTGCCCTAAACTCAGCTTGAGTTCATAATCCAGACCCATTTCATTAGACAGATATTGTAACACTTAATAAAGCAGGGACAGAATATGGAAAACATAAGCACACAAAGTGTTTCATACATTTGAAAGGGCTGTCTGAATCCCCACAATAATTTTCAATGCTCCCACTAGAATTCATTTCGCAGTACGAAAACTACACACCATACTGTGAAAATAGATCTACTATATCAATAATTTTTGCTCTTAAATAAGCCAATAAAAGTGGGTAATTGCTAAAGTCTGCAACAAATTTAGAAAACCGGTGACTCAACTGTCATGCATTTTTGTTTACTTTGCAAGGGACTGCATGAGTAAAGGCACAGGAAATTCTGTCACTGACACTAATAATCAGGCTGTGCCTCACTGTGAATTTACTTAGAGAGCTGGCAATTATTTGTTTGGTTTCTTTTCTGTTTTTCTTCAAGAACTGAGTACAAAATGTCTCTACATTTAATGTGAAGGAAAATTTGTATCTTCCCAGTGACATTTCTTACATGCACAGAGATGGATAAAGGCTCAGCTGCCTCCTTTACTTCCCCTTTTTGTTCACGGGCTCTTGCTGTCCTGCAGACTTTTGTTTGCCTCAAAGTACCAATCCCATTGAAGGTCAAAGATACTGTATTTGCACAGTGATCTTCAAACTTCAAACGGCCGAAACCGTTCAAAAGACAGAAAAGAAACTCAGCTCTAAAAACCCCTGATTTAAGCAATGCCCGAAACTCCTTATTCTCTTTAAGAAATCCACAGTCTGATATGTGCCAAAGCTCCTTCCCATACACTTTGTCCTGTTCTCTGCCATTGCAGCTACTGGACACGAGGTGTTTCTGGCTCAGAAAGCAGATGCACCTACCTGAAGTCGGGGCACTTGGGTAGTGCTTAATCTCTTGATTTTCAACCATAAATTTCCTGGGCTTCTCCAGCAGCAGACTCTTAAAGCCTTGTCTTTATACCCTGTATACTCCTCTTGGAAGCACTTGCTGCTTCTCTGGGATCTGATGGGCAGCAACATCCAGCCTGGGCCATCCGTGTTGGGATGGCTTTGATGTGGCATGATCCCACCCGGAATGTTGCCCATGAAAAGAAACCAGGCTGAATTTTTCAGTCCTTACTTCCTTGGCTAAATAAAAAGAAAGTCACATTACTTTGATGCAGTGCTGTATTGGTTTATTTATTCTTTTATAGCCTTAAGTCTTAAAAGTGATATGATATTTCTGTCTGCATGCATCCCTGAAGGCAACAAAAGGGACTAACTAGCCCACTGTAGCTGTGCATCTGTTTATGGTGAGCAGAATTTTTGGCACTGAGCCTGGTCCTGCATTCTACAGCTTCATGCGATTGCTGTGGGACCTAAAGACAGGAGACAACTTTCAATCTCATAGAGCTTGCGCCAGTAAAAATGGGAGAGACTTGCATCTATAAATACTTTTTGGTTTTAGTATAGAGTAAAAAGCATATAGCTGTGCTTGCCTATGATGTTAGAGGTATCCGAGGCAGTTTATAGGCACAAAAAGCAATGACTCCAAATTTAGTAGCATAAAGAGCAACTGTCATAAAGCAAACCATCAACATTTCAGCAGTAGCTCTTAAAACGGTTCTCAAAGTTCTAGCTGCAGTTTCACGAGGTCAGTAAAGGAGAGAAAGAATGCAGAAAGGCAGACTGGGGATGGTGTGGGAGAAGATGACATTGAAGAATTCTGCCCACATTATAACTTTCAATGGATACAAGGGAAGTCTAAAAGCAGACTGGTGCCTCCAGTGGGATGTGCCTCCAAAGCAGACAGAGACAACAAAAGATATACAAAACTCATGAAATAAGAATTAGTTACTGAACCATTTGAATTTGCCAGCATTTTTGCCGTGTATGGTACTTGTGGAAAAAAAGTTATTAAAAATCATTTCCCTAAACTGTATAACTTTTTTTTCATTTACATATTGTTAGGACCCGATAGAAGAATTATTTCTTTTTTTATGTACCTCTCAATTGACTGCTGAGTGTAAAATAATATATCAAGCTTTTCAGGTACTGTGGGGTCAATTTCAGGAGCATTTTAAATTCTGTGAACAAAAAGGGTTCTGTATGAACCATCCTGCATGAAGTAGCAGAGTAGTGACAATGTCTTTTTTCCTTCACTGTTCCTCTCCTGCAAGTATCTCTTTAGGATACTGCAGGCAAAGCAGCAAAGTTTGGAATTTAGAGGTAAGTTTCATGCAGGCAAGGTCTTAATTCACAGTTCTCAATTCATCAGCCATGTCTTTCCTTCTGATGGGCAAGAAAAACCATTTTTTTCCCTGCAATCTAGGTTTTTTATACCATAGGATATTGATGACCCTGTTTACTTAAAAAAGCAAAAGAATCTTTAACTGCACATCATAAATATTTCCCCAGCTTTCTTAGGTAATCCCTCGAGTAGAAGACACAAAAAGTAGAGGATTATCACAGTTCTTGGTTGCACCAAACATATGTAATTGAAAAAAAGGGAGAAAAAAAGAGAAGGCTTTCCTATAATCATTTAATAACTTAACATATCGGATGACAAACTAGATACATATGTGTCAAAAGGAGTGGATTTCTTTGACACAAAAGAATGAATAATCCATATTTATAATAGCATTGTCTCCCCACCCCCTGCTGTATGCCCTTATGCTTCCTGGTGATAATTGTCCTTACTCAAGATGCAGCTCGGGATATGTGCTGTAACGCACTCAGCTGGGCTTCTGGAGTGCACATTGTCCCTCCGAATTTTTTTTTAATTTATTTTTTTTTAAAGTTCTTGATAACATGATGTTATGTTTCCAGATTGTGCCTGTATTTTTTTACACAAACCTTTAGTAAGTCACTGCAATTGGCATGATGAATTTTTTAAGGAGAACCTCTCATGTTTCCTATTTCAGAGAAAATGAAACAGTAAATTCCATCTTTTCCTCCCAAGGCTATTAGACTGACAGTTACAATAAAGTTGTTGGTTAAGAGTTTGTTCTTTTTTTTTTTCAGCTTCATTAATATACAAAGACCTTCACCTGCACAAAGAAGATGCTCTCTGTGAAAACATAGTTAGCAATGCAGAGAAATGTTATTAGGCAGATGGTTAGCAGGAATTAATAGTTTATGTTGCTTCTCTTTCCATAATAAACTGTTAACCAACAGGTTCTGCTTCCTTCACGTCCATGAATTATAAGAGAGATGATTTTCTGACAGTTACCTTCTCATTTCATGAAGTTTCTTTCCTAGTCTTTATGCCCAAAACTGAAAATTTTAGAGTTTGTTCTCCTTATTCGTTCTTCTGACTCCCTTCCAAGTGAACTTCTACTGAGCTGTCCAGTGCCACAATAGGTATTGTAGATGTGAAGATGAAGACCAAGCTATGAAAACAGTGGAGTTCATGTTGCTGGTTTCAGACATTGTCACCTAGGCAGGAGAATCTGGATCCTTGTCTTCCTTTCACTAAAATAAAATTTATTATAAATTGCTCCATATAACTTTGTGAGAGTCTACTGGCATAAAACTAATGAGTTCAGAATGCATTTAAATCCATTTAAATAATAAAATGAAATTAAGTTTGAAGAACTTTTTTCCTCTTCCATGCAACACAGCAAACCCAAAACCTCTTCCAAAATGGTAATTGGATGAACTGCAGGATTACAAAGCCCAGTTCTTTAGCAGTTGCGGGTGAAGTCTTTCATTTTCAGGTGGGAATACATTCCTAGCTTTCTTAATAATTAAGGAGTCATAATATATCTGTAGCTGTAGGAAAGCACAATATAACTACGAAGCAACCAAGCAATTAGCCCGGACTCTTCAACGATGAGATTAACATTTTCCTTCCTCTTGGACATTGCTCACCACTATTTGAGCCTGCTAGGTAGTTTATTTGTATCAGCAGGTGATCCTTGGAAGGAATGCAAATGAGCCTCATTAACTGCAGGAGACTCTTTCTCTGGCCTGTGTGTTTAAGTGCCACAGAAACGTTAAGGGCACGGCTGTTTGCTGTTGTTCATCACTGAGGACTTGCAGTAAGTCACTGCTGATGGAGTTACCTCTAAACAGGATGGAAACAGTCACGTTCTGTACCCTTTGCTTTGTATTAATGCTGAGACAGTCTTACAGAGTCACTACTTTCTTCTTTAGAGACTACTGTAGATGTTTTAAAATTATGTTCAAGCATTTTCAGTCTTTTGTTTTTCCAAAACCAACTTCGAGCTCTAAGTTTCTTAGCGAGACCGTGAAAGGATAGATGGTGTATAGGCACAGGTTGATTAGAACCCCACTGAAGAACAATGTTATCCTCACTCTGCATACAATTCTCTATATAAACCCTTTGAAACATAACCTCCTTCACTCCTATGACAAAATTCTGCTGATCTTTCCTCTGTTAAGGTCTATTTTTCCCATGTCTCAGAGAAGAGAAGTGAAAGCTGATAAGTCAGTACTGATTCAAGGTATAAGCTTTTGAAAAAAATAGTTTGCACTTTCTGTGCAGAAACCAGCCGGGTGTCCATAGCTGTCTTCTTCAAAAATGTCTCAATATCAAACACTCCACTGACTGGAATTTTCTCTGCAGTTTTAAGAATTGTGGGTCGTGCCCTGGTTGGGATCTTCATGCAGATGTCACAGCTGAGAGCAGCAAATTCATCTTTTCTAGTGCACTATTGCAGACAGCAATTTAAGAGAGGAATCACCCAATCTGAATGCAGATGATGGGAGTAAGAAGAATGGAGTGAAATTAGTAATTGAGAAGAGGTGCCAGATACAGGGAACCAGAGAGTGTGGATATCTGGACTGGGAAAATGACAGAAAGCAGCAAATAGCCAAGTGGCTTAAGGCAGATTGTGACCAGACAAGAAGCTGAAGGAAAGGCTGGACAGCAGAACGAGACTTCGAAATGATGGAGGAGTAAGGGCCACACGCACTGATGGAAAAGGTGAGAATCACAGTTTAGGTCATAGATGTTGAAGTCCTAAGCTTATGACAGATTAATGGTCTTTCAAATGCTGCTCTAAGCAAGTTCTGGAGCTCAAAATTGCTTTATGCTCCAACTTGTTTTATGCTCAAACTCTTTGGATGTGCAGACACATCTGAACAGCAAGTGAGACCTGGGGTGTCAGGAAGAAGAAATCTTAAGTTGGAAGGGACCCATAAAGACCACTCAGTCCAACTCGCTGTTCCCCACACGACTACCCAACACCAACCCATATGACACAGAGTATCACCCAGATGTTCCTTGAACTCTGCCAGACTCGGTGCCATGACTTCCCTGAGGAGCCTTTTACAGTGACCAACAACTGTATCAGTGAAGAACCTTTTCCTGAAGTCCAACCTGAGCATCCCCTGGTGCAATTTTATTCTGCCCCCTTGTGTCCTATCACTGGTCATCAGAGAGAGGAGATCAGCGTCTCCCTTTCCATCACCCCCCTTGAGGAAGCTGCCGTCTGTCACCTGTAATTAATGGCTTACAAAGTATATTTTATGCTACATTCTACAAGTGTTACCTATTAGATGCCATTTTTACCACAGAACATTGGGTATATTCATTGAACATGATTGATCAGAATTGGGTAAAATCCACCAATTTCTTATAAGGCTTCTGTTCGTTTGTTGAAGAATTATGAATGTGTAGAATAAAGGAGCATGATTAAGAGAACAAATCTGTGCATCAATGTCATACTTAATAAACAGGATCCTAGTCCTGCCTCTAGCAGAGAAATCCAATGGGATTAGCAGTTAGTAAGTTGCCAGTAACTTTTCTCAGATAGCCACTAAACACACATTCTGTGTTTTCCTTGGATTTCGCTCAAGATTCCTGCGTCTGATTTGCAGGACTGAGCACACACAGCATGAAGCAGAACTACGTTTTGAACATGTAAAATGTACCGTAAGTTATGCAAATTAGAAAAAGAAGAAAGTTGTTGTACATTGCTTTGCGATTATAAAAGATGTGATAGTACATAAAAAGACTTTTTTTATCCTCAGTTTTTCCATGCCTCCATTTTTCACTTTACCACAAAGAGATGCTGTACAAATTAATTTATGAGTGTTAGTGAAGCATTAATATGTTGCAGTGATGAGCACTATGAAAAAGTCTCGGAAGAAATTAAATATTCTGTTTTCCAAGCACAGCTTGAATAGCATGCAGTAAATAAAGTATGGAATCATAGAACAAATGGAATAAAGCAAGCCATTGAATTGCTGCCAATTAAGTAAGTGGCTCACATTCTGTACTTAACATGAAGATGAGGTCCTGTGGAAAAATAGAATGAGATCATATAATTAAATGCTGTACTGTAATGGATCTTCACTAGCATGTGAATTGCATTTCACTGGTGACACTAAATCTAGCATTCGCAAACATTTCAGTGCCTGACTCTGCAATTTAGTGCTATTATTAGTTTTGACATAAAATTAGTATATGGAATGTATTTATGGTCAGTGACCAGCAGTTATGCAGAACTGTATGTATTAAGGAGTATGACTATTCAAGTTCTAGAAAACTATTTATATTCATATACAGAGATGCCATATTGTCAACAAAATGCCAGGACAGTGATGATGAATGTAAAACGATACATAGGTGGAAATTTAAAGTACACTTTCACAAAATAAAAACCTCTGCACTTAAGAATTTCTCAAATTTTGCACTGGCAGGACTTTCTCAAACGCTACCCACAGACTCTGGAAAATTGGTAAATATGGGAAGGCCGGAGTTAAAGGCACCTTTGAAAATGAAATACAGTCTCCTAAGTCACTTCAGCATTTTCAATATCTTCACAAGCTCCTTGGACAAACTTTGTAATACTTCTGGTATTCATTTCTTGGGAGAACAGAGGAAAACGTGTGCAAGTCTCACCATCAGAGCTGGCAGTGCCAATAGGGCATCACTGCTAAATTTATCCTGCTATTACTATTCTCCCTCTCAGAACTGACTTATGAAAGACATAAATTTGATCTATTGTGCTTGAAATCCAAGAGCAGAAGTATTCCAGTGAAATACTTTAGCCTCAGGTATGTGGATCTTAGCATTATGTTTTTCTGTTTCAAAAGTAAGAGATCAGTTCCAGTGATTTAATTTCAATATGGGAGTAATTCTTACAGATCAGCAATTGCAATCTACAGTAAGTAAGCAAGAAAAATGGAGCTGCACCTTCCAGGGCTGCAATATGTGATTAGGAGACAAATTCAGCCCTGTGTGAGAAGAAACACATCCAGGTACTAGCCATGGGGGAGCACTAGATTAAAAGATGTGGCTCCGGTCATGGGATTGTTTATACATAGGTAGATACACTCTGGAGAAGGAAATATCTTCATTCTTTCTTCTCCAAATCCTTGAGTGGTGCAGACATGCTCTCCAGTGCACTGTGGTGGACACAGGGGCAGGAAACAGGCTGCACTCACCACTTAATTTTCAAAGCTCTTCAGTGTGATTTGCTCAGTCAGTTTTTGTTAAACTGAGCAAATGGAGGAGGCACCTGTACTCAATCAGCAAATGGGACCTAGCTCACAATTATTTTCAGCGTGTTGACGTCCAGTGGTACTTGGAGAAGTGTGTGTCTGAACTCCTAGAGACTTATTCTTTGTGTTCAGTTTTTCTTTCTTCACACCCCATTTTCCTTTAGCATAATATGATGCCATTTTCAAGCTTTCTGGCTGCTGTCTATTTGACTCTCACCTACTTCCCAGTGCTGAGTTGCTGTGCCCAAGAGCAGAGGACGATGACTTTGAACTGTAAGCACAGTTTCTGCATGGAAAATAAATGCAGAGACCTCAGTCCTGTTTCTGCTCAAGTCAGATGCAAAACTCACAGTGTCCTCATTTTTAACTGGATTAGTCTTTGACTGTAGCCCCAGAATACATGGGGTTCTAAATTAACTTTCGGGGTTGCATCATGCCTTCTGCCATGTAGAATTTTTCTTCACAAAAACTGGGGCAGTGACTGACAGAGGAGAACAAAAAATAATCTAATTTTGAAGCAGTGTGCTTCCTTATTGTAACGCTTCCTAATTTTAATTTCTATAATTTAGAATTTTAATTCTAAAAAATATTGTAGCTGGCTAAATGTTACAGAAACATTCCTAATCAGTGACACAATAAAGGGAGGGAAAAAAAGAGGTCTCAGAAAGGAGAAGGAAAGGAATTTTGCCCAACCAAAGACAGAGCAAAGAGGTTGGCATCACTTTTGGCAGAGAGGGAATTCTCCTCATGCTGTGTCTCCCTTTGCAAAGAAATTCCTTCTTTCCTGATGTAAGGTCAAGAATTTTTCTGTGTAGTTTATTTATCTAGAGTGTCTAATTTACATCAACATGTTTGGTTATGTGACCTTGAAATTTATATGTTTCAAAGCCTCTTGCTCAGTAAAACTGAAATTCAGAGGAAGACAGTAAAGGAAAGCAAAATGCTGAAAGAAGAAGACCCAGGTCATTTGAAAAATGTTCTCTGGGAAATTGTTTGTTGCAAGAAGTACTTGGTCTTTAAAAAACATGAAAATAAACCTGATTAAAAAAGGGCAGTTAATACTGCCAAATAAGTAGCTAAGTGCAGCACAATGATAATTAATGAATCATACCAAATAATTTGTTACAATAATAGTGTATTTGAAAAGTGCCAGGACCTGATGATGAAGGATGAGCACTGAAAAAAAAATCACTAAACTTGGAAATTATTGATTCATTTTCTGTCAATCAGAATTGAAGTAGTTTTGTTTGAAAAGCTTTAATATAAAGGACATGTTTATATGTTTAATCTGTGTTAAAATTTCTATTATCATCCTTCATCCTAATAAAATGCAGATTAAAACATTAGTCATCTTTCTCAAAAACGTAGAATGCTTTAGTGTCTCTCTTTACTCTGGTTTGTCCCATTTCCCCTTAAACAAACTCGTTTTGTTATTGTTGAGGACTCCAGGCTTGTTTGATCATTGTGTAGTTCTTTTATAATCTGCAGAGCAAAACATTTCTGACAAGATGCAGAAATGTCATCCCTTCCTCTTGGCAGCTGACAAATAAGTATAGGTTTCTACCGTGAACTTTTTGCCAAACAACTCTCTGAATTCTCCTCCAAAGTTAGGGTTAAGTGCTTCTGATCATAGTAAGTGGTAGATATCTGCAAAGGTCCATTTAAAATGTAGTCCAGCATCACAAAAAGGGAAGCACAGAATGAGCACTCGTTATTGCAGTCTGTGGTACTGACAGCTGTACTGATGCAGAGCAGCACATACACGTGGTTTTCTGCAGAGCTCTCAGCTCCGGCCAGGCAAACACAGTCAGCTCTGTACATGGCCATTTTGGTTCCAAAAGGGAGATTTCAGTGATTAACCATTCAGGAAATGTACAATATTCTTCACTAGAAAATGCAACATATCTCTTAACACTGTAAAAACATAAACAGTGCATAATAGCAAATGGACATTGAAAGAATTGCAGCTAGTTTTAGTCTTCAGTGTTAAATTCTGCTCTGTTTTTAACTTCTGCTTTTAGAAAACAACTGGTCCTGATGTATCACTATTCCTGTGGCTACTGATATGACCAAACATTCATTAGTAGGGTAATAATTGGGTATTTCATATAAACGAAGGGCTCTCATTCGGGGATTGATCTGTCTTAGATGGCACCTTTATCTCACCTACTTTGCAAAGGTATGCTCCATTAATACATGCAAGGTTGCTCCTTAAAATGAAATGGGGAGGAAAACAAACTGAAATTTTATAATGTTGTTATAAAACTAGAAGAAATGGTAGAACTAAGTCCCGTGAGCTCTCTGACGGTGTTGGATGACACTTGTTATCATACGCGGTTTGTTATGGTCCTTATTTAACCAGAGCCATGAGCTAGGAAGGAACAGAGTTACAGAACTGCAACAACAGCATGTGAAAATGGGAAATGTTGTTCATCTGCTTTGATTAGAACAGTTTTTCCTTTTCTCAGAAGTTTTATGTACTATTTACTGAGCTTTCAGTTTAACATATGCCTGTCCAGCACTTACACGTAACATACAAAGAAAGCAATATGACACACCACATCTTACAAATGTTAGCCAAAAAATGGCTTGGTGCACCTCAGGAAGGTTCACCTGACCTGGCCTTTTAGTTACTTCACTCAGGAAATAGCCTAAGAAAATAGATGTGCTTTAGATTAGCTCTGAACAGCCAACAGCCACAGTTTCTGTCAGACCAAAGGAAGAAGGGAATTATGTTGTACTGTGCTTTCAATAAACAATACTCGGTTTTAAGACACAAAAATTCAGAAACTGCACTTAAACCCCCTGTATGTAATCACAGACATTACACTGGCTGCTCAGAAAGGAAAAAGTACCTTAAGAACTCACCTTCCAAATTAAAGCGTAGATTATAAATCCAAAACAATATGTTGATCATGCTATGAACAGAAATTGAGGTTGGTAAATAATGTTAGTAAAATAGAAATACAGAAAATGGATAGTTACACAAATATTTATAAATCTCAGAGTTTCTTCATAGCTCATATATCAAAATAAATAAACTGCATCACTTTTTTTATCTGTCCTTCTAAACAAACTCTGGTGGTACCATGAATTGAATTGTCATTTCTTATTTCCATCACTTGTCATGTCTTAACTGTAAATTATTCCCTTCATTTTTGAAGCTTCCACCATAGGAGAAATTTCTTTTGATCATCTTTCTGTTCTGCTACCAATTTTGAAGGTTTCCATTAGATCATGTCAAAGTTGCTTTATTTCCTAGATGAATTTATGTAAAAGGCAGAAAACTATATGAATTCTGATATAAAATAAAGATACTAAACCAATCCTTTAGGATTCCTCAAGCAAAACAAAAAGTGACAGGTGTCACACTTCTGTCTGATCACCTTAAACTGTGAAAGTCTCATCTTTGCATTCAGCTTAAAAAAAATTAAAATCCACAAAATTATCTATACAGAAATGAGAAAAATATCACATTGCAAATTCCTTGCTACTAATCTGTCAGGTGTCAACATGTGGATTCAACTGAGCAAGTCCAGTGCTGTCAATTTGCACTACAGCAATTTGACATTCCTCCCGCAAATAAATTTACGGGAAGAAAGGAGTAATTTTTAAATGCAAAACTCATTGTCTGGGTTGTATCTAGTCTAGTAGAGTGTGAGATCTCTCATTGTTGTGGCCAATTCGCTGGTAGCACCAGTGAAATAGCAGAATTTGTACGTGGGTGTGACCTGTGGCAATGCACAGCACCAATTTCTGATCCCAGACCTCGGCTGTGCCTCTCCCAAAATAATTTACGTCAGGGGATTGTCTTCTGTGCTTCGGTAGTAATAAAAAGGAAATAAAATAAATAATTTTAAAACCAGAAAAATGGAAAACAAGCATGCACCAATAGCTAGGAAGAACCTCAGAACAGTGGCTAGGAAGGCTGTGTGCACCTGGAGAACGTGTAATCTGACTTTGGAACCACTGGTTGAGTGAATGCCTTCCCGCAGTCTGCGTTAGCACAGAACCTTCTCCACGGCTCAGCTGCCCCCTGTTCTGGGTTCCAGACTGTCACAGCTGTAGGCATTACCTAACTCCAGTGCTGGCTCAGCACATGGCTCATCACAACCTGTGAATAACACTCCTGCTTTATTCGGGTGTCTCAGAGGTCTAGTCACTGTCAGTCATGCTAATCACGGCTTTTTCACTTTCACCTATCGTGTCTACTGTCTGAATAATTTCCTGGTTTACAGCTTTAATACTTCTTATTTTCTTTTTCTTCCTGAATTAGTCGTAAATCTGAGTAGCTGGGATATTTAATGGGCCATGTGGTTCAAGATTTATAGTGAGACCCACTTTAATCTTATATCTCCTAGGAAGCTGCCTCTCTACAAAAAATACTACTTTTTTACTCCATTTATTAGAGTATATATCTTAGGAGATTCAGCAGGAAATAGAACAAGGATCATTGCAACTTACTTTCCAAGCTAGTTACTAAACAAGACCAAGACAAAGAACTTGTGTGGTTTTGTTCACAATTATCCAATACTGGGTTTTTTTTGCACACTCGCTGTATATATGGACTGGGCTGGAAATAATTAACTTTCTATTCCAAGGAAAAAAAGTTGTGGTAACTTTAAATACTTTTATGCATGCTTTTATAAGCCAATGTGACCTTTAGGCTTAACCTGGTGACATTTCTCCTTGCTGTTTGTCTCTGTGACACCTGTTGCTGATCTCGCTGTCATGTGGGAGATTGCTTCCATGGAAACACGCTCTGCACTCCACGGAGTCTGCTTTGGATTCAATGCATTTTTCATAACATACCTTTTTTTTCTCCATTTTTAGGATGAATCTGTCGTGTTTCTGGGTGTTGTAATACGTATATTCTCCCAGCCTGCTCACAAGTCCTGGTTTGTGACACGTTTGCTCACCTGTTCGTGTTGTTCTCTCAGGGTTGCTGGTGTGGTTTTGCTGTCAGTGCAGGTCACAGACACCGAGTGTGTCCTTGATCTCATGGACTCCACACCACGCAGCTCATCCGGGTCTGCCCAAAGTCCCCACAGATTCATCACTGCGTGGACAAACAGCAAGATACAGCATTTGCCCTTGGTTTCATTGCAGCATTTGAAATATAGAAAAGGAAATGGGGATTACAAACTTTAGGACTTCAAGTGGGACCAAAAAAGGATAAGAAGTAGCTTTTCAAGAACCAAATTTTTGAGAGACCCAGTGGTTTTCTAGGGGAGTCTGTTTTCACTGCAGTCTCCAAACTTCTTTATATCTGAAGAAAATTAAAATAGATCACACAGGGAGAGCACCCAGGCTCAGAGCGATATAAATGTTTTGTGCTATGCAGAGTGCACTTCGTAGGGATTTGTCACGTGCACATTAAATGTCTGATCACCTTTTCCCTTGTAACCAACACTTCTTGTTCTACCCCATTCCTGCTGGAGATTTCATGTAAAGTGCAGCAGCTTATCCTCTCACATCATCTTCCTTTCTCTGGTATTTAAGTAACAGTATCTTCTCCACTCTCTAAATCCTTCTTTTTGGAGTTCTAGCTAACTGCCTACATGTAAGTGAAGCTGATCTATTAAGAGTGTCAAGCAATAGCTTTGGTCACTGAAATAGGAATAGGAGTGTAGAATATAAGAACACAGAATTGTAAGGGAGAACACACTGACTACAGGGTTCCTTAGAATTGCAGCTCTTTCGGTAGAGTGTTGTTTAACTTCAAGGGCTGCACTGGTCAAACCGCACTAACTCACATCAGTTTGTCCCAAATATGACTATGACCTTTTCTGGATGTGCACACAATGGAGATGGGATCATTCCCATCCCACCCAGCTACTCTAGCACTGTGATGCTCACAAAAGGAGAGCTTCTTGCAGTGAAAAGATAGTTTACTCTTGATTAAGGGTGTGTACAAGGCAGATAAGAGCGCCCTGAAACATGGGGGTCACATAGATCCAGACAAAGGCATCACAAATGGTTATGTCTAAAATGAACCAGAGGTAACGCCTCAGATCCCAGCATCTCTGACCTGTCAGAGTTTTTTCTTTGAGACAGGACTGATGTAGAGATTGCTGGAAAATCTTGCTCTTCTTTGTCTGCCTAATGATGCCAAAGCTACAATCAGTGGTACAAACAGTAACAGGAGGCATCTGACTTTGAACAGCTGACCCCTCATGTAACAACACAGCAAATCTGAGCTAAATTCTCTGCTCAAAATGGCTTTAATCATCTTTGGGCTTGGGACACAAATGGAACTGGTCTCAGGAGGCAGAAAGTTGGAACGGAGTCCTTGACAGCTCCTTTCTTCATGCTTCAGGACAAACACTCTTGGCTTTAAAATACACCAAGTGATGATCTGCTGAAAGCGTCACACGTTTCTGCTGGTGGCCCTGGTGTGCAACCAGCCAAGGACTGTTCTTCTGGCTGTTTCTTGCTGCTGAAAATCTGCAGGAGGGGTAATTAGAAAAAAATTGTCACCACGAATGATGTTTAACGCCCATGCTAACATCTCACTCATCCCATCTGCTTAAGAAAATCATCCCTCTAGTAAACTCGTTTTTAATTTGAAGAACCCTAGTTTAGTCACATCACAGTCATTTTTGATTACATTACTGAGGCTGTGTTGGGTTTTTCTTGCCCTTCTGGGCTACTGCTCCATTTCCTCATCAGTGCTGACTCTCCTAGACTCTTCATTAGCAAGACAGGGACTCAAAACACAATACACAGGTTTTTTCCTAAAAATAAGCTCATCTACTTTTCTCATTTCCTGTCACACAGAGACACTTAGAGAATCTTTCGGTATTAGGAATCTATAAATAGGAGTATCTGAGGTACAAAAGCTTTTCCCCTCCTCCTTTGAAATAGATGGAAATAAAAAGGGTATTTGAAAGAAGACAGTAAGGGAGGGAGTGGTGAATATGTATATATTTTCTCCTAAATAAAGATGGGAATTAGTCAGGTAGAGTTATTACAAGGCTACTGTAATTTAAGAAAAAAGGAAAGTGATTGCTACCAAACTGCATCAGTCTGAACAAATACTTGGATCCCACCAGGCATCTTGCATGGGTGCTTATTGGGGAAAAAAGTCACATACTGAGAAATTGTAAGTGTTCTCCTGCCTCTCTTCAGCTTCAGTGCTCTGTGGGGATTAAACTGTTGTACAGGGACAGCACATTTGCACCAGGCTTTTGGTGACTGGATGGTCAACAGCAGCCTTCACACAGCCTGCTCTCCCCTACTTCAGTCCAAAGATCACCCTTCACCTTCTGTCTCCTGAATTAAAAGGAAATGGCCATCTTGCTCAGTTTTCCTAAAATATGTTTACAGATGCCTAGTCTGAAGAAGGCTCTTTACTAAACCTTGATCAGGATCCTGGAAAAAAAAAAATTTCAAGATTTTTTTAAGCTTAGACAAGATACTAAAGAAAGGTGCAATTGAAGGACTGGGAAATATTATAGTTCCAGGACAAGATTCCAGGCTGTTGAACAGTCCTTTGTGCAGTAGGTAGTTCTATCCAGAAAAAAAAGGAGAGAATCTCTCCAAGGGTTCACCAGCACCACACAGATTTTCTAAAGGAGAGTCATAAGTGACACATGGTCAAAGCTGCCTCGAGCTATTTTTTCTAAGAGAAGAACTGACTTTATTATCTTAAGCCTCTAACTTATTAAAACTTGGTTGTGATATTTTCTTTATATTTTGCATTGTGTTTCAGGAAATACCTTGTGACTGTGGTTATGAATATAAAATTAATAATTCATTACATACTACGGAGCATCATGATTTTTAATAAAACTTGAAGCTTATTTATGCAAGGGAAATATATTTTCATATAGTGGGATGTTTGTTCCTCTGGAAGTTTTTAATAAAATATTACTAAAAACATGCAGATCACATTCCAGCAAAGCTAGTACTTTGCACAGAAGTGCAAACAAGATCTCATCACTGTAGATAGTTTGCAGAAGTGCAGGCAGGTGGAACAGCAATATGAGAAGAGCACAATAGGCAAGATTTTAAAAATATATTTATTAGCTAGAAGCATTGGTGCTCACACCTTTGCCCTTGTAGTTTAAAGTCAAATACAGCCCTGCACTTACTGTCTCTGCTCTCCTGGCCTTTCCTGGGTTGGACCCCCACTCTGAAGGCATTCTGTTCTGTGCAGGCAGAGCTGCTGTGCTCCTTGCCTTACACTGAGGTCTGCAGGGGAAGGGAATTGTGAACCACTGGGACCAGCAGGCAGAATTAGGAGGCTTTGGTGCAGAAAATAACCTCCAGATTGTGACAAGATTCTGCCTCAGGTCCTGTGTCAGGACTAGGCTCTGCTTGCTCTGCTTCTTAGTTCAGAGAGGTGCTGGGCAACCCTGCCCTTCTCAGTCTGGCAGGAGTGCTCGAAGCAAACCCTCCTTTCCTGTCTGAGCCCTCAGAGACATCGATGAGGACCCTGTCCTTACAGGCTATGCTTGGTTCAAAGCCCATGGAAAGATTGAAAAGCAACAAAAAAATAGATTTGTTCTTTTAATTCCTATGGTATGAAACACACAATATTTTCCCTATAGCTCGGACGTGCTCGTGTCTGTAGAGCTCCCAGTTTTGGAAGGTCATGGAAGGCGTTACTTCCATGGTGGGTGGCCTGGCTTAGTTTTTGGTAATTGCTGATTAAGAGGGTCCAACAGTTTGAATGTGGCTTGGCTAGGCAGTGGCTGGATTTAAACACTGAGCAACGAGACAGAAGGACAGGAGCTAGCAGAGCAGAATATGATCTATGGCATTATAAAGACTATTGGAACACGGCAGAGGAGCTATTGTGGTGATAAAGCATGCACTGAAGAGGTGCTGCTTTGGAAACAGAGAAACAGGAGCTAAAGCAGTGGACTAACACACACAGTTATAGAAGGGCTGTAAGAATTAGGAAGGAAAGCACGATCTTCGTTACTGAGGAAAGCACCGAGTTTCCCATTGTGTGTCCTCAGAATACATTAAACATTGTTCACTAAAACGTTCATGCCTTATAGAAGTGATGGAGGCTTTAGGATTCTGTAAGAGGGAGCAGTGTGCAGAGTGAGAGAAGTGGAATGAAGGGATGAAACTTGGAGCAGCAGGGCTTCATCTTTCCCTCCTTCAGCAAGACTAGCACCAAAGCTCTGCAACCTCTTCTAGTATTCATACTCCGAAAATATGAATAAAGAGAAGAGAGAAGAATGACAAAAAATGAATGTTTTATAGTCTGGAGAAATTATTTATAAGGGAAGCTAAAAGGCTTTAGTAAACAACCTCTTGAGATGTAACTTTCAAGTCTATATATATGTTTCTGTGTGTGATCAAAGCACACAGAACATGTCTGTAAATCCACCTTTTTGGTTTTATCTCATAATTGTTTTAAAAATTATTTCATTTAGCACGTCGAGTTTGACCTTCCCTTACTCAGGCCATTATACAGACACTGCAAACCAGTTATTACATGAGACAATTTTTGAATCTTTCTTCCTATAGTAGAAAAACATAACATAATATGCAATAACCAAAATTAAAAATTCAACTGACATACATTAGAAACGTAGAATAATTTTGTGGGTTTCTTTTCTTAATGGGGGAAACTAACCCTTGGAAATTTTGAGATATAAGGAACACTGAATTATTATTGAATAACTCTGTATCACATATACTATACCACAACTGAAAATTAGCAATTGTGCTTCCTGAGAACCTTCATAGAGGAAAACCAGAGCTGTAGAGGAATATTTCTGTCCATACCTCATTCCTATGAGGATCTGCAGGGATGCTGACAGTAGTTGCTGCTTTTCTCTCTATTCTGGGGAAAAATTCCTTCCTTTTTGTTTTTGGAGTTTTGTTTGGGGGTTTTGTTGGTTTTGTTTTGTTTTGGGGTTTTGTTTGGTTTGGTTTGGTTTGTTGGTTTTTTGTTTGTTTGTTTTTATGAGAAGGATTATTTCCTCTATGAAAAGGCTCCTTTTAAACCCTTTAAACAGAACCACAAGGACCACTACTGTACAAATAAGAAGGAAAGGAATAATATATGAAAGATAATACTAAGAAGAAAAAGCAGGGGTCAGAACTCCAGGTTTAGGTGAAGACTCCAGAAAGAGAATATGGGGAAAGAAGTCTAACAAAAGATGACAGAAGTCTTTACATTTGCAATAACAAAAGGAGCAGTTGCAAATGTGTCTGATACGTGGCTCAAGACAGCTTTTTTAATAGAATCTAAAAACTGCCAATGATAAAAATCAGTAGGTTAGGGTTAGGGTAGGCAATTAGGGCAACCCTAGTTGCCCATTAGAAGAATTATATCAATACAGTAAATGAAGTCCTAAATGCCTGGAGATGCCCTTCTTTGTCTTTCCCCCTTTTCAGGCTGATAAAAAGAAACGTTCAAAATGAGCATTGGTGGCTCTGGCTCATAGATGTGTTCTGTGCTGTTGTAACTATAACCAGCTGCTTGCCTAAAATTGGCACTGATTTATCAATGAGCAGAAGGTCAGCAATAACTTGTCTTCTTCCTCTTCAGTATTATCTTCAAGTTTACAGTCAGGTCTCACAGAGATTTTCACCACATTAACTATACATTATGGTCTTGGTAAGAAATCTGTTTGAGTCTGCAAGAGATTTCCCCTCATTACGGCTGGATCAGGCTGAGCTGGACTTTGCAGATATGTCATTTGGCATCTGTCCATACCATAAGCCACACTGTGCTCTATGCTTTGAAAGTATTCTAAGTGTTTCTTGTGCACAGGGATGTCTAAATCCAAGAATTTATCTAAGAAAAAACGCTGTCTGGAAATATTTTGTGGATGGAAATACCAGAAACACTTTCCAAATAAAATATTCTGTACCTGTATATTCCACAAAACCAATGCATGAAGACCCTTCTTGTATTAGAATTTGAACACTTTCCAGTATTTAAACAGCCATAAAATTGACTAACTGTAGCTAAACACATTTTTATCATTCTTTAAACAACAAAATTCCAAGGAGAGAGGTTACAACCTGTCAGTCACCTGCATTTACTATTAGGTATAGCTGTTCCATGCCAGGATGTGCAAGAAACACTGCCATGGACTGTAGGTGTGCATTTCTGTACCGTGGCCAGGCACACCACACACCTTCTACCTGATGACAGAAACAAGCACTTTGATTTTGCTGTGAGTGTGCCAAATAATGGGAAAGGGCTTTAGAACCTTTGGGGAAAAATGTGGCAAGCAACCTGACTCTCAGAACAATTAATTTGCTTCATGATTTCTTCTTGAACCATAATAGATGGTGTCAGAAAGAAGAAAGAAAAAACAAATAGCATGTTGGCTGAGACAGGGTGAATCTGTGAATCCTTACAAAGTAGGTTTGTTTCTGAAGCACCAGGTTGGGCCAGTCCTCTCTTACAGTGGTCCAGGAACATCCATATTACGTAGAACAATATAGACGTAATGATCTATTGTGTTAAGAAATGGAGAGTGATACTAAATTAGCCCATTTTAATATAACCTCCTATGACTGACATACCAAATGAATCAATCCTTCTGCAAAGAAACCACAGCAAATATTCACCTCACAGTTATGACAAAATTCATGTCCATCCCACTGACAATTTCTGAAAATGAAGCATTGGGATTTGTCTCTTCAGAGGTGATCTCAGTTAACTTCCATTTCATTCTGATGTGCACTTATTACCATTGTAATGCATTTCAGAGGTCCTCAAGACTCCTTGGATGTGATAACACTTCTTCACTCATTGTCAGAGGAAGCACTGATGCCCACAAATGAGAATCTTTGAAATAATATGCTTCAGACTAATAACCAATCTAAAGAATGGCAGTTTTTCATTTTTGCAGAAATAAAGTTTATCATTTTTTTACTATCTATTTGGACTGCTATATCTGACCTGAAATTTGGACAGCTGATTTTGCCTGTTAATGTTGTCAAAGGTTGAGCTCTTGATTGTACCGACAACAATCATCTTTCTAATCGTGACAACCAACATTTCGATTTTTGCTGTAATAAGACTTTTCTCAGTGCGTAGTGTTTCTAATTCAGTGACTAAGGCTTTTTCCTAAACAATCACAAATGATAAATTTGGCTCAAGAAAAGATGGTGCTGAAAAGCCCAAACAAGACAATTATGTAAGTAGTAATTGAGAAAATCACCAGTTTCAGTGCTCACTGATGCAGAGCACCCGAGCAATGCAGAGCAGCGATGCTCTTATTGGGTTCTAAGTTTCACCTGTGAAATTGAAATCTCTGGACATTGATGGATAGGGCAGACACGAAAGGCATCTTTGGCAAGGCTGAGACTTCATCCTATGGCCTTTACTTAGGCTATCTGATTTGCCTATTGTATTAGCAATTATCTTGCTCACAGAGTAAGCAGGGAACAGTCTGTTCAGGGGCTTGTCTCTTGTTTGCTGTAAGATAACGTCATAGTCTTCCTGAATAAGACTCTCCAGTGCAGGCTGACTCACATCAGCCCGTCCCATGACTGCCATCCTAGACAGCGAGCAGCAGCCACACTCATTTAGATTCTGCTGCAGCAATTGTTGTATCTCAAGTCAGTAAAGTCACGCTCAAGATCATCCTGTGCTGCTCCTAGGAGTTCTGCTCCAGAAGTACTGCTGCTGCAGAAGTACTTACTGCAGAAGTAATGCTGTCATCACCAGCATGTAAACCTTTCCACCAGAAATTTGAGGGCATATTTAGGAAGCACAGTTGCTGGGGTCTTGAGTGAATAGTGAACTTTAATTGCCCCAACCAACCTCCTTTAGGGCTTCCACTTGCGCCTGCCACCAAGATGCCCAGGAGCTCCATTCCAGCTTAGCCCTGGGCCCTCAGTGCCAGTCCAAGCTGTGTCACGGGAGGTTTTGTCCCACGCTCAGCCACGGTGCTGATCCCCACCCTGATGTGCAGCCTGCCCCTTGTTGGTCGCTGCTCATCCCTGGGCTGTGTCTGACCCAGGCTGTGATTGCTGAACCTCCTTCTGACCCTGACCTGCACATGGACTCCTGGCTTCACCTTGGACCTGCCTTATCCCGCAAACTTCCCTGACTATCTGGACTCCTGACTGAGCCTTGTGCTGTCTCCGCACGTCTCAAAGTTCGGTTTCATTCTCCATTGGAATAAAACAAACAAAACCAACATTGTTTCAAAATAATGCTTTTGGAACGAAAACATAACATTTCTCCATATGTTTTTCTCTTCATCTCTCTTCTCATGTGCTCTTAAACACGTGTTGTCAAGATGTCTCACACTGAAACTTCATAAATTGTGGGGTATATTCAAAAAATATTTCTACTGTAAGAAAACAATCCAATTTACCAGCTCTAACACTGGATAATTACTTGTGTGTGTGTTTGTATAAGTGTAATTATAAAAATCTCTGACTATTTTTAGAGATCAGTTGAATTCAGTTCAATCTTCTATGCAGTAAGAAACAAAAAGCATTATCAAATAATTTCCACATCATGTCCACCACTTCCATATGAGTTATGACAGACATTTTTAATATATGCAGGTGATGAGTGGTGATTTAAAACCTTCAAGTGACTCTTCTGATCTTCTAAGTAAAATATTTCCATGATTTACTACTCTTTTTACAGGCTTATCAGTTACATCTGTATTCCCCTCATCTAAAGGTACCTGGTGTGAACTCCCAACCACTGGATTTTATTATGACCTCTTTTTCTGGCAGAGAAAAGGAATAATGACTGTGAAAACTGCTTTCCTTATGTGAGGTGGTGGTCAAGTCACCTTTGAATCTTCTTTTAGATAAAATAAACAGATCAGGTTTCTTTATATTCTTTTTCTCATACTGCCTCAGTATAAAACAAATGCTGCTCTTGATTGTTCTGAGGAATTTATAAGATAAATTAATGCATAATAATAATGATAAAATGAACAGTTGCAGCTGGTCACACGGTCAGAGGAAGGGGATGGAAAGCTACCAGCAGAAAGAAAGTGGCATCTAGGAAAAGCTTTATTTTTAAATATTTTATTTCTGAGCTTCTGATTTGGCTTCACAATTTTCTGAGGGTATTTTCATGTTGTGCTAAAGTTCTGGGTCTTATCTCCCATTATATTACACTGTTAATCAGGCTTGGGCCAAGGCAGAAACAATGACATACAAAAAGGAAAAGTAAGTGAATTCAGTAGAAGGATTTGAAGGATGTTTGTTTCTTTGTCCTCACATCTATTTTCTAACCTTGACAACCATTCCTGAGACTGTAAAACTCAGCATTCCATTTTCTATAGTAAGAGCATGGTTTATTCCAGACCATATTATATTACCCAGTACATGTGATTCAGAAAGCACTCATAAACAGTAACCAGCTCTAAATATTTTTTAGAGAAAGTAAAAAAAAATCCCCTCTGGAACTCAGACTGTGGCATAAAACAGCCCCAAGGGAAGAGCTGCAGCCATATGCCAGATAAAGGCCCTGTAAATGCTTATCAGGAAGAGCTGAATTCTGAATATGCAATTTGATGTGTCTTGAAAAGAGCGTATTTCAGGACAGTTGCTGAAAACTGGCTCCAGTCTGAGCAATGAATTTAAAACATCCAAAATAACTAATCAAACTGAAACGACTTGACCTGTTCTTTGTAACTGTAATTGCCTGAATATTTGAAATCTAGACATGCTGCTTAGATATCCATCCTCCTCATGCTTCTTAAAACACATTTATAAAATGACATTTAGTAGGCTTGGCCTCCTAATATCACAGACAGCCATTAATTACAATTAAATAAAGGATACCACAGATGACTTCACTGATTTGTCACAAAAGCAGTTTTCAGGACAGGATATAATGATAAATTACTCTTTAAAATTGTCATTCCTGCAAAATGAGTTTTGCAGGAAAATCAGATCAGAGAAACAAACACTAGAAGTCTGATTAAGTACCTTAATTTCCTGGTTGTATCCTTCAGCAGGATGAAAGCTCTCCCCATGTCTTCTTACATTCTTGCCTGCTTAAATTGCTTTCAGGTTTTTATATTATAGCAAGAAATGATTTTGATTTAGTTCAGGTTAGCATTTGGTTTTCTTCTTAACTGATCTTTTAAAGGCTCTTGGGATCTATTACATATCTCTGAGACAGCCCACACAAAAGGTGAATTCATTTACTTCCTTTGCCTAAACTTCCAAAAAGGAGTCAGTAAAACTGTATTTTTTGGATGATCAAAACATTGGCAAAGAAGAAGACTCCCTTACTAGTTTTTCCAAAGAACAGCAGTGCAGGTGTGTCCTTCTCTGTCGGCCCAACAAATACTGAGCACTCTGAGGTCTATACAGAGCCTTATTTTTTTAGACAATTGACTTAGACTTATCTAAGACAATTGAAGATTTTCAAAAAGCAAGTCATTAGTTCTGGCAAATACACTGAAATAAAAACCGTCTTTAGAAGGTGGTTATCCTTCTTGTATTACCATACTATTGGAGCACTTCATGAATCTCCAGAGAGAACTGCTATTAGCCTCAGTTTATAGAGAGTTTGGACAATATGACAGCATAAAGAGTTGGAGCAATCTGCAAGGAACCCACATTCTACACAACTCCCTGAATTCAGTTTGTTAGCTAAATAATTTTTTCTTGACTGGTACTTTATTTTATTCCCTTTGACTGGTTCTTTAGAGATGCATAGCCTTTTCCCTTCCCTAAGAGCAGAGATTTAATTTGGGATTTCTGAGTTTGAGCTTAAGACATCACACAAACATTTGGAACCTAATTCATCATTTCCCGGCATGAATTCCTAAGTACAGGGTGAGTCTTACAGAACCTTAGATGAAAGCATTTGCTGATCAGGTTTTTTTGGGGCAATGTAATTTCAAACTCCTAAAGTAAGAGCAACTGAACATGTGACTTAAGTCTTGTGCTCATTAATTTCCTTCTAATGTTAACTCTATCAGTAGAAACAAGCTTTGCTCTTTTACCTGCATAGGCAGCTGCTGTTGGATAGTGGATGCATCGGATTTTTTTCAGAGGCACATTTAATAAAAGAGCTTTACATATTTGCAAAGGGAAAGAAGCTATTATTTGGCCTCAAATTATTTTTATCTCCCTCACTATTTAGGTGGAAAAATCCCTGAAAACACACTTAAGCAAAGTTTATGTTGCTGCTCTCTTATTCTAGAGGGCTATGTGCATTGCATGTCGCTGCCTCAGTGTGAAGCTGAACTGTGTTTCATTTGCTTCTGGACTGAAAAAGAAACAAGTCCTTTTGTTTTGTTCATAATAAGACTCTAGAGCTGGCTGGGAAATGATAAACCAGGGAAGAGTAGTTCAGTGAGTTGATTGGAAAACTGCAAAACCAGAGTATTTTCAGGAGGGAGATGATAAGTCTGCTTTAAAGGGTCATTTTGGGTTGTGAACATTAGTTAAGTAGCAGGTACTATAATTCACACCCTTCCATTCAAGGAGTGATTGTTTTCCAGAAGATGTGGTCTCTGAGGAGTCAGTTACCTTGAGCAGATCAAGCATCCAGGTGTGGGAAACTCCATGGTAGCTGCTGCAAGGGAATCTGCTGGAGTGCCCCACGCTAGCCTGTGCTGTGGGCTATGGGTGTTAGGGCAGGCACAGCACTCCAGCCTGCCAGGAGAAGCACATGGCTCGGAGTTTGAGAGAAAATCGAAGGCACTGTGGCATGGGACAGAGAAGGAACCTCTGAGGAAGCGGGTGCACTGCGTGGTGGGGAAATCCACGCGGGGTCAGTCCGATGTGATGTTGGAAAGCAGGGTTCTCAGCATCTGAAGGAACATAAGATTTATCTGCTATCTATATTCCTCTTTTCTTCCATCTTACTAAATTAGGTATTCTATTACACCATTTATTTCAAGGCCGTTCTCACTGAGAGTCAGAAAAAATGCTGCGCCATCTCTGTTTCTCTCTCTTTTCCCACCACTTCTGCCCCCACCCCCAGTGCAGAAGAACACTGAAGCTGATAACATCCTGCTCTTTGATCATCACAGGCTCTGAAAAGTCTTGTCAGGCGGCAATCAGGCAGTGAAGAAGAACTGGTAAGAGATCTGGAACCAGCTCAGAGCCTAGGCTGAAAGGAACAGGCACCTGAGGGCAGGAAGGGCAGCAGAGAGAAGCTGTGGCGGTGGCGGGAGGCTAATGTGGAGTTCAGGGGCAGTAGAGGGGATGCCCAGGTGAGAACAGAACAGAAGCTGCAAGGTTTGGTATGCATCGGGCATTACATTTAATGCTTTTAGTGCTTTTTCTATGTTGCAGCCCAGTCAGTCTCGTTTTTGCCATTCCCACCTGAAGGCTGTGGGGTCTCTGCTGGCTGCCAGGGCAGGGTTCAGGATCTCCCAGGGCTTGCCTTTGCCGGAGCAGGTAATACCTCGTTCAGCAACCACCAGTGCTGAAGTGACTAGTGCCCAGCTAGGTGTGAGCTCAAGTTCTTGGAGTCTTGCATGTGCTGAAAGTCTGCAAACACATGCAGTCCCTGTGTAACAAAACCAGCCCTGCGTGCTGGCTGTGGCTGCGGGGAAGCCACGCCATAAATTCCTCACTTTGGTGGGGAACAATCAGAGAAGCAAGAGCGCAAAACCAGACCGTGTTAGGAAAATATTTCAAAGAGCTACTCCTTCTAAAGGTTCACGGAGATGAATACACTGCTGTTGATGGTTATTGGGTTGATCAAAGCCCTCTTTATGCAGGCTAAAATTTGTTGGTTTATACCTCTTAGATCCTACTTAAGTCTCTCAGGGCATATAAGGACTAAGTGCCATACAAAACCTCTACCGGCTTTCTGCAAAAGGATAATTTTTTAGTAACAGCATTGAAATATGTCCTTCCTGAGCTCAGTTCATCCTACTTGCATCCCTTCTTGTCACTGTATCCTTCAATCTCCTTCATGAGTGTCCTGTGTCTCTAACACTCATTTATGTTATTTGCTTCAATGACCTTACTTGACAACTTACTCCAAGTGTTTACTGCTCTTTGAACAAAGTAGTTCTGCCTGAATTCAGGTGCAGTTAAGCGATAATAGTATTGCTGCTCTGTTTTATGAGGCCATAAGCTGGTTCAGCTGAGTAGTTTATCCCGACAAGGGAACCGGAATATTGCAAAGTAAAACACTCACATAGCTCTTTGGCTGCGAAATATGTTTGTAACCAAACACTTTAAACAAGAAGCAGCTTATTCAAGGCTACATCACAATTTACAAGTACTTCCCTGTTGTACTTCTTAGGCAGCCAGTCACCTCACAAATAGCTCTTCAGTTCAGCAGAACTGCCCAGTCTGCAGCACTACTTGGACCAGTGGGGCTGAATCCTCTTGATCCACTATGCCAGGTCAAAACCTCACTAGAAGAGCTTGGAATATTTGTCCTACTGTCTTATTGCTCTGAAGGACAGGAGAAATATCTCTGACAGCTCATGCTAAGGGAGGGACCCACATAATGAGACCCCAGTTGTGAAAAGGGCAGAGGAAGTTCCTTTCATGCCTTGTCTCTCCGTGCTTACAGCAGAGGGTGAAGGTGAGAGAAGAAAGGAACTACATGATTCCTGTAAGTGGTGTCTGATACTGATATTCCGTTCAGTACCTATAGGACACCAAAACCTGCCCAATTATTTGTGAAAATACCATGTTGCTGTATCACAACTGAAAACCTGCTGCCTTATCATGTCAGTAGGAAACAGGAGTCCTTTTCAGCTTTTGTTTCAGTAGCTTGCACTTATTTTTAATCCCAAAGCACGTTCGGTATAGAGGTCCTCATAGTATTTGAAAATAAGGGAAGAGGTAATTTGAGTTCCAATTTATATCACGACTTTGCTGAATGAAGCTGTGCAACTTCTAGCTCACCATGCAAGAAACTCTACCATGGCTGTTTCAAATTAAATTAGTGGTGTGATTGTATCAGGTTATTTGCAAACTTAAAATGGAAATAATAAGGCATTCAGTGAAATCCAAATTCATTTAGTATTTAACTTCACTTTTTAACTTAACAAGAAGTTTCAGTCCACCTTTGTCCTACTAGCACCAACAATATTCCTAGAATAGCTATAACAATAATTTTTTGTTTGGTTTTGCTCAGAAGGCAACTCTGATAAACCTAGTAAACATCAGTGAGTATTTTATTACTGCCAGGAAATAAAAATCAATGAAGGAGATAACTCTGCTCACATGTCCACTCGCTGTCATTTTTATTTAAGCCCCCAATTAATTTAATGATTGTAATATCGATTGCTAACTTTTGAAATGTCATATTAGCCATTTCAGTTCACACAGTGAATTTAATCAGAAAAAAATTTAACTGTTGCGAAAAGCAACAGAGAATAAATTAGAAGATGAATCATCAGTTGCAGAATTTTGTGATATTTCATTATAAAATCCATACTTTGACTCAACTAAGCTGGTAACGAGGTTTATTACAAATTCAAATCTAACCTAGAATTCTTAGCTGACCCGGAATAACACGTTTTCATTCAGAAGCCATGTGAAGCACTGGCTTTTGGAAGGCCTGGAGGGTTTATTCATTTGGGCACCGTGCTGCTTCGCTGTTTGGGCAGTTTTCTGACCACCTCCAACACTGCAGTGGGAATGGGTGATGTGGACTGAATGGCTTCGTTTAAAAATTAAGATCAGTAGTCACAGCACATATTTATTTCTGTTGGAGAACACAGATACAGCAAAAGCTAAAGAATGGAGTGGAATCAGAATTTTAAAAAGTGCAATAGCCCACTGTGACTTCCTGTGCTTTGCTATACAGGAGGTAAGGTTGAATTTGTACTGATTGAGGATCCTGTAGCTCCTCTGTAGTCATGTGAAGCCTGACAAAACTCAGAAGAAGAGATTGCAAGCAAGATTAATCATGTCCCAAACCATGTGCGAGAGAAAGGGAGACCTCCTTTTTGTGCCCTGAAGTTAGAAGCCTTTTTTTTCATGATTATCTTTGCCATGATTGTATCATGTCAAAGAGCCTTGATGAGTCCTGTTTATTGCATCATAATCACAAACTACATCGAAGTTTGAAAGAAAGCTCTGCTCAGTTCAGACTGATCTCAATGGTAAGCTATTAAAAATGTTTCCTCTTGTAACTCCAACCAGCACTACTGCTAATTGAAATCCCAAAGGTTATTTTCAGATCTAGTATTACTGCAACATATTGACCTCCTTGTCAAAGTCCATAAGGGGGTGAGTGATCAGGGCTATTGAAATGAACTACATGTCTCTTTGCAGTCTGGGCTTTATTCTGCAGTGTCTAGAATAGTTATACAGACAAATTTCCCAGTGTTAATTGAAAGTTATATTGCCTGTTTTAAAGAGAGAGAAAGGTTGAAGACAGACATGTTCAAAAAGGCAAACCTGATCAAATTTAAAATTTATCACTATCACTCTTTTAGTAGTAACGCAAACTACATCCCAATATTGCTGTAATTCAGTGTGAAAAGATATAGGACCCTTAAGCGTCCACAAGGTCAATAGTGGCTGGATAAGTTTGACTTTTCAATCATTGTGTACAATTTCTACTTAAAGCCTTACATGAAGGTTAAGAAGGTGATTGGGAGTAGTCAGCATGATTTTACAGAAGAAATCCTGCCTGAATAACCTGATAGCCTTCTACAGTGTGCTGGCTGACTTTTTAGAGGAGAGGTGAGCAGGAGATCCCTTTTACCTTGACTTTGGTAATACATTTGATACCGTACACCACAGCAACAAATTGAAGTACAGGTTGGGTTGACTGAGAAATTGTTTAATACCAGTCTGAAAGAATCAGTAGCACAAAGTAGAGCTGAGGATCCATATGGTACCCAGTAGTGTTTAACATAGTCACTAATGACAGGGACGGTGGGACAAAATGCACAGTGAGGAAGTTTGCTGAGGACAAAAGTGGGAGAGAGTTTGCCATGCCAGGGTGTTGTGCTGCCTTCCAGAAAGATCTCCACAGGCTGGAGTGCTGGGCTGGCAGGAATCCCCTCAAGTTCAATAGAGAAATGCAGGATGCCACATCTGAGAAGGAGAAACAGCCTAATGCAGCAGTACACGCTGGGTTCTCACCATTTGGGAAGTAGCTTGGCAGAAAGGACCTGCGGGCTCTTGTACAGCAAACTGAACACGAGCCAGCAATGCATCCTTGTGGCAAGGAAGACCCACAACACCCTGAGCTGTATCAGTAGGGAAAATGCCAGCAGTTTGAAGGAGGTGATCCCATCGTTCTTCTTGGTGCATGGAAGGGCCACATATGGGGTGTTGGGTCCAGTTCTGGATGTCTGTAACGAACCTGACTGGGTGATCATCATGAACCTCATAACATGAGTGTGCCTGAGACTGTGTCGAGCTGCAAGTCCAGTGTGGTGGTCAGACCTGTGCACTTTTTCCCACCATCCAGGCTATTAGTGACTGTGTTGTCAAGTGAACATCCTTTCTGTTTGACACTGAGAATGAAGACTAGAGCTATTGTCTTGTAAGAAAAAAGCTGTGATAGCTTGAGTGACCAAGAAGGGAGAACCTCTTCTCTGGGCAGGGATCAGTGTGCTGCGTGTGGGTCAGAGATCCATTTGATGCTACACCATTTGGGGTTCCAGCATCTGAAGGTATGTAGGATTATCTGAACTATTCTCTCAGTATAGTGTTAGCACTTTAAGAGATGTCTTCAAGAGTGTCAATGTCTTTTTTTTTACTGGATTCATGAGGGACAGCATCTCCTGGTGCAAAACAACCTCCCGCTGTAAGAAAGATGTGAGTGTACTGAAGTGAGCCAAGTGAAGGGTTGCAAAGGTTTTCCAGGTCTTAGGGCATTTCTTCTACAGGGAGATTGAGACAGCTGGGACTGTTCAGCCTTGAAGGTCTTACCAAGGTGTGTGAACACCCCGTGGGAGGAAACCAGCACCGTCCCCGTTTTGCCCAGTCCCAGGACAAGAGGCACAAATTGAACTATAAGAACCTGCATTTGAACATGAGGAGAATCTTAGTTGGAGGGTGGCTGAGCACAGGAGCAGGTTGCCCAGAGGTGGTGGTGTCTCTGCCCTCAGAGGCAGCCAAAGCCTCATTAGATATGCTCCCCAGCCATCTGCTGTAGCTGACCCTGACTTGCCCAGGGAGCTGCACTACTGAATCTCCAGAGAAACCTTCCAGCCTCAGAGTCTGTGAAGCAAAGATTTCCAGGACATGTTCATTTTTCAAGTGTCTCTAAAGCATACAGTTAATCTGTATCGGTCTTTGTAATGTTAAATATCTGGTTTATATATTGATGCAAACACCTCCTTTTTCATTTATAAGTCAACTATATTGATGCTTTCTACTTTCCACATTTTAATTTCGCTGCCCCATTTTTAGAGATATGTCAACAAGTAAGAAATACCTTTTAGCACTTGATCTGCAGCTCCATTAATATCAGGTTTATTTACTTGCCTCTTTACACATGACTAATACTCAGTAAATGTACATACTGTGCTACTAAGTGATAAGAAATTTACAATATTTACTTTTGTGTAATGAAAATCTCTTTTATGAAGTGCTTGCTAAAGCCTTTGTAACTTCTTTCCAGATAGTGTTCCTTCTTTATAAGAACAAAGATTTTTATCTGACATTGGAATTTTTGGGAACTCTGTACATTCCTTTAAAAGACAGAGTTAAAAGAATTCATGGTGTTGTAAAAACTGTTCTTCAAACACCTAAAAGGAGAGAAAAACAGAAAAAAAGAATTACAGATTTTTTCAATTGAAAGTCTTATTAAGTAGCAAGCCCATATGGAAGCAATGACCGTAAGAGAACAAAAAGTTGTTATGGTTAAGGAACTTGAAATGGGTTGTAAGCTAAAGCTAGTGAAGGACGTTCTGAGGCAAACATTCAGAAAGTCCAGTCGAGGGAGGAGGGAGATCTCTCTTTAAATATGACATTTAGAGCAAAACCCACAAAAGCGCTTCTGCCATGTGACTGCTTTTTGCTTGGAACTCAGAATGGAACGACACAGGAATGAAAGAGCGAGCTAACAGACTTACAAAAGACCTTCAAAAATTGGTTTTCGAGATTTTCTAAAAATCTTGGTTACCATTTCTCTGAATAATATGAATACTCTGAAGAATTTCCAAGGATAAAATATTCTTTTGTGGAAGAATTTAAAATCTAGAAATTGTTTGATCATACTCAGCTCTGGCCAGGGAAATATACAATAAAGTAACTGGCAAACTTTAATGTAAGTTATTTCGGTCTTAGGAAAAGTTTCATAAGGCAAGGCAGTTGATTCACGAAGAACTAACACTACAAGTTCACAGACAATAATAAATACTACTTTCTCTCCAAATGTTTACATCATCACTGATTAATGTGTATGCATAGTTTTATGTTTATATACTTCATTTATCTAAGGTTAATGCAGGATCAGTCAATCCTACCTGTAAGAAATTTCATTACTATTTTAATCCTGATACAAAATCCAGCGAGCTCAGAAATAATTATGATGTGCTTGATATACTGCATTTCCTTCCATTTCTTCACTTAGGTCTCTGTTGGAGCATTTCCACCCTCTCCCACATCGCTGTGAGTCCCCCTGGCAGACTGGCAGACACATCACAAGGGGCAGAGTTCAACCTACTCCAGTACTGACTTGCTTGAATTCTTTCTTCATCACTCTCACTTTTATGAATGCAAAGGAACTGCTGAAAAAATTCGCCCCTGAGGAAAAGAACCTTTCAAGAGCCTTCCTTGACAAGGCTTGGTAACTGTCCCCAGTTGGGTGGCTAGCACAGACCTCCTGGAGACACTTCACTCCTGTGCTGACTGTCTGACAGGGCTCAGATGGTTCACCATTTGAATTCTTCCATTTTCCTGAAGACAGAAAGAAAATGAAGTGTCTGGAACTGTTCCAAACTCTAAGACCGTTCCAGTTTATCAAAACTGCCCTTGCGTGTATTTTAAAGTTAATCCTAAAGAAAGTATTTTTTGCATCATACCAAAAGAGTAACAGTTTGTTACTCGAGCTCATTACTTGGACTCAGCAGTCATAATTCCTCGATAAGCCAAGCTGCGCTGTGACGCAGGGTGCAATTTTTTGGCTGCATGCTAAAATAGGACAACCCTATCAGCATAGAACGAGAGTGGCAATCTAGCAATGCCTCCCTGTTTCACCCGAAAAGCACCACGGTACGCCCCAATATCCCCATAATGCAGCCCCAGCGTGCCCTTTGAACGCTGGCTTGGCAAAACGTGCTTACTGAGCACGGCATTCTGTTCCTGGGGGTGTTTCTGTGTGGTTTCCACTGAGGATGCTGCGCCGTCCCAAATATTTATAGCACATGTTGTGGGAACAGGCCTCCAGTTTTCAGTAAATTGAAAATGATTGGAGTGTTTAGTAAGACGGCACCTCCTTGAAATTACTTTGCCGTCTGATTCAATTCCAAACAAGTTGCCTTTCCCCAGGGGCAATTTTGGCTCTGTAATAAAGATTGTGGGATCAGGTGGATAGCCACTTTTATTTTGTAGTGTCCTTAAATATTTAGAGGGTACTTTTTGCATAATTTAAAACTTCTCAGGAAATTTTTATGCCATAGTGGTCTTTAGAAAGTATAAAGGCTGTAGATTCTATTTTTGGTGGGCAGGCATGTGTGCAAAGTCTCAGAATTTCACTCTCATTGTCTATTTCTTTTCTGTTCTTGGAATATCAGTTAATTCAAGGAAGCAGTTAACAACTAATTTGAATTATACCATATGCATTAGAATGAATATGCCAATGTCTACATAGGTGTGTTAATCCATGTATAGTAGGAATTGAATGGTATTTGAAGTGAAAATAACAAACCTTTAATATGAACAGCAAACACAAAGGATTTGGAACTTAAATTACTTGTAATGTGTTTAAAAAGATCTTAAACCTTGATTTCCTAAGGAAATGAAGCTTGTGCAAACACATGATTATATTTGCATGTTTTAACTGTTTTAAATATTTATCTCAATTATTATATTTCCTACCAGTCTTGTGAAAACGTGCATCTGAATAAAGGAGAAAATCTCGCAAAGGTTCCACTCAAAGGGTGGGTTACATTCACCCCTTGTTAGACATGTGGGAGTCCACTTCTTGGATGATGACTCTCTCCTTTATCACTTTCTGTAGTTGAGGTTTTTCTTATCTAATTTGACTGAAAAGTCATTAAATCAAAAAAGTACAAATAATTTTTTTTTCACCTTGTCTTGATTTTTTTATTCTGTGCTTAACAGAAGTTGCTTTCAAGTGTGCGTATTACAGTTATCATTACCTTTCTGCAGGACACTAAAATCAAAATCAGGTTTTGCTCATTCTTTTTATACTTTATGCTTCAAAATTGCATTGGCTACTGCCCACCTATTTATTTCATGATACATATTTATTTTCCATCGCTTTTTTATAGCTTGTTATCCTTTCTGAAACCATATTATTGCCACTCTGACCTCTCTGCATGAGAGATAATAACTAGTGGGAGAAGAATAATTAACGAGTATCTTGTTCTGAGGTTTTTTTCACCTGGTAATTCCAATTTGCCCAAATACCTACGTCTTGCAGTCCACTTATTCAGGATGAAGCACCAAAGGATTATGTGATGGGGGTAGGGCTTTAGACCCCCTGCTTTGTAGCTGCAATGCCTACAAAATTTGTGCCATTCATGTACTCGCATTATATCTGCCAGCTACGCTACTTGTGTGTGTATGATTTTTCCCTAAGATGATTTGCCCTCTTATTTTGATTCTTTTTCTGCTTTGGTAGGTCTGTTTCTTTGGGCCTCATTACAGTATGAGTTAGTTGAATGAATTATGTTGGCTGCCTGAGCTCCTGCCGACACAGTGGTGGGACGCAGATTCCTGTGCCAGAGTGCAAAATGACTTCGTGTTCCTGCTGAGCAATCATTTCTTGCTGATTTTTTTCCCACAATTTCTGGTGTGTGTGGCTCTGTGTCTATGGCAGTATATACCAACTTCCCTTTTACATCTTTATTAGAATTAGGATTAATTCTACGTCGTTCTCCCACATGTACATCACATCCCATAGAGAAGAAGCCGAATTCCCAGCTTGTGCAGACTGGGGCGACTCCAAGCCCAGGAGCTCTGGTGCAGTTGACAGCAGTTTCAAACCTAAGAATGTGCCTGCCCAGAGCACTTCTCAGAGGGCTTGCCTTTTTCCTTCGAGCATCAGCCCACAAGGCAGAGGAAGCAGGTCAGCTGAGTTAGGAACACTCTCTGGCAGCAGAATAATGGATATGACACTCAAGTGCTGGCCATCACACACAGAAAGGCAGCTTGTTGAAACCCTCCCGGGGCAGGGGAGGGGAAAACAGCCCAGTGGATGTGCTTTGAAACAATCAGCCAGAAGCAAAAATCCCTGGGATTAGCTATGATGCTCATCAGGAAAGGGAATAGGCAATGTATATCCCCTAAAGAAATGAACCCTTTAATATCTCCATTCCTAAAGGTGAAGTAGAGGATTCATATCAGTAGGTCAGATTTAATCAGATGAAAGTTATTTAATTTGCATGCATAATTTTATAACATTATGAGATAATGAGGACATCCCTCTTTTGGGGACCCAAATTCTACAGAAACAGAGAAAGTAAGCACATGGTATTTTTCAAAAATTGGAATCTTTATGGATATTCAGACATGCCATGGACTTCCAGACATATACAAGTCACATTTAGCAATTTCCACTTGAATTTTAGTTCTAAGCTAAACTTAGCACGTGACCAACTTTCAGCATTGCCAGTACATTGTTTTGGCCATTTAAATGAAAGAAAGAGAAGAGGAGATTCTTTCCCCATTGTGAATAGTACCAGAGTTGTATCTCCAAGCAGACATGGGCACTTAAAGGGTCAGGTGTACAGGCAGAAACTAGAATTAAAAAAAATCACCAACTTTTTCCCACTGTTTCTATGTAAACTTGAATTCTGTCACTCCTCAGGTGATTTCATTCATATAATGGGAATAATAATACAAATTACATTTCTTAAAGTGCTTTGAGATCCAAAAGTCTAAAAAAATAAAGTAAGGTTATTTTATGAGTTTTGCTCTAAGGATTTAACATAAAAATCAACAGATCTGTATAAATAAGAAACCCTGTTTATGATTACATCCATTTTAAGGGAAATTAAGTAGCACTTGTATGATCAAAAATTGTTTACTTTTGAATCCTCTTTGAAAGTTATGCATGCCTTAATCTTTAAATAATTCCATAATGTTTTGAAAGAAAATAAGTATTAACCTTTGGCCAGTTTCCTAAGAGCAATGCTTGGTGAGCTCCCTAAAATGATGCTGCTTTTTAAAGCATAAAATTCTATGTCCCCTTTATATGTCTCTGAGTTGCAGCAATAGCAATCCTCATGCCAGTTTTAATAGCAGCTTTGAAATTCCTTTCTGATTGTGGGGGGGTTTTGTCATTCTGGAACTCGCCAGGTCGTGCTCAAAGCAGGCACCACATGCAATCACACGGCAGCTGCAAAACCCCACACTTCAGATGGGATCACATCGGGCAGCCGGAGAAAAACCCATAAAATTTTATTTTAAAAAGAATTTAGCCTTACTTGGATTTACTGTTGATGTCAATGAAGAGAACATGGGAATTCTTTAAGGATAAAAAAAATCCCACCTACAAGCTCTAAATTGCATCAGTGCGTTGTGAAAGGCAGCATAGATCACCTTTGGATGCCTCTGCAAGTCAGTTTATTGCTGGAGATGAGGTCTGTATATTAATGTGGACCCGAAAGTAAATTATTAGGAATGAAGAAAAATAGAAATAACTGTAATTATACAGAACATAAGAGTGAAGATGGCAGAAATTCTCATCATTTTAGAATGGGAAGAGGCGGTGAGGAGCCAAAATACTACTTTTGGGTTCTGATCCCTTGGCCTTTTGCACTGCTTGGATTTGGACCTAGTTTTTAACTTCAGGTTGTATCTGGTAAGGACCTGACTTACTCCAAAGCTTTCAACTTCTATGTGTTTCCTATCTCAAGATTTTCAGAAAAGCTAGATTTACCTGTATCTTGCTTCAAGCTGTCTTGTTCCAAAGTCAGAGAAGGATTTTAGCAAAAACACGTCTCAGATGCTGCATCTTGATGGTAACAGTCTAAGTGTTTTTTTTTACCTTAACTGTCTTTTTCTCCCTCGAGCTTTTAGTTACATGGAATCTATCTCTGAAGTCCATTCACATGCAATTCAGACTGTCTCCCACTGACTTTTCAGCAAGACAGCTGAATCAGGGGTAATGTACAACTCCCAATTCAACATTTATCTAAAATTAAATGAACGAAGAAGAAAATCCTCTTATTGCTGAGCCTAGGAGAGGTAGGGCTAAGCCTGGCTGAGAAGAAGGGGAAGGAAGATAAGAAAGGTAGGGAGAGGCTGTCAAGAAAATACACAGAAGGCCTGGAGAAGAATGATAAAGGGAATTTTACCGAGCATGATGAATTTTATTTTTTTTTCTGTTCAAATCTTACCTTCTGATTGATCACTAGTTGTTGTATACAAAGCCTTCAGTGATATATCGGTGATGTGGGTCATCCAACACAAAAGAGCCTGATCCAGGCAGTTGTGCTGGGTTAGTGCTTAGTAATGAAAACTAATCAGTTGAAATAGGAGATTTCCCACTTCAATTTTATACTACAGTGCCTCTGTATTTTTTTTTTTTGCATCTGTGTATGCAAGAGTGAAGGTGTTATCAGCTGCACAAGTTATGTTTTCTGTGATACTCAAATCTCTGATCATATTCTTTTACCTCTCTTTAAGATATGTAAAGCAACGAGGCAGAATGGCACTAAACTTCCCATCTGAAATTGGTCAAATTTCTACTTCACTGCACTTCAGTGTATCTCAGCTTTGTTATCCAGGTAAGAGTGGGACAGCCAGAGACAAACAACATCATCTTCACAGGAACGTAGCAAAGTTACATCACTTCATGTCTGTTCAACACTGCATAACCTAAGACGAATATTTTAGGTCCTGTGATCGCAGCCAACCCTGTGAAAAGTTACTGAGGAAAATCGCACTGTCATGGAGTAAGCACAGGTTGCCATGGCCTTCTGGAGGTTGAAAGCACCTAATCTGAGCAAGTCCCACTTAGGTGAGGTGGCTCAGGGCTGGGTGTATTTGAGTTTTCAAGAATGGACATTTGACATGCTTTCTGGGCAAACTGCCCCTGCATTTCACCACTCTTACAACAGAGAATTCTTCTTCGATGCAACCATTTATTTTGGTGTGGGAGAGTACTGGCTGCTGATTTGGGGTCATCTAGTTTTGGGGATATTGCTGCAAACCACCAGAAAGTCTGCTTTTTACTTGATTTTCTCCAGCTTTACCCAGCCTTTGGATTTACTCAGAGTTGTCTGCTCAGAGACAGGTGACAGAGCCAGGCTGACGTTCCTGAGGAAGGAAGGAGTTGCCTGCACTCACCGTGTAGCCTTTGTTCTCAAAGTGGTGTGCACTTTATCCTGCAGCAAACAAAGGACTGCAACAAACAAATTACCTGCCCTTGCTCCTTTGACCCTGGTTTCTTCCCTGGCAAGAAATGGGCTACAACTTGGATTTCTCTTCATAAGCAGCATCTCTAAGTAGCCCTGCTTTCCATCCGAGCTAATCAAGGTATTTTCATTCATTCCTTCAGAAGTTATGTACTAGGCAAGTTCAAAATGCAAAATTATGTTTTCTCTCCCTAGGGTGGTTCAGTGCTTCCAACTCTCATCTTAGGAGAATAACACTTCTGCATAGATTTGCATTTTAGGAGTCCTGGGCAAAAAAGTAACCGAGAAAGGGCTGTCTTGCCCCTGTAAGCCCTCCTTTGTTGTATCTGTAGCTCTGGTCACAAAGGAACATTTGGAGCTGAATAATAATACACCAAGGAGGCTATGTCACTATTATTAATAATTTTTTCTCTAATTTGACCGGTTAACAGTGGGCTGGATTTTACAGAAATAAAATAAGCTTTCTATCTACTTTTTTATAATGAGGACCAAAAGTCTCATTATAATGTTGCACTGGGATATGAGTTTCTGTAGGGAGCGGCGAATTACGTGTTACTACTTCCTGAATGTCCCTGCAGGGCAGCAGTTTTGTGGTATTCGCAAGATAGCACAGAAATTCAGTCAGAATCCTCAGGTTTTGGAAATGAATTCCATAATATATATGCTCTCTAGCTCTGGAAGTAAACATAGACATATCAGCTATTGTCTAGGGGCTCTGTCTTGCAACTGCAACTTGCATAATCAATCCTAAAAATGTGCATAGTAAATTAGCAGTCAATAAGTTTATCTAAGAAACTGGATAATTAGCTTGAAAAGGATGTGCATGGTGTAAAAATATAAAAGAAGAGCAGTCAAGTCAGGTCATAATTTAAACTTTATTCTTTCCCTTATATTGTTTTATTTCTGAGACTCTTCCTAAAAGTGTTCAAGGTTCTATCTGTATGGTCAAAGCATGGACATCCTTCACAAGACTCTCATCATCAAATCACAGAATACTTTGAGTTGGAAGGCACCTTCAAAGATCATTTGGTCCAACTCCCTGCTATGAACAAGGACATCTTTCACAAGGTCATGTTGCCCAAATCACTGACCAGCTTGGTCTTGAACCCCACCAGGAGTGCAGCATCCACAGTTTCCCTGGACAACCTGTTCCAGCGTCTCCCCATCACCTAAATATAAAATATTTCTTCCTTATGTCCAATCTAAACGTACCTTCTTTCAGTTTAAAACCCCTGCCCCTTGACCCATCACTTACGGGCCCTGGTAAAAGCCTCACTCCACTGAGACAGAGCCCCCTGTAATTCCCAAAGGCTGCAATAACGCCTGTGTACAGCTGGAGCCTGGCTAACACTTCCTTCTTCAGGTGGTACAACGTGTCGAGTCTGTTCTGACCACTCTCAGTCATGCTGTAGGGGGGAGGCACGTTTCCGTATCTTCTTAATCAGCTGTCAGAAGAGAGCACGTTTCTTTGTGCTCCACGTCCTCTTTGTTTTGTTTCTGGAGGAAGCTGTTTGAAATGTACGCTCATCAATTCCTTTCGTACGAATGAAGGGTTTATCTGCGCAGCACATTTGGCATCCTTAGAAAGGGACAGTTTACCCTGAGAAATAATTTGTTCTTGCAAATGTTTCCCGAGGTCATTTTGGAAGCTCTCTAGCTTGTCAGTTTTAAAAGGTTTTGGCCTTAAGGTGTCTCTCACAGTTTTTGTCTGTTAGCCTTTCTATCCATACAACAGCAGTAACAATACAGCTATCACAAAAACGTGTGTTTGGGTTTGACATCCAGTACGGAAAAAAATTAGTATTGTTCTTTATGGAAAAGTCACTTCATTCGGGAGAACTAGCCATGTGTCTTCCTTTTGAGGAGTTTATTAAAGGCTTTTGTCTATTTTAACTACTTCAGCTTGCATGGTGCAGCAGTGCAGTATTCAGAATTATTGTAGAGTGTCCCCTGAATTATGTAAGAGATGGGGAAAGACAGACTTTGCTTGAAACTACTGTTGGAATAGCATGTCTGCTGAAATCTTCATCTGTGGTAGTGCGTCACAGTCTGTTTCCTTTCTGGAAGCCTAAGAAATACAGGACAGGTTTTGTAGCTTGCAGCAAATGGGTCTGTTTGTCCCCAGAGCTGTGGAGAAAGCTCTGGATTTTCATTCTCTCACTTTGTCCCTTGGCCTGCGTTTCCCCACTTGCATTACAGCTATTTCCTAGCTCGCAAACAGCCTTGCCCACGATGTTTAGTGTGAGGTGTGTGTGTACTGTCTAGAAGACTTCAGTCCAAAAATATCTCACTCTAGGCTTGGCAGAGAGTAAGGTTTTATTCGGGTTGACCGCTCTTACATATTAAACGTGTTGGATGCTTACCTCTCTCTAGCTTGCTGGGAAGCAGCTGGATGGTTTTCATTCTGAAATGGTCTTTCTGACTGTACCAACAGCATAAATGCCAGGAGAAACCCTCACTGGTTTTTGTCCTTTCTGCTTCTCTCTTGGAGCCTTTCTATCACTCCCCACATAACAGGCCTAGTTTAAGATTTCTTTGTATTTCAGCTAGGTGCAATCCTTCATGTATTTGTTCAGTTTTTATACTTCAGCGCTGTGTCTTTGTGATTTCAGAGAAGAAGCCAGCATGTGGACGCTAATCCTTTTTATGTATATTTAAAGGGATCCCTTTCTACACAGTTTCTTGTCCATGAACATGTTCATCCTGTTTTCTGGGAGAAGTTGTTCTTTTGCACTGTTTGTGCTTGGGTTTCATTACCCAGAACGTCTTTGAGGCAAGAGTATTGTTTTGTTGATGAGTGTTAGGTGAAGCAATTAATCACTGTGCAAATGTGCCAAGCATACAATATTCACGGCAGGTCTGTCCAGGTTTATATTTAACTTCACATATTTGTCTGTTGCTTACAGAACAACTCTACCACAGCTTTCACCACCCCACGGCAAGGGTTGTACAGTGAATATTGTCATGGGTGACAAGTCCTTTTGGGCCACTAAATCTACCTGTTGGCACCCAAACCGAGTGCAGGAGCTGCCTGCTGTGGGAAGCCTTGCTGCGTGCCTTTGGCGTCCTCACTGCACTGTCGCTGCTTTAGTCAAGGCAGAAAACACTTTTTCTGCTGCAGATATTTGGCAGTGAGAATTGCTGAAACTGTTTGGGCTCAGGCGATTGAACTGTTTCAAGGGCTATCATGCAACCTTCCCAACTGATGGTCTCTGTAGCTTTTGCAATGATGTAAAGTTTGTCTTGTTTTTGTTCTCTCCACTGTATATTATTGCTCTGCTCAGTCTTTTTTCAGTTTTAATGGTTGGATTATTTTGTGCATTTCCAGATGTCATACTCTGACATTCATCATGGTCTTAGCAAAGCATTTTTGCAGTCTTTTACTAGCTTTGCTTTGCAGGCAGTACCATCACTACTCTGAACAAGTTTGCTTCCTTTTTAGGAATCTTTCCTTCAGACTGAGTGCCACTCAGGTTCCACGAAGATCTCTCCCTACTGTAGGTATAACCACATGACCTGAAATCTCTGACATTACAGCTGTCTTTGGATCTTCATTATTCTGCCTGCTGTTTATTTTGATGCTGTTCACGCTATGATTGTGCCATTATAAAGCGGCAATTTGGCTCTGTGAGCTCACAATCCCATTTCCCTCTCTGGCACATTCTGAAGAAGTCTTTAACCTTGTCTACGCTAGGGAGGCTCTGCTGCGCCGTCAGCAAACGCCCTTGGTGTAGACATGGAGCGTGCTGACACAAGCTCTTCAGCTTCTCTGACGACACCAGGGCCCTGAGTAACAGCAAAACACCCCTTCCCTTAGCACTGCTGCATCCACACCACGGGTTCGCTGGTCCGATGAAATCACCTGGCCGTGGGGGTATTTTATTCACACCCTGAGCCGATGTGGGGAGGCACAAGTCCCTGTAGGAGACGTGGCTTTTATTGTTGTCCAGCTGGCTCTGTGTTTTGCCTTTTTGTGTTTGCAGCTGGTGACAGATTGACTATCAGCTGCCTGTTTTGCACTGCATCACTCTCTTACATAGACTCAGCAATTTACTGATTTCTTGCCTCCAAAACATTTCAAAATGCTGAGAAACCTTTTTGAATGAAGCAAGGATGACAGCTGTAATCTCCAGGTCTCCCAAACCTATTTTCTAAGAAAAATGTGAAGGTTTTTTGGCAATTCTGGAATATCAGGTTTTCAAATTCATTCATGGCTTCAAAGCACTATATATCTATAAAAATGTTTCCAATTATAAAACATTATCCTTGAAAGTGTCCTAGAAATACATTTTTATACCTTCTTAGCTTTTTCCCTAGTGTGAAAAATGAAAAAAGATACCTATCTTAAAGAAGGCTTTTTATGACCAAAAATGGTTTTGTAATTCCTTTCTCAAACTCCCCTCTAGTTACACATGTGTGAAATCTCATCTATGTGATATTCATTTATTGAGTACACGTTTGTTTATAGTGGACATGGGTTCACAGAAGGCCTTTCCTCACAAGACCATGGGTTTTTTTCATGCAGGTCCTCTGTGTCTCTTCCTCCATGACTCTTCTTTATGTTTGTACATTTAATTGTGTATGCGTTTTGGTGAAATTTCACTTTATTTTGACACTTGCATTAGCAAATTATCTGAGCTGTGCACTTGCTTTAGAGGTGAGATTGTTCAGCAAGTTTGCTCAAACAATTACTGTGTATTCTCTAAGCACCCTCCTTTGACCTTCCCTCTAATTCATAAGATGGTTTAACTAGAAATTATTTAATCTTATTCAGGTTTGGCAATTCCAGGGATAGGAGAGCTTTCTGGGTTCCGCAGTTCACTGTCGCATTGTTCCTTCAAATTCTCAGTTATTGTTGTGAAAAGACACTTCTTAGATGCCATTTCCACGAGTTCCAAATGCTCCTGGACCGTGCAGGAGCTTTGACAGAGCATTCAATGCACTCCTAAAGCTTCAACATATTCAGGTGCTGTTTACATGCGTCTGTGCCAGCATCAGCCTCGTGTCACCTGCTCTGTGTCCTTTGAAGACAGCCTTCTTGCAGTGTTGTGGTTCCCCTGCTGTCACCTGCAGGCTCCCTCATAGTTAAACACACCCTTTCATCAGCATCTCCCTGGGGACAGAAAGCTGCCATGATCTTTAGTAAAGCTACTTCAAGGTTTTTCTGCACTGCAGGGCCAAAAAAAGGAGGGACAGGGGCAGGGGCAAGGGCAACGGCAAGGGCAAGGGCAAGGGCAGGCTGATCCTGCCACCGGTGGGTTGAGTGAAGGAGAAAGCACAGCTGGCATGGCGAGCTCTGGGGAAAGCCCTGCAAAGCCAGACTTTTTTATCTCTTTCTACCAGTGGGAGGGGGGAAAGTGGATCTGAAAGCTGCTGGTTTTGCTGTGAGGGAGCACTATCTGCTTAGATCGCTGCCCAGCAGCAGCCAAAAAAATCTGTTTTTCCAGAACTTTACCAGCCCAAGTATAAAACAGGCACAGTAAGTCTGCTATTGGTGGCCTTTTTCCATAGGTAGGGAAATGATCTTTGCTGTTCCCAGCAATTCACCGTGTTGCTTACCTACAGGGTAAACCTGCAACATAAAGAAGCACGACAGGCATGAAGCTCTGTTTGTGAGGGCAGTCTGTCATCCAAACCTTGGTGATGCAGAAATCCCAGTTTCTGGCTGTCCTTACAGGACACATCACCTCTGACAGGAAGGTTTATGTGCAGTGAGCAGCAGCAGGCTGAGCCATGATGTAAGAAATGAGCACACGTTCATTTGGGGACCCATGGAGTTGGTAGGAATTTGAAATTTTGACTCCAGAGAAAGAGATTTGCTATTGGTCTTAACCAAAAAAATTCCTTCCTTCTAAATGTTTGGGAAGCTGTGAAAGAAAACAGTATTTCTATCTTTCTCCATAGCTGAAAACATCCTTACCCTCAGAACATTCCTGGAAATTAAAAATATTATCTCTTAGAGAAGAATGTGGAGACAGAAAGAACAGAGGTTTCCAAACAGTCTAAAGGTCTTGGTAGCCAGAGACTCATGAAAAGTCAGCACCACATACCCAAAGTGAGGGTGTGCATCATGTTGGAAGCAGAGCTTTGCATCTCCTTTCAATGTTTGTTTCTGTGAGTGTATCTGGCAAATCTCTACCCCTTCATAAAAATTAGGATCCCAAAGTACAGGATAAATTAATGGCTTTTACATATGGAAGGCAGCGACGTGACTTTGCGAGCACATTGACATACGCAGCTTGAATACGACAGATTATTCTGAGACCTGAACACTTTGTAGTCCTGCAACAAGATATCTCTGGCAGTCCCTCAAGATAGGACTCGGGTTTAAACGATTTAATCTAACTTGTGAACCCTTTTAGCCATGGAGCTCGGGGCAAGAGCTTACCTACTCCACAGCCAGGCATTGCAGTAGAGTATGTAGAGATAATAAAGACGTCTGGGGCATTTGCACACCCACGGTGTTTGCAGTATCATCAAAGTTGGAATTGTCTTGCTTTCCACAGCTCTAGTACATATTAATAGAAAATGAAGGTTACAAGGTGTGCCTTGATCTAACCTTCAGAAGAGACCCCTGCCTGTCTTTGAATTGGTAGTTTTTGAAACTCATGTAATAGTCTTGCTAAATCATCAGATATGAACAAGCCTGGACAAGGTTAAGTCAAATTTTCAATGTCTTATTTGGGGAGGTATCTTGTGAGAAAGTCAACAATTTACAGGCAGAATTGAGTTCTACTGTTTCAAAAGTTTTGAAAACTGTATGAAAATAAAACTTCGGAAGGCAATAACAATAGCAACAACAAAATTGACTGCAAACAAGCAGGCAAAATGACAAATCCTGTAAATATAAATAGCAGTTTTATTTTTTTTTTAAACTGGAAAGTTATGAGTGAGTCAAAGAATGGAAAATGAAAAAATAAAATTTGTTTGGAAATATTTTCTATCATTCAGATTATGTTTCCCCATATCTTTTGTTCTGAGTGACAGAATGTGTGTCCTGTAAACCCTGTCACTTTAATGAGTTTCAAGACTTTCAAATGGCAGTGTTTAAAACTGAAATCAACATATGGGGGAGGCAGGTGGTCATTTTCCTCAATAATGGGATATGATATGAGTTCATTTAGAGTACTAAATTGAATAGCAATAGGTTCCAAAATGCAGAAGCAAAACAAGCACAACACTGTCCATGTTTTAAATGACATGATTAGGGCTGTTTCATGGATGGATCTGTCAGTGGATAGATATTAGCTGTTTCAAGAGCAGAGCTGCAAAATCAGTGCATTTATTGCTAGATTTTTGTAAAGAGCCCATGACAAAAAAGATGGGTCTCAAAAATACCTTATAAATTAATAAGAAATAGGAAATAAATTAATTATAACTTTCAGACATAATTCGATACCTCATGGTCCACGATCTCATCTGGAAATACACAGCATCAACTACAGAAATTTGTCACATCTATCAGAAGAGTTAAGGTAATTTTGCTGAAATACTTGGCAAGAAATAGGAAACACAAAGAGCTCCTTAAAGCATGATTTATTGTCTTCTAAGTTTTTCCATGTACCGCATTATGCAGTTTGCAGGGAACACTGAGAAAAATCACATGGTTCTAAATTCCATTGCAACTTTTCATCAAGTCATTCATGATTGTCTATCTCCAGGACTCCAGGAGCTACCGTTTCCCTTGGGAGGCTCCTTTGTGCTCTCACAGGATGCCCTGGCTAAAACTGTCCAGCTTTCAGAGAACTCAGACTGAGAGGAAGGACTATTTCAGCCAGAAGCACCCATCCCCTCTCACTTACAACACTCTACTGCACTGATTTCAGGGAAGCAGCTCTTCCATAAACGCGTAGTAAATTTGCTTTAGCAAAGTGCACGTGGGAGGGAACTTTTGTGTATTTGTGTATGAACAACAAACAGACTATACACGACCTTAACCCCTTGCACTGCTGCCACAAAGGCTCACAAGAAGAGTGAGCCTCCTCTTAAGAGAATCCTGTGTTACATGTATAAGGCAAGAAGAACAGACCAGGAACCCCTAATAGGAAGCTGTGAGAAATTTAAGCTCAGCTTTTTAGATTTTGGATATTTATTCTGTCATACTACCACTCCATGGCTTTTCTTTCTTCCTTCTCTGTCTCGGCAGCTTGGCTCGCTCATCAGTAGTGGTGTCTCAGCTGTGGCTGCATTACACGCTTATTGAGGATGGGTGAGAATTGTAAGCTGCTGAATAGAAGCCATTCCCACTTACAGCAAAATCCAGCAACGCTGCCAGCAGAGCAGTCCAAAGCAAGCAGCTGCTCCCTTATCGTCTCCGTTCCGTGGCAGCTCTCACAAAATGCCCTGACTTTGGCCTAAGCGCCTGGGAAGGCTGCTATGAAGAACTGGAAAGTGCAGATTTTGATCCCTCCCCTCACAGCATCTTGCATTTCCTGTTGTGTTTGTTTGTTTGTTTGTTGCCTTTTTTTTCTGGGCGATTGTTAAGATCTGATTAGTGGGAGATGACCCTGCCCGAATTAAGGTGCAAGACCAGATGCTGAAGTCAACCATGTGGATTTTATGTAACAATAAATGTGACAGAGAGAGAGAAAGCAATAGAAAAGAGTGGGGAAAGAGGGAGAGATCAAGCAGAAGATAGTCACCACCTGTGGATCCAGCAGCATCCTGGTGGTCCTTCTTCACCCTGGGCTTCTTGGTGATGGTCCTGGGGTTGCTCTTCTGGGGGTGCCACCTTTATACAGCCCAAGTTCCAGCTCTCCATGGGGAGGTCTCAGATGCCATTCACGTAACTTGGGGTGATTATGTGTATGAGCAGTTGCTGCCTTTGCCATAGTTTGCCACAGGAGGAATTCTTGTCCAGATACACTAACCAGGATGTGCTGACAAGACCTCACCTCCACCACTCCTGGAATTAGCATCTTTTTTTATCACAAATTCCTCCCTTCTGCGCTTATTTCAAGTTCCTGCTGTGGCTTAGCTTGTAGCAAGTTCTTTTGGTGGCCTTGACAGGGCTTGAGACAGGCAGCTGTGGTCTTTAAGTCCTTACAGTGGAGATGGTTTGTTTGGGGGTCTCTGCTTGCTTCCTCAATTTTTGCTTATGCAGAAGCCAAATGTCCTCAGAGGCAAAGAAGCAAAAATGATCATGACAGACCTTTCATCAGGAAAGTCTTTGCAGGAGCAGGAGAACTTCAATCTGCTTAAAATGCTGTTAAGTGTGCTGAGTACTTCTCCTATATTTCCAAGTGTCCAGAGCCTACAAGAGAACTGCATGACTAGAGAAAGAAATTCAGCAGCTAGAAATTAGCAGATTGTTGAATGTTATTGATGTTAATTTTATGGAAAAATGGAAGCACTTCCCCTCTACAAATGAATAGAACTGTAAAAGCCTTGTAGTTTAATTAAATAGAGCTGCCCTAACCATTATGCCCACTTCTATCAACAGTCATTAACTTACGTTGTGCTTTACTCACATTCTGAGAAGCTTTTCAGACTTTCCATACATCAGTTGCCAGATTTCCTAAAAAGCAAATGTACTCTTCCCTGTCAGTAATAATACCTTGTGTTCTGGAAAAGCAGTGTGATTTTTTCATTGTTGTTGCTCTTACTGATATTACCCCTTGGCACAGTCTCGCAGTCTGGTAATGAGAGAGAGAAATTAGTATTTAAAGATATCAAGTGGAGAACTTCTGAGAAGTACATGGGATTAGGCATGGTTTGTGTTGGTTTTCTCCCATACTATAGATTTTTAGTTCAGCAAAGCCTTAATAGTAGAGCTAAAAACCATGGCAGAAAATGACACGTTTCGTTAAAACTTGTACCTTTGCATTGGGTATTTTTTGTGGGCTGTTCCCTCTTTGTGCTTTTTTTCTTCCATGGAGACATACCACACAACCCTCTTTCATAACTCGAACGACAAAACTAAAAGAAAAAAGTGGCATGTGACCTCAAGAACGCTTTTTTNCCCCCCCCCGAGAAAAATAGCTACATTTTCAAGGCTTTGAGTTTCTAAAGTTTAACACCAGCCTTTCAAGTCCTGAGATGCTCTAGTGTTGTGTGTTGTAGGGTTTTGCTTTGCAAAGTGTGCACAGTTTAAACAGATGGGTTCTCTGGAAATGGGAATTTCAGTGTGCTGTACGGAATGTCATGTTTACAGAACTGTTAGAAGACCTTTTAATGTGTAATTCTCTGCTGTGCTCCAAGGAACATGGTCCTGAGAGGTGCATTCCATATATGAAACCACTATCAAAATCAATTGGGGTTGGGTACATAAACTCATCTCAATTCAGGTTTATGCATTCCAAACAATATAGCCCAATCCAGAAACACTCAGATACATGAATAGACCACAATGATATTCCTTAGCACCTTCCAGGATCAAACCTTCAGGAGGCATAGAAAACTCGGCAGCAAGGGTTAAAAGAGTATCTGGATCCAGATTCTGCATTTGCAAATATATAAGTTGAATAGTTCCTTTTTTTATCACATTCCTGTCCTCACAAACAGTGCCATTGCTTTCTGGACCATTTAATCCTCTAGAGTTGGAATAACAAACTCCTCACTTACATGTTTTCTCTGGCATGAACACAGGAAGGACAATAAAATCCAGGATTATGTCACCTCTGTTTGGTTCTTGGCTGATATTTCAGTCTTTCTGGGATTGTTGGCTACCATTTCTTTTAAATCTCATCTTCCTGAACTGTACTAGGAATTGCTAAAGGAATTGCTAAAACCACATGTCAGGCTATTTAATTTCATCTGCTTTCCTATGAAATGGAACAAACATTTGGTTTCATCTGAAGCCATAACACGCCAAGCAGTTAGTCTGAAAGAAATGGAATAAAAAGTGAAAGATTTTAGAATATTTAAAAAGGCTTGGAAGCCATGCTACCTTTTGCATGGAACTGTGAACTTGTTATATAGTAGGGCTGTCCAAGGACTTCTGCTTAAAAATCAGCAGAATCCACTGAGATTAAAATTCACCTATTTTAAAAACTACTGACTACAGTCAGGTGACATTTGTGCTGTTCGTGTCCAAAATGCACAAAATACTTCCCAGCTTGTACTTGCCATGATGCTACAACTCCCCGTAAGAGTCACCTTTAGGTGTATCAGCTTTTAATGGTTTTTTTTTTTATTTTATTTATATTAAATAAATACATAAAATTGAGCCAACACCATCATGCATTTCTCAGCAAGCTTTCCAATAACAGGAGAAAACGAATGGGCTGATGCCAAGTCGCAGTTGGCCATCAGATATCATTTTCAAAAGCCACCGCAAGGCAGGAGGGGTGAGGACACCAAGCGGTTGTACCCAATTATCTTCCTGTGACACGTGTAAACTGCTCACCGTGTTTGCACAGAGCACTGAGACAACAAAGGATTGGGCTGACACCTGTACGGAAACATTGTGGTGCCAGGCAAAGATTTTGCCTGCAGGTGTCTGAAAAATCTGTTGGAGGCAGCTTTGCCGATGAAGTTACACAGAGTTTGAGTGAAGAAGACAAGAAGACCTTCCTGGCAACCTAAAGAGCGAATGTATTGGGAATGTGATGAGGTTATTGGGGCTGGAAGCCCCCCCTTGGAAGTTCCAACAGTAGGTGACCGGCAAGTCTGCCCTGATACCGCCCACAGGTTTGCAGGGTGGTACCAAAACTAGAAGCAGTCCTGGTTTTCTGTACAGATCTGGAGTGTTGCACGGTCATGTAAAATATTGCTGAAAATTAATGATAATATTTATTATATAAGCATTACCATAATTGCTACATTTCGTATATTTAAATTCTATATTTGTACAGCACGTTGTTCATTCTGCCTCAGGAAACTGAAGACTTTCTTAAAAACATCACAAATAATTTTGAGAATTAACGTCCTCTTTGCTAATAGAAACAGAAGGCTTTAATTGGCATAGACATATTTGTAGCTGTGATTCAAGGGCGAGAATGGAGAATTGGAAGCTGAAGCCCATGAAGTTTTCCTGGGGTGAGCAGGAGAAAATTGGAAAGAAGATCCACTGGTGTGGGTGGCCACGTCAGGGGACATCAGAGATATTGAGAACTGGCGATAAATACTCCAATTAAAAATTGGGTAAAATACTTTTTTCTATTCTATTACTTTATTTTACAGATTTTGCGTATGTGGCATTTTGTTTGAAAATAAGAAGTGCCTCTTCTCTGAAATTTCTTGTTCTTCCAGGAAACAAGCATGCAATCAGCAACTTCGTTATTTTCAGTAGTAAAATGTGTTTCATTCCAAGGTGATATCAGACTATTTCTGAAAGAATTGCTATGTTAGCTGGAGAAAAAAATAGTTCTCCCAGTGTTTTTTTTCATCTGGAGTTGTTAATTTTTTACAAGAGACTTGCTTTGCTTCAAAAGAGTAATAATTTTTTGAATAGTGTATCTTTCATTATATGACTACTGAACCTAATCATCCAAGGAACAGATCTATTCTGGATGAATAAATTAAATTTTAGGAAATAGAAAATTTTACTAATTGCGTTCATTTTTTAATTTAGTGAAATACGAACCATATAGTTAAAAATTGATTTTGTCTCCCTATTGCTTCTGTGAAGTTCATAAATTGTGTACCTGCTGACATAAAGGCACACAGGTAAAACCCATTACATTTGTGTATTACTAAGGAAAATTACATTTTGATTAATATACAAAATGAGCTTCATCTCCTAAAATGAAATATTTACAGTGAGTCTACTAAATACCCTGCTAGCTTGCCTATAATGCCAACCTTTTAAAAATAATTAATAGCACATGAGACTGAGTTTATTGATTAAACTTGAGACTTCCCAGAAAATTTAAGGACAATTACCTTTCTAAAGCTGCAATATCAACAGTTCTTAATTCCAAACTTGATATAAGAAAGGAAGATACACACAAACTATCAGGGTTTAACTCTCCATGGAAGTAATTTAATATTGTTCTGGTTGGGGTTTTTTCTATTGTATTTCTCTAATTCTGTGTTTGGGAACATAAAATAACAGCTTGAAGCATAATTGTTTTTTTCTTAAATTTTCATTTATCTGTGTAAAGGCAAGGAATTCCAATTCTGAGTCTTGGTGGGGTCTTTTAAACAAAATGCCTTTTGGTTTTTTGTATGAATTATTCAATCTGATAACAAAAATATAGTCAGTGTTCTGGATCCCTCTATTTTCTGATAGCAAAAATCTTCCAGTTCAGATCAAAAGTTTGTGATCACATTTACTTCTTCCCTAATTACAAAAAAAAAAGTAAAGAAAAAAAGATGAAATGCATAACAGAATTGTAAAATGGCCAATTTAATTATTTTGCTCATGAGCATCTTGAAACAAACAGGGACACAGAAAAGAACACGAGCTTTCTGTGCTAAGCAAAATTTATCTAATAAAATTTATCAACATTTTTTTATTCTCGTGGCATGTCCCCCACCCCGTTCATTTTTTTCCAGTGTGAGTCCTTTAAATGTTGTGTTGCCACTTCAGTGCCTTCAGCACCTTCAGCTCCTTTGTTGCTGAGATCAGCTGCTGGTGCTCCCCTGGTAATAACCTGAGGTGCTCTGAAGAATAGGCTGCTCTGTTTTTAATTTCCATTTTTTGTGTCCGCTCCGTTGCGTTGCATCTCGCCGAGAGAGCTGGAAAGGATCTTTGTTCAGGGCCAGGCTTGGGGCAGGAAGGACCGCATGGTATTGCTCTGGTTTGTGTCCCTGCAGGGAAACGGGTCCACGAGCAGAAGAGGGTAGCAGAATATTCCCTTCCTCCCCTCTTCCCCCCAGCCCACCATCCCCAGAACACCCTGTATCAACATCTTTGATGCATTCAGCGGGGAAATACTGATTTCTTTGGCATTTCTAGAGGGCTCTATGCCAGCCCACACAGTCACCAGCAGCTGGCTGGCATAGGGCATCTCCCCGTGCCCCCCTGGGCATCACCTTGTAAAGGCTCCCAGGCTACCTGGCCCTGCTGGCAGCCCAGGGTGGGCAACAAGGAGAGCTCCTCTCCCAAACCAGCAGCTTAGCTGAAGACAAGAGCCTCTCAGTGGCCACTGCTTTCTCTGGAATGGGACTGAAGGGGTGTTTCGATACCACAAGGAGATTTGGGAAATTCAGGAATTCCTATTTGTGTCTGAAGTTTGTGACGGAAGAGCGAAACTTGGGAAAGCTGAGTGAGAATTCAAGGCGAGAACCACTTGTGCAAATAACAATCTTATCCCCTGCTTGTAAAAACTGACAATGACCACTTTTTCAGCCTTGCAAAACACTTCACTGAGCCAACACAGCTTCGAGGCCCTCATAATTTAGGCCACCTTCCTTTCTGAAAGAGGTCAGTGACACAGATTTTAACTGTCTTTTGTAATGTCTTTTATTTACAAAGGGTTGCCAGCTCTGTTTTGAACAGAGCAGGCCAAGGCAATACCTAAGCAGTTCCAGAAAAACTCACCTTACTTGCTACTAATGCTTCAGGTTTTGTAGGCAATAAATTACCTTTCTCAACTCTTAGTCCCTTGTCTTTATTTTTGAAATAAGTTTCTAAGATGCAAAAGCATCTCAGATGGAGGTCATTGGTCATGACTAATTTCCACAGTTGTAAACCAATTGCCATTCTTGGTCAGAATGATATTTTTTTTAGAGATTTTGAGATTTTAGTTGCAAAATGAAAAACCAAATTAATTTATTTTTATAGTAGTACAATTGAATCTTTTAATTCTGCTGAAACTCCTGTGTTACAAGGCATTTTAATTCAGATAATAATCGCATTTTTATAGATTTGTGTATAGTCACACATATTCTCTTTTGAGTTGTGTTCCCCAGTTGCTGCTAATTCTTGTCAGCTCTTAACAGGCTGCTTCACAGGGGGCCAGGCATTTAACCCACCCTTTCACAACATTGTTTTGAAAAATTCCCGTGGCACATCTATTCACATACCTCCTTCTTTGTTAGTTTTCATCTGGATAAAGGGCAATTTCTAAGCCCAAATAATTAACAGACACGAAGGTGAGAATCAACACTGACTGATTTGTGAACAGGCAGATTATCACACTGAATACTCTTACCAGTACTTTATCACAGCTGTCTCATTAACATCTGTGCATAATAGAGTTATTTTTAAGATTTGGGCTGGGGACATCTCCTCAGTCCAACTGAACAGGCATCATCCCCAGCATCTATGCTTTAGACTCAGACCACAGTGTTTTCTCTCGATAATAATAGCAATAAGATAATAAAATTCTATAGCTACATTCTGTAATTATCATCTTTGTTTTAACCCAGTAGAAATCATTGTGTTCTTCTCACTCAATGTCCTGCTGTTGGGTCACAACAACCTCAGGCAGCACCACAGGCCATGGAAGGAGTGGCTGGAAAGGTGCCCAGCAGAAAAGGACCCAGGGGTGCGGGGCAACAGCTGGACATGAGCCACAGGTGCCCAGGTGGCCAAGAAGGTCAGTGGCATCCTGGCCTGTGTCAGCAATAGTGTGGCCAGCAGGACCAGGGAGTGATTGTCCCTCTGTACTCAGCACTGGTGAGGCTGTAACAGGTAACAGGGTGAGAAGACACAGCTTCAAGGTGCACCAGGGGAGGTTCAGGCTGGACACCAGGAGGAATTTCTTCATGGAGAGATTGTCAAGCATAGAATGAGCTGCTCAGGGAGGTGGTCAGGTCACCATCCCCAGAGGTGTTCAAGAAATGACTGGACATGGTCTAGTTGCCAGGGTGGTGCTCAGTCAAAGGTTGGACTTGATGATCTTAGAGGTCTTTTCCATCCTAAATGGTTCTGTGAGAAGCCATAGATTTAATTCCAGGTATTCTGTGTGAATCCCAGCTGATCTCAGACCTAACTTTTCGTTGAAAGTGCAATTTGGTGTGAAGCCTCTCTCCCTAATTGAATGCTCTGCTTCCCCCAGTGATGTGCTCCTTCCATGTTTGCTGTCATCAATAGACCCATGATATCATCAATAGTTTCAGCATGAGCTGAAACGCTTTTGTATAACAGTGAAGTTTTCCTTGAAGCATCTTGGAGGAATGTTAAGAACTCTTAAGTTTTCCGAGAATTCTGAGACACTGCTTTTTGCTCAGGCAATTGAAACATATCTGCAAGGCAAGAGCAGTTCAAAGTTGCCAATATGAGGAGAGACAGGTGCCTTTTAAATTATTCATAGATCTCTGCTGGCTACCCATCTTTTTGCAGATGGGGTTTTTGGTGTTGGTTTTTTTCTTCTTCTACTCTCCCTCTTTCTTTAACCCTGATGGATTTAATGCGTTTATTGCACTCTTAGCTCCATGAATGGATATGGGAAATGCAAAGGCAAAGATTCAGCTAGTAACAGAACACAAAGTCTGTTCTCGTTTAACAGATTCTCTGTCTCTTTATCACTGAGAGCTGTCTTGGATTGTTAAGGAGCTTCATAGGAAAGCCTTTTCCTTTTTCTTTGTGACTTCTCACTGATGACTACAGCTCTTTGTGACAACAACCAGGACAATCAGAGGTGGAAGATCAGTTGCCCAATCCTGCAAAATGGTGTATTATTTATTTTTGATCAGTACTGTAAAAAAAATTTATTCTTTTTGAGGAGAGGGAGCTACAAGAATTAATAGCTTACTAACTATTAACTTTAGCTTTACTCTGTCATAGTGTGACTTTAGAAATTATCTCAGCTACTCTTGTTCTGAATGCTTGCTTCTTCACTGTTCTTATAGGATTTATTTTATTCATCAGCCTTTCTTTAAAAAGAAAAAAAAGGTTCTGCATTATTGGTATACCTTTTACATCTTTGTCTTGCCTGAGGTAAAAATATCTTCCAAAATTCTTTCTCCTTTTTTGTCTATTAGTTTATTCTTCACCTTTTTATCTATTAAATGTCCATGCACCCAGTCAAAGAGATGGATTAACCTGCTGTATAATGGCACATGATTCAAACGTCTGATGTCAAGTTCGAAAATAAAGTAAGAAGTCAATGTATATTCAAAAATAGAAGACCTTGAAATAGGAAATCTCAGTCAAGACAGATACCATCTCGAGGCAGGAGTTAATACAAATGCTGTGCAGGAATGTGTGTGAGAGAATATACACATGTGAGAAAGGTGATCCATTGCAGCTTGCACTTGGCAATGATCAATAAAATCATCTCAGCTGTTGTCAGCAGGCTTCTAGCTCTGACCTTCAGATGGCTCCTCTTTGGACAGGCCTCAGAAAGTCCTGAAGGCTGGGAACCAGCTCAGCCAGTGTTGGGTTGTACAGTCAAATAGGGTCAGGAAAGTCATTTCTCACCTCTGGAGAACTGGAAGGGAAACCTTAGAAGAAGAATCTTTCCACTGAAGCACAACTTGGCCTAAAATTTTAGCATCTTGAGCCGGTTTTTTCTGTCACACAGCCTTTTCATACTAGCTGGCCTCACAGAGGGGAGAGGCATTCACACATAAACATTTCAGCATGCAAATAAATTTCTTTGAGTTTCTTCTGGAGTTCCTCCCGGACTGCAGTAGGCAGATACTGAGGCTGTGCTTTGTTCAGTCATATATATTGTTCTTTTCTCAAAGGAACACAAAATAAAGGTCAGATATGCCTGTATGTTTTGGGGATGCCCTGTGTCTTTGTGTTGGTATGGATTGAATTGGCGTGGGAACCAGTTCTTTACTCTCTATTTCATTAGAAGAACTTTTTTGTATTGTGGTCCCCGACCTGGGGGCTGTAATACTGTATTTTACTAAGTAGTAAGAACAGAGAGAAAAACATCAGCATATGCACCAAAAATTTCAAAATAAACCTCTTCTCTCTACAGCACCTTCACATCACTCTACTCTGTGAGCCTTCAGAATATACATCCTTCAAGACGGTGGCTTGCCCTTCAGTGTACAGTAAATTTGTGTTGCTGTCAAGATCTGGGTTAGTGCTGTGATAGAAGTCCCGTGTTTTCACTTTTTCATTAGTGTTTCAACCCACAGGAAACAAGAAATAATTAGAGACTGTGAACAAACCTCCACTAAACCTGTGAGTGCCCCCTGCTACCACCACCTTGCCACGCAAACCCAATACAGCAAACCAGTTCATCTTTTAGTGCATTTAACAATTGGAAATAAGAGCTGCCTTTATCCTATTTGACTTGGTCACTTGGGTTCTCACCCCAATAAGCACGAACTGCCTGTTGGTATGTTTTACAGTGGTGAGCACATCTGGCCGCAGGTCTCAAGGAGAGATGCCAGCATAAAAGAGAGCTTTCATCAGAACTGCAAGGTTTGCAAAAGACACCTCTTACTGTTCTACTTTGCCTGTGTCCCACAGTGCCTTCACTCCTTCAGGGACTGCAGTGGGTCAGCGGTTTCAAGTAAAACAGATGCAGTTATCTTAGGCAACCTACATATAAATTAGTATTGAGATATGATACCAAATCATCTCCCCATCCCTATGTAAGTTAATGCAGTTGTCCACATACTCTTCTACCAAATTTGTACATTCTAATTGCAGGACTCTACATGAAGTTTGGTTTTCCCAGCTGAAAATAGAGTCTGATATGCCAAGATTTCATGAGTAAACATGGGTAATGTTGTTTAGGGTTTTTTTGACATATAATACGTGGCCTCTAAGGTAATACATACTTTGATTTGCATGTTAAAGGATTGTGTTTATTTAATATCCACAGGAATGCATGTTTTAAGAGTCATGATTGATAATCAGGAACTTTGTCAGAAAACCAAAAGCAGTGTCATTTCCTCTCAAATTGAATGGATTTTAAAAGTCATTGGTAGAGGCAATATTTTTCATTATATATTTCTTTCACTAAATTTAAAAAAAAAACCCACACTTTAATCAATAATGAAATTAAATCTTTTCCAAAATACTGAGAAGCTAAAATCACTTCTTTTCTTGGCTGAGACAAACCTAGTTCTCTGTGTCCCTCATGTCAGTAATCATGTGTTTTTCTTGCATCTTGCTGAGTATTATGACAATATGTACTCTAACTTCCAAACATTTTGAGAATGAGCATCTGTAAATATATTACATATTTTCTCCTACCTCCTTCTCATCACAGGTTTAGTTTTTGTTGGTGGTGCAGTCACAAAAAATTATCAAGCCTTGCTCTTTCTGCTTTGGACTTCATTAGCAAGCAAAGCGAAACAACTGCCAAATGAATACTCAAATCTACGTGTTTGTCCAGTTTTAGATAAGGCAAAGTTAATTTCTTCTAGTCCAACTGCAGCTCAGTGGAAGGAAGGAGGTCAGGTTGATTTTTCACAACTTGTCTTCAAGTCAGGAATATTTTGTTCCTAGAGTAATTTGCACAGGCACACAAGCAACTCCTACAGATTTGTTGCGTTGCCAGTGAGCTGTGGACTTACTTGGGTTTAGGTCTCAGCACTCATTTAGAAAGAAATCCATTCCATTACTGCTTAGTTTTCTGTATTTTAACTGAAAAAGCAAAATGCCAGTTTCTTGAAATGGAACCATAATGTTACAGTCCGCTGTAGGATCTTAAGTGTTACCTGTGTTTGCTTCTCTTTCTGGTTGTGAGAACCAAATCCAGCACATCCAGATTCCCAAAATGCTTCATGTTGACCAGATGGAAGCACCACAAGTCCCAGCTCTCAGTGTTTCAGTTTATTCTGATTTCAGACAGGGCACAAACACTGGGAGGGTCCCTTTCCCATGAGGGCTGATCAAAGCAAGGTGGAGTCCAACCATTAACTCACAGGTCTCTTATGTTTGCCTGTTCATTCAGTTGTGTGCACATCGATGCTGGTGAGGCTCTGCCATGGTCAGCACAGTGACACTGGTCAAGTCAAGCAATCTGGGATCCTTTACAAACATTCTGCCAGTGAATACTGGCAATTGCTCTCTTAATAGTTTGGTAATTGGAATAGAAAATGGAATGAATTAAACTGAACTTAAAGCCTATTATTATGTTTGATTTTCTGGAAGTTTCATATAGCCTATTAATTCATTAATTAATTTTTAATTGGCAAAGGTTTTTTCATATAAAGGCTCATTAACATAGCCTTTCAAATGGAAGTCAATGTAATTCTATGCTTTTTCATGGCTATCATGTTTTTCTTGAAGCATCATCCCTATTCATCCTTCAGTGAAAGGTAACCTGTAAAGTCAACCTGCAGGAAATCAACTTTTTGTCTTTTGCTTTTTTAGGTGTCCCTATTAGCAGTATAAAATATTCACTGTGCTACAAAATCATTAAATGTGATTGAAGTAATATCTTTTAGCCTTTTTGGGCTAAAAGATTTGTAGGTTGTGACTGAACTTGCAGGAAGGAAGGTCCAGTGTTTTGCCACTCTGAAAAATGTCACAGCAGATGGTGCACGATGCAGGGGATGTGAGGATCCCAGAGAACTGGACTGCTTACAGTGTCTTCTTCCATCTGTATGTCCAGCCTCAGGGATGTCCAAAAAACAACTATTATCAGTCATAGCTATCACCCTGACATATCAACTACTCCTGCTCTGGGCCCCAGACACAGAGAAAGAAGGGAAGGTGAATTAATAAGAACATTGTATGAGGGATGAAGAAAGAACCCACTTAAGCCTGGCAGAGAGACAAAAAAATCATAGGCCAAATATGGGTCAGCTGTATGAGGAAGATTTCTCACATTATTCAAAACTTTGTGCAACCAGTTAGCTGTAGCAGAAATTCTGTCAAAAAAACTAGGCGTGCAGGACAAGTAGTAACGTGGCTTATCTTAGCTACAAAAGGTTGTGTGTCTAATGACAAATTTTCCGGGCAATATAATGAACCATTCTTGTTCAACAATATCACATGCAGAAGGCTCTGTGACAAAGAAGAAGCAGTGACAGGACGAGGATATAGCTTGAGCTGTGACCTTCACACCACATCAAACCTGAGACAGAAAGGACTTTGCACTCTGAAAATCCAAAGTACTGAGGGCTCTCACAGCCACTATCACTTTTTAGTGTTGCACAACAAGCAGAGGAAGAAGCCCCTGCTCTAGTGGACTTAACTGAGCATTTCCTTATCCCCTAGGAACAGGCTTTGCTCCACAGTGTGCAGCAGAAAATGGTGAGAAGACTGTTTGCATTAATATGATTATACAAGTCTATTCATTAGTGAAATAATACTGGCTGCTCTCCCCCTTCAACAGAGCTTCAAAAAGAATGGTGCAAAGCAAGAGTGGTGCAAAGGCAGAATGTTTATCTCGGCAGTGATTTGGGGACTGAAGATACACATATATTCAGAAGAATTAGGTGATCCAGTTCGACACCCATTGCTGCTGCTCTTTCAAGTGGGACAGTACCTGTAGTTCTAATAAGCTGTAGCTGACCTGACCTGTATTTCTATGCTACACAGAAGCATGAACCAGAGGTACCCAAAAGGCAACCTCTATGCCTGTATTGGGGAAGGACCCTTAGCAGATGTGCACACATAGGAACTGGGTCAGTGGTGTCTAAAGACAACAGCTGTTAGTTCTTGCATCTGCTCTCCTGCCACTGAAATGCAGACTATACTTTCCCTTCAGCTTTATGCAGGCAAAGGTGGTTGTAGCCCACAGGTCCTGTTTGACTCGATACCCTTCTCTGCAGCTTTTTAAGGGAGTATAGCATTTTGCTTTCAAACATCTCCCCAGTCAACAGGCAGGAGATCATTCCGTGGATATTTGTTTTTGTGATGCCATGCTCATCTTACGGGATAAATTTCTTCTTTCTTCTAATTTTAAGCAATATTAATTCAATTCATATGACACACAAGGTGTTTTTATTTATGCTCCTGTACAAGGCACTTCAGAAGACAACACAAAGTGTAATCAAGTTGTGTAAGACTACAATACCAACTTTAATGTAAAAGGAGGAAAAAAAAGTGCAATAAATCACCTGTTTAAAGCCTGAAACCCTCATTTTGTTTATACATTTATTGATTTTTTTTTCTCTAATCATGTCTAGCTCCTTTAGTCATCAGTTGCTTGCCTGCCCTCTGTTATCCAAAACCCAAGTAATAGACTTCAGCTAAACAATAGTTGCAATTTATAGAGTGACAAGGGATGCCTTTATCCACCAGAGAGACTCCTTCCAACTCCAGGAAAGGACAAACCTTTCAGATGTTTTTCAGTCTTCGTGAAAAAAAAAAAAAGAAAAAAAGTGCAAAGGAGAAATGAAACATTTCCCTATAAACCATCGCTGAAACAGCCAGAGGGTAAAGCGGTGTTTGTTCCGTGCTGGTTTTCCTTGGCTTTGCTAAAGTAATTCCAGGCAGGGCAGGGTGGGTGGGATGGAAGGCAAAAGGTGATGATACTGTCATGACCTGGAGTAAGTGCATTCTGCTGAACCGCCCCAGTCACGCTGCAGCCTCCTCTGCTTCATAACGTGGAAGGGCAGGCTGTGCAGAAAGTTTGCTGTTTCAGACAGCACTGGTTAATGGTAGGGGAGAGGGTTGCTGCTCCCAGTGAGCAATGCTGGTGGCTGGGTGAGCGTGTTCCATAGTGCTGAATGCCAGGACCGAAACACGTGTCTTCGTGTCTGACTCAGCATCAAAGGTTATTGTAGACCTGGGTGCTTTCTGCTGGTGCATTTCTCCTGTGTACCCAGTCACAGCGCATGATACTTCAGAGAATTAGGCACGCTGACATTCTCAGGTTCCCTCATTTCTTTTCTTCTCTTGCAAGCAAATGTGAGTAGTATAAAATGTCAATTGTGTCATGTGTGACTTTTAATATACATTTCTTGGTTTGTTTGGTTGGGTTTTTTAGTTTTTTTTTTTCTTTTTTTTTTATTAAAGCTGATGGAAAAACAAAGTGAGAACATAGCCTGTATTTTCTTCCTTAAAACCTGACATGTTGACTGACAAGCTGAAAATATGGGTGGCAAAGGAAAGTTTCACTAACGTGTTTCTCCCACAAATGTTTTGCTAAAACTCTAAAAACAGCTTTAAACAAAAAGTAATCCCAATACTGTTCCAGGGTTATTTGAATACCCTGGTGATTATAATTCCCCAATTCCTATTGTTTTCATTACTCCAGCACCAAGAGAAATTAAATAGATCTTGTCATGTATCTCATTCTATTATTTCCTTCATTTGGTTTCACAGATCACTTGCAGTCTTTCGAATGGGGAAGCTACAAAGCTTTACTGTGCAAGCACAGAAAGAAGGTATGAAAAAGGATCAGGATTTTGAAAGACAACACTTTTCCCTTCTGATTGCTTTGGTAACTGCTACTAAGGGCTCTTCCTAAGTAATGCTGGCATGCTTATGAGAACAGATTTTGGTAGTATCTCTCAGGATCCTCATTTTTCAATTCCCACTGCATACAATGTACTGCCAGCAGAGAACTGTGAAATGGTTTCTGCCCCAGAGAGCTCACACCGATTTAAATTGTGATGAACACAGGTATCAGAATACTGTCAACCTGGCTGCTTTCGATTCTTTCAGGCCTTTTAGAAAGAGTCTCAGCGAGAGTAGGAAAGAAACAATATTTTAGTTTAAAATTTTAAGATGCAGCCAAAGGTTTTTGTGTAATGAAGACTGGAACAGACCAGCTTGTGGTCTTCAGCTTTTCCTTTGCCAATTGCCTCAAGAAAGGAATAATTTGGTGCTTGCTTTACTGAGCTAGCTGAATTTTGAAGTGGCCACCATCCTTGTGTTTTTGTAGCTGTTTGTGTAGTCAGCCTGAAAACAGTAGCTGATTTTATCAGGATTTGTGGTGTGGTTTTTGACCAGTAACAGTGGATCAGTCCATTGATTTAAGTGGGTTCCCAGATGTACCAGAATGGATTAATAGGTGGCAACTGATTCTCAAACCAGAATGGGCAGAGTAGAGCGTGTAGTTCCCTTTTAATAGAACAAGTGATACTATATGTTGTCATTAAGGCATACAGTTTCTTATTAAAACACTCTGTAGAGAAAGAGAATAAAATACATATTTTAAATTGATATAACTGGCAGAACAGTCAACATGAAGAAACCATAATTAAATAACCACCTTTAAAAAATACACAGGATGTGGGGAAATAGGATGATCCAGGTTAAACAATGTGTGAACATAATTTCACAGAAAGTTATATATGCAAAATCAAACTATGCAAAGTATATTTATATTACTTAATAAGAAGAGAGGAAAATGCATATTGAAAACTGGAGGAATAAAACCAACCATGAAGTCTTATAAATTTAAAGAAAAGTTACAAAAAGCCAAACCCCCGAAATGTCAAAACAAGTTATTGAGCAGGGAAGAAAAGAACGGAGTTTGCTTTCAACTGAGATTTTCACCAAGTTTACACATGTCCAAAATCCAGTCCAGACAGGCAACCCACCAAATCATCATTCTTGCCTCTTAACTTCGAGGCATCTACACTGTCATTCCACACAGAATTTTACGGAACAAAGCTCTCAGGAGAAACAAAAATCTGTTGACAGTATTCATGGAGAAGTCCAGGAGTTGGCTGACCAGCAAGAAGGCAGCTCAGATCTGGGTTCACGGATGGATTTAGGAGCATAAGTTTATTGATTTCAACAGGGCTCTAATTCATAAATGCATTTATGTATCTGCATCCTCAGTATTTCTGTGAATTAAACCTAGAGCTGTCCACTAGTCAAAGAGCCCTATGTACGGAGAACTATACAAATAGTCCAAGGCATCACAAAGTTCCAGCTCAATTCTCTGTGCAGGAGCAGCTGCAGTTTTGAACCTCAGTGGTAGGTGACATGTTACTCTCCAGACCTCTGGGCTGTCAGGCATAGTATGACACTTGGTTGGCCAGGGTTTGTATGTATTTGTATGTATTTTTCCTCTGCTCTCTGAATTACAGCCCTGCTAGTGAAACCCTAAAGTAATACACTGGTTTCAGATGTCTCTGGATACCCTATCCCAAAGAAGACTCTAAAATAAAAATCAAGATTTGATGCTGGTTACTACAACAGTCAGAAACATGAACACTCAAGAGGCTCTTTGCCGGAGGCAAAGTGGTCAGTCCTGTTCTCGTGCTGGTACCAGACCTGTGTGCAGAGTGTGAAGGAGGAGAAGGGAACCCACCCCTGCACTGTGGTGGGCTGAACGCAGCAGAGTGGCACAGCAGGCTCGTGGAACTCTGCTTGCCTCTGTCCCTGGCTCTCCTCTCCCTCGCACCGCAGCCTGCACTGTTCTCACACCATTTCCAGATTTAGCACCGTAATTGTCTCATTTCCCCAGACCAGCCTCCACAGAGGATAAAAGCTCCACAGCCTCCACCTCCTCTCATCCGCTGGGCAGCTTCATTTCGGAGATGACTACGCGGGAGCTGTTAGTGATTATAAGAAGCATCCATGTTTGCCTGCTGTCAGGTTCCCTCCTGGGCCAGGGTATTGCAAAGACATATTGTACGCTCAGCAAGAAATTGCAGTCAGCTCAGGATATACTTAGGCCATCGTTTCGAGAGAGAATATTAAGAACTCAGGGCACTGGAAAAACAAAGGTCTTTTTCCACCCCAGGAGGTAGAAAAGTGCCAGAAGGTGGATATGAGGCTTTTGTAAGCTTTGAGTTTGTGGCTTCTGCTCTCTGACTCAAGGTTCTAGCTCTATAGTATGTAATTTAAAGTCTCCTCTAGGTGCTTATAATTTAATTGTAAGGTGTTTCACAAACATCTTACCAGGTGCAAAGAGGACGTGAAGTGATCCTTTTTTCCTCTCTCCTCAGCTGGAACATGAAGAAGGCACTTTATGATCCAATTAGTGCCTCCAGGAGCTCTCTAATTGCATTATAAAGCATCTTAAAAAAAAATTAGAAAATTAGAAGTTGGTTTTAAAGCCTAAAAAAAAAAAAAAAAAGAAAAATTATGTTTAACTATTTCCCCTCCTGGTAACCCAATAGTAAGAGGACGCAGCACCCTTATACACCTCATTTTGCCTATAAGTTCCACAGATGTGAAAAGCATCCATGCAGCGGAGCATCCTTTATTGCATTGCACTTGGAGCTTGGAGTGTGCTGGGAAGCTCTGCACCCAAAGTAGCTTGTGATGTTTATGCATGTTACTTGTTCAAGGGAACTGCAACTGTGCTGCACTATCTGTGGCCATTTTAGCTTGCTAAATATCTGTTCAATTGAGTTTTTTATACCAAGCTCATTGGCATAGTGTCTGAGAGGTATTATATATAATGAGCTATAACAGGCTTTCAACTTCAAAGCTCAGCCTCTGTATAATAATTATCACATCATTTTCCATAACTCTAACATATTTTACTTACTGAGTGGGTGGGAAGAAGATACTGAAATAATATTTAGACTTATATGGTGCTTTTCAGCTGTAGATAACAAAATATTTTCTGTTGGCAGCTAACCATTATCATCTCCACTGTGAAAATGGAAAAGACTAAAAGGCAAGTAACACAGAACTGTGAATAGAACTCCGGTTTCTGATCTTCAGTGTCTGGCCCTTCCTATTCATTCAATTAGTGCTGCTTCCAACTACTCTTCTTCATGAGCTGACAAAAGTTATAGGACTTCTATCCCCTTTCCAACAGAATAATGAAATGTATAATAGCAAAACACTTGAATATGTCTATTATATCCCATAAATGGCAGAAATGCCTGTTTTCCCTTACACCCACAAACAGCTGAGCAGAATACCAGCCATACATTTCATGTTTCCATCTATTCCTTTTGTGTTGTTGTTGCTGGGTTTTAACCAGCCATTGCAGCAAAAAGGCAGACTAGCAAGACTCTGAGGTGTTTGATCATTCCCTCAGGAAGAGTCTAACACCAAGCGTGTCCTTAAGCACATATGTGTCCTTGAAATCACTCGGAAAGGGACACCAATCTGAGTTAAATATGACAGGGTGTATTTCAAAATTCAGGTATTATGTTACCTGAACCCAGTTCTCCTCTTTGCACTTAGAACATCTTCTGCCTCTGGCCAGCAGGCACTGACAGTGTCTCTGCATTGTGACAGTGGGGGGAAAGGGCTGCCCCTCTGGGAGGAGAGGTTCACGGTCAGGTGCTGTTCCAGGGAAAGGGTAAGGGACAGCTGACAGCTTTCATCCTTTGTTCTGGCCCAGTCTGTCACACACCTATGCACTGGCACACCCACTCATACACTGCTCTGAGTAAAGCCACTGAAAATTCACAGGAGGTCATCAAGAGATTTTACCAGGATGCTCTTGTTTGTTGGTTGTTTTGGGGGTTTTTTTAGCTTCTTTTCTGCAAAAGTTCACGCTGCTTTCTCTCATATCTCATCTCATCTCATCTCATCTCATCTCATCTCATCTCATCTCATTTCATTTCAGTCATACCCAAAGCCCCAAAACAAAATTATCTCACAAAACCAAGAACACTGCTCACGTTAAAACTCCTTTGGTCCAACAAACAGTGCATCATCTTGTTCCAGATTCTTTCATGGCAGGATCCCAATTTCTCGTATAAAATTCATAGTCCTTAATAAATCTTCCACAGTACTAGTCTGAATTTCAGGAGTTTAACAAACATGCTGAGTTTTAGGTTTTATTACAAACATTTCATATAATTAGCATGAACAGATGGCATATGATTCTACCATTAATCATTTGTGTACAACCAAAATACAGTAATGTCAGTATCTCCCAGAATTGCTTCTTTGAAAAAATACCTGGCTGTGGTTCTGATCTCTCTTGCACCCATCAGACACCATGACTGTAGTAAAATTACTTCTGATTTATCACAGTATTGAACAATGGTGGAATAAAGCCTTTTCCATTATGCAAACCATCCTCAGCGGTTTCAAGACTTACATTGGGTTTTATGCAATATATAATCAGCTAAAAAAACAACTTCCCTGTGTAGGACAAAAAGGAGGAATATTAATGGAGAAAATCTTTCAAAGCATTTCTGGAAACAATACCCTTATGTATAAAAAGAGTTCTTTTGTTTTGGGTGGTTTTTTTGAGTATCTCTATGAGGTAGTGTTTTCAATTCCAATAGCTATAATAAGAAAAAAATCTGCCCTATTTGTCAATCTGTCAGGAAATATATTTCAGCTTAAAGCATCATACTCCTGGGGTTTATGGAAATCACAAAACATCTCATTCAGATGAAGAGGCTGAAGCTATAAGCAGTGCAATTAATATCTTCAATTTCTGCCTTCAGCATGAAAGGAGCTCAAAAGCTTTTTGAATCTGAATCCCAAATGCTGTCTAATAGTTCACATCTGGCTTAGCTATTTGGGAGAAACAACAGTTGTTGGTGTCAGCAGCCGTTCAGTGACACACTGACCTTCCTGCCAAGGGGAGCAGAGGGCTGGCCAGAGGGCATGGAAGGTTGCTTGGTAGGTTGGGCTGAGCCCAAGGGCTGCATCTCAAATGTTGTGCAGCTCGGAGATGAAAAGCCTGTACGTCCCTGACACTGCATAACCACGGACTGCCCTGTGCCGTCACACGCTGCACACACAGAGTACAGCCAACAAGAGTCATGCTGCTCATTGGCAACAGGCTTTGCACAGTGACCAGTTTCACCCTTTTGGTTGCTGTCTGCCTTTCAGCAGTACCCAACACCTAATCTCAGACATTGCTGGGTTTGATCCTACACAGGCACCTGGACAGCCATAATCCATTCCTGAACAATGCTACAATGCTTCCAGTCTAAGACTGTTTGACGCAGCTGGAAGGACCCCACTGTCTGCTTGTGCTTTGTCTGTGAGACTCTCCTCCCACATCACTAACAGGGCCAAGAGAAGCAGAGCAACGGCAATGGCAATGATTGTTTTGTTACTGGAGCTGGATACTCCATCAGTCATTCCAAGCAGATGTTGTCTCACACGACTACCTCACCTCACAGTGTTTCAGAAGGGCTCAGAGTGTACAACAACCATGCTCTGCAGCAGAGAGTGTTGTACAGAGAGGAAGGGGCTTGCTCTCTGTAAAAATGTTGCAGCAGACCTGGCAAGACTTTCTCTTAACTTGTTCACTTTTCCACGACCAAACACCCTTCCTTCCCACAGTGCCTGTCTCCAAAAAGAGCCCTGCTTTTTAGCAGGGAAAATGAGAAAAAGATGGACTTGTACAAACACTAGTTTGTTGCAGTGAAGCAGCTGAGGTGACAAAGGAATCTGGGTCACGTTTTGGGCAGGAATTTGCACTAGGAAAATGAGTGGTGGCTTTCGGGGTCGTACTGGGTGAAACTCTCATCAGTCAGAGTTTATTGGAGTGTAGCCTCGCTTTGAGCAGGAGGTTGAACTGTATCAACTCCCAAGGTCCCTTCTAACCTGAAAAATTCTATGTTTTTAAGAAGTCGTGCCAACACTCAGATGGCTGAAAAATGGCAAAAACCCTATGGTAATGAATTGTTTGGCACAACCCTAGCAGTATTCTTTGCCTCCCACAGCTTTCTTTCTTTTCTAACCGGGCTTTTAGCTGGTAATTTACATTTTGCTTATTCTGTTGTAACCACAGCTGTAAAAACAGAGGGAGAAAGGGAGGTAAAAGAATACAGCTTAGACACTCTTGAAGATAATGAAGAATACAGATGCTGTATTACAGTGCTGTAAAATGTTCTCCTCCATCAGGATGGTGCATGACAGTAAACCAAGCACGGTAAAGAAAGCTGCTAACAGGCACAGGCTTCTTAAAATTCCTTCACAGTCTATACAAGACAAATGTTTTCCCAATTCATCTCTATTTAAACATCATAAAGCAAAAGGGAGAGAGAGAGAAATATTTGTCACCCTGGGATAAATGCATTTTCTTGAACACCAGAAAAACCTTCCACTGGTAGCCAAAAGTGAGGCAGGAGATGATTTCCTCATTGTGATCAAGCTTTCTGAAAATACTCTTTGAGTCAGCATTAAGTTTATCCCATGCTGCTATCGAGAAAATACCTGTGCAGGCAAATTCTGATCAGAGGTGTGCCTTGTCTGGGCTGGCACAGGACTGCAGTACATGAAGGGCTCCTGAACGGGGGAGTGCTCACACTTCTGGGCTAGGACATGCATTTATACAAAGCACATGAAAGACTACCTGGGGAGCGCCTAGCAAAGCCTTGCTTGTGGTGTGAATAACAATGAGAGCTGGGTTGAAGGGGATTGTCAGGGGTTTTTTTCTTCCTCTTGTGAATTTTCATACTTAAACTGAACCATTTTATTAATTTGTTTCATGCATATGGCTAAACCCAATCACTGCAAGCTTTGTGGCTCCTGCTCGTTTTTCTGAAAGCGCTCAGGACAACCAAAGCAGTGAGACTGGATCTCTATTGCTTTGTCACTGGTGTAAAAAGGATGCAAAAATGAGGCCTTAAGGGCTTGATACCTTTCAGGTAATAACACAACATCTGCAGACATATCAAATATGCACAGGTGAGATATGATATATTCCTGTGCTGGGTACCCAGGGCTGGATGCAGCACTCCAGGTGGGTCTCACGTTGGGGCAAAGGAGGGGAATCACCTCCCTCTCCCTGCTGGCCACGCTGCTTTTGGTGCAGCCCAGGATATATTTGGCTTTCTGGGCTGCAATCACACATTGCTGGGTCATGTCTCCTCCACCAGCACCCCCAAGTCCTTCTTGAAAAGGCTGCTCTCATGTATCATCTTGTAGCACTTGTACACAGCAGATCAACTCATTATTTAATCACAGCTTTGGTGGCTTTTCTCTGGAGCATGTTAAGGGCCAAAATTCCTTACATGAATGAGAGTGGAACAGGAAGCCCATTCACAGTGTAAAGGGGTGGGCTAAATTTCAGCTTTTAGTCTCCATGGATGTCTGTGCTGTCCCCGTTTCTCTTTGAATATTCAGGCCAGGGAGCATATGCTGGAAGGGATATGCTATCCAGCAACACAGAAATGGAATGTGGATGCTGGAACACTAAATTTACACTGACTGGGGTGCTGGGAGTGTTCTGCCTGCCTGGGCTCTTGAAACCCGCAGCAGCTTTTCAAGGGCCTTTTCAAGCACCAGGGCAAACTGGCAGGCATTAGCCCAGCTTTTTGAGAGGGAAGCAGTTGCACATCATTCTAACACATCATTTTTGCTTTTTTTTTTTCCAAGTGAAAAGCTGTTCTTATCTGCAGAGAGGTAGAGCTATTTGTTTCCTTTGCCACAAAGGTCTCTCCTTCCTCTTGCCCATAGTAAAATTAGCTCATACATGGATGAAACACGGAAGAATTTAAAGACAATATTAGGAGGTGTCTTGCTTTCCACAGAATCAGAGCAAACACCTATGAGTTCTGAAGGCAGAAAGAAAAGAAGATTTTCTTCACACTGATACATTTTTATGAAGATCTGGGCTTGAGACAAGGTTTTGTTTTGGTGGATAATAATGATGCTTAAATACAATCACATTTACATGGAAATCATTTCTTGAAAATTAATTATTGTTAGGAAGTACTATAACAGAAGAAAATACCTATTGATAACTCAATTAGCAAAAGTTCTGTCCACAAGTTAAAAAAGCAAATTGCCTTCTCTCGAGGTGGTTTGCCCTCTTGGTTGACTGAGTTTTCCTCTTTCCCCACACCCTTTTGCATTCACTTTGTTAAAACCCCATTCTTTAGATGTGTGAGTTCACTTTTGGGTGCTCTTTCTGAAGCAAGATATTTACCAATCCTTTCACTCGAATCATGTCATCTGTCTCCCTGTTGATAACTTTGCTGATATCTTTCAAACAGATCTCTGGGAACAATTATTTTTTTTTATTCCTTTTTTTTTTTTTACAGATGGCAAGATGAAATGCTGAGATTTAACAGGGCTGTTTACTGATTTATTGCATAGTGTCCCTTATGGAAGATTTTCTAACGAACAGGAATGGCAGCTTTCATGTTGTGCCTGCCAGGCAATGCAGTAGGATCGGTGACAGGAAGTCTGCAAAGCGGGAAGCGAAGAGGAAAGTGGAAGTCCTTCTCAATAAATGATCAGAGACAAGAAGTGAAGGCTTTATCAGGTATTCTTTTGTGAAGATCAGGGCTTTAGCACCACTTGAAGATCTGCTCCCCAGAAATATTGCACTTCTATTCTTTTTTTGGAGGTTTGTGGAAAAAAGACAGAGAACAAAAGAGAATAAAATAGAAATTAACAACTATTGCTACGGTTCTCGCCTATTCTATGATGCACACTTTTATACCTTTAATCCACGAATTTCAAAGACTTCATTAAATCTGATTTGATCGACCTAAAGAAATCCAGGAGTTAATTTACAGCTACTTGCCAATTTACAAGCCATTGAAGTGCAATGAAGGTGAGCATTCGTCTTTCAGCACTTTCATAATTAAGCATTTGACTAATTTAAATATTAAAACTGTTTTCTCATAGTTGCCTCATCTCAGTCAAATATAAGCAACACAAATTCATGTCTGCTTAAAAGATGTGAGATCTGTTTTAGCATAAAGCCCACTGAAATCAGCAGAAAGATTCTGGTGCTTCTGCCAGCCAGGTCAGGATCCACAGGGGCCAGATTTACTCTGTGTAAGAGCAGACTTCCATTGCAAACACTAAAGGAAGCCAACAAGATGGATTGTTTGTCTCTTGTTACTAACAGCATCTTTTCAAAACATTATTTTGTGATTTTGAAACAGAAGAAAAGCTGTTAAAATATAGTTATATAGCTGTCAATTATTTGTACCTCGTTTTGCTCAGGTGAGGCATTGGAAATGGAAGCGTAATTTTCCGTTTCCATTCCATTTCATTTCCAGGCCAAGATTCATGAACACAATTCAGACATTGGCCCAGGTTTGTCAGAGACTTTGTGGTTTCATCCTCATCCTTGGAGATATTCAAAACCTAACTAGACAAGTCCTGAGCACCCTGGTCTAGTTGACCCTGCTTTGAGCAAGGGGGAGAATTGGACTAGATAACCTCCAGAGATCACTTCCAGCATCTACTGCTCTATAATTCTTTGAGTGGATCTGAATCTGAATTACGAAAAAATTTTCGCAATGTGGGAAATATACACTTGGAAAGTTAAATCCATTTCAGAGTTCCTTTTCACAGCTTCTCATGGGTGCACAGCCCTGTCCTTGGTTCCGGTCTCCCAGGGAGGGATCGTGATGGTGACACAAGAGCTGCCCATATCACACCACTTGTTTCTCCAGCAAACGTGCAATTGCTGATGAGTGTGGTAAATAATCCGACATGTAAAGGGACATTATGGAGTGCACTGTGTTATTACCCATCTGGAGGATTTATTTGAGCGATATATCAACCGTCAGGGGATTTGAAGCACTGTCACATGTTTGCAAAACCAAAAGAAAAAAAAAGCCAGCACAATATTTGTGTGTACTTCATTAGGGCTGAGGATGTGTCATTTTAGCAAAGTATAGGAAAAATCAAAGTCAGGAAGGGGGAAGGAAAACTAATTATTTAAGAGGTAAATCTACTTTTTTTTCAGACAGGTTATGGGACTTTCCTGTGCTAGGGAGACAGCTCATGCCATAAAATCAATACAGCAGGAGTTTGAGGGAAGTTTGGAGCAAAAGTTCAAGTTCTATTAAAGACATTCATATACCCACCTTTCTTTATGCTACAGGTCACACCAGTGAAATGCCTCTGTTCATAGCAATAAAGGGAAAGAACATAAGGCCGGTAGGTACTGATGGTGTCCTGATTCTTTTTTTTACACTTGTCTTTGAGACATTTAAGTTTGCTAATGGTCAGGATGCCCAGCAAAGCCAATTTTCTTGTGACAAAGTGGCAGTGCTTGGATGGCGACTGTGTGACGAATTCAATTAGATAACCTTGTCAGTAGGTAATTCTTTTTTGCTTGTCTAAAGTAAAATCTAATTAAAAAGAAATATATTTCAAGGGCCTTAATTTTTATTTTGCTTGGAAGTTCAGAAAAGTAGGCACTAATAGGTCTAATCAGATTTCGACTGGTATATACCCTTTGTGAAAATCAAACCCTCACTCTTCAGTCATTTAAATACATTAGAAGATTGCACCCAAAACACAAATATATCAAAATGACTGTCAGAACTGCCCAGACATGAGACATAATTCAAGCATCATTCAGTTGCTGTGTTTTCCACGAATTATGATAAACAAAATCTGGGGCAATAACCCTTTGTAACTGTCTCAAAATCAGATACTTTTGGTCCCTCACATGGTTTGGGGCAAAGTTGGTGGAAATATAATATTACTAATTACTGCAAATATTTATTTAACAATAGAGTGCGTATGCAATTACAAATGCAATTTTAAAAAGCTCTCACAGACTTTTGCTTTCTCCAAAAATCAAACAGTACTTGGAACAACACAACAAGATGCACATGAGGTTTTTTACTTCTTGCTGCTCTGGGGAACTAATTTAAATATACAATATGGACTTTAAGGGGTTTGTTTATGTGTTTTGGGCTTCCTTTTTTTCCCCTTTGGCCCAGCTCCTGGTTTCAGAAACAGTTGCTATTTGTTGTAAGCACAGGAATAGCAAACTCACAATTCCACCAGAGACGTAGGCAGGTTATTAACAGCTGGGGAGTAAATTCCAAGTCAAACAGTACCATATTGTTTCTGTTCCTCAGATGCTATTTTCATGCATATTAGCAAAATAATTACACTTTCCTTTCATAAGGAAACATTTATAACAAGAATTGTGACACTTCAAGGAAACTAGAGTTATTGCAGCTTAACTTAAATTGTGTGCTCTCTATTTTTCACTGGAAAAAACTTGAAAAAAAACTTCACCAAAAATTGTGCTCCATTAAAAAAAAAAAAAATCATGATAAAAATCAGAGTGTTATGGAGGGCTGGTCTCATTCCTTCTCCCTTTCTGTTATCTGTGTTATCAGTGCAGGAAAGAACTTGTGTTAAGACAAAGGCAGTCCTGTAGAGGGTTCACTAGTGGTCTGAAAGAAAAGAGTTCCATTTCCTTCCTTTGTTACTAGTTCCTATAAGATATGGACATAGCCATGCGGGATCCAAACAACGCAGCTCCAGCTGACACTGGAGTTAGAGCCATGGATTTGAGCTTGGCCCAAGTTTGATTTCATGGCTACAGAGACCTCTCAATCTGCCATTATACTCCTTTGAAGGTCTGGGCCTGAGCCACTCTGAGATTTGCAAAGGATTTTTAGCACCTACACATTACTCATTATTCCAATGAGAGGCACCTATGTGGGACATGAACCCATGGTGCCTGTCTGTAAAATAGAAAGGTACTCCCATGAAATACCTGCAACGTGAGCCATTCAATCAGCTCATGCTTTTTCTGGAGCTATTACAAGGACAAACGGAGAAAAAAATTCCATTGGGGGGCCCCAGTGGTTCCTGTGTGATTTTAGTCTGTCTGTATATTCAAGGGTTAGGATATGCAGTGGGTATGTGACCTACATGACACCAGTGGGGCTCCACAAAAATCACACCAATCCTGCTGGGAATATCCCAGTGTAGATTTGCATTCTGGTATCAGCTGAAGGGAGAGAACATGCTTAAAGAAACACATTTTTTTCCCCCTAAAACTCATTGATCTGAATTCTTAAACAATCTAATTTCAACAGTGGTGCTGTCACGCTGTTGTTCTGAGCTGAAATGCAGAAGTCAAGGACCCGAGTTTGCTCCTGTCATTCTTTTCCACTGCAAGTGGTGTTAATAACTGGGAGAACACTAAAATACTTTGATTTCTGGAATGTTTTTTAATGCCAACCACAACAGTGTCCATCCCACTGATAACGCATCCTCCATTCTCTTGGCGCTTGAAAATAGAGATCGGAGATGAGTCTCTTCTAATCACAGAACAAATGTTACATTCCACTTGCTGTATGTCATCCAGGGAGCTCCTGGGCAGGTTGAGAAGATCCTCAGGTAATCTCGAGCGTTATTGGTTTACATTGCCTTAAACTGTCCTAGGCTTGATCTTTCCCTGCATTGCTGTGAATGCTGATGTGTGCCAGGTGCATTCAGATCCATAGTTTTTTGCCAACCTCTTCTAGATAAATTCGGGTGAGGTGTGAGGATGACAAACACAGCTAGAACAGCGTGCTCTGCTTGTGGTGGTCTTGTTTTAAAGTTCACCAAGCTATTCTACTGCTCAGAAAATCTTTTTAAAATTTGAAACCAAAACATCTTCATTGAAAATCTGTTTACAGATTTATCTTCATAATGCCAAAGCTCTAAAACACCAGACATGCTTCTCTTTTTGATATGGGGTCTTCTCCTCTTGGCACAGTCACCAAAATCCTGTGTTAATCTGCAGGGTAACTCCTTACTGCTATGTCTTCCTGGGAGCTGGGTCCATTTACCTGTCACAAACAAAATGCTTCTGTGGCACGAAGATAACGAAGGCAACAGGGATTCTGAAGAGAGAGCTGGAGAAAATATTTAGTGAGAAAATCTAGACTAGTGGGTAAAAGTCTTGGTTTGTTGTGTGGGGGTTTTTTTTCAGGGGGAAGAGAAGAGGAATTGCTGTTGATATTTAAAAACCTTATCACCAGAGAGCAAGACCTTGAGTCCTAAGCCTGCAGACTCTCCTCAAAGCAGCATGAAGACTTAAATTTTTCACAGTACCCTAAATCTAATGGACACTTTATAGGAACAAATTCTCATGACAAACTGCTGAGACAAGCAGCTTGCACTCAGATTTTGGGAGTACAGGCATCATACATGGTGCCTCCTGTTTTCAGGGAGTTTGCTTGCCTTTCTTCCCGCATCCTACTTTCCTACAGGTCTGTTTTCCTGAATTGCGGTCTCACAAGCCTGGGAAATACCTCAAAACCTGAAAAAGCTTTTTTTCCACCAAAAAAGTAAATCGACAGGATCAACTTAAATCCTACCATATTTTTTAACCATCTTAAAGACCAGAAATTATAATGAACGATACAGAAAAATACAATTTGAAAAAAAAAAAATCTTCAAATACTCTTTCTGATCGTTGTCTCAAGTGGACACAAGGTACTGTATGCTCCGTTCTCTGTAAATGCATCTTATCTTTGAGCACTTGAACACTCTCCCTGAGTTAAATGGCACTACTTAGCCACTTACAATTAAGCACTTTAAGAAAGTTAGTCATTCTTCATGAGAAAGGAAAAGTGCAGAAATTTCAAAGGTAAGATACCTGGATTGGAACTTGAAATATTTCGATGGGGAAAAGCTTTTAGTGTACTTCATGACAGCTGTACTTTGGTTGCTTCATTCTGTGCTGCTTAGATTATTTTTCCACCAGGAATTTTAATGGAGAGGAAGAGCAATGCATGACAAGAGAAGGTTCTCCTTAAGACACTTGACCTGTGGACTGTGGTGGAAGTCTTAGTTAGGTAAATATACCTACTGTGACTATCATAGTCTTTCAAAATTAAAACATATTACCTCTGGAACAGTCATCAGCTCTCACTTGCTTTGTGAGGAAACAGGGTTTATTTGTGGAGAGAAAGAGTGTTCTTATCAGTCATACTTGCAAAATGCATATACAAGATGTACAGCATGAGACATAGCAATCTATTGATTTAACTTTTTTTATTTTTTTGCCTTTTGCACAGTGTTGAATGACCTCATTTCAAAATATTCCAGGATCATCGCAATGAAAACTGTCTGAGTTGTCATGAGTTCCAAAATGCCTACACTAAAGCATCATTTTATCTGGTTTTATAACACGTTTTTTTGGGGCAGGCATAAATAAACAGAGGCATGCCCCTAAAATCCTTTATTCAACTGATTGTGACTCGCTGTGGCTGCAGCCACCCATCACATAATAAAGGGTTTATGTTCTTGCTGCAGCTTGAACACATATTTGGAAAGGAAGAAAAAGTTTTTTGCCTTCTCAGTTGCTTCATAGGCCAGTGACCTTTATAAATGACAGCAAATCTCTGCTGAATGAAGGATGAGGGAAAAGAGGAAAACATTAAGATATTTTGTCCTACTTTTTTGTGGCATGTTGAAAACAATCACCGTGCCTATTTGTCATGTTCCAGCTTTGTCTCCCTTTTGCAGTAGTCTCTGACAGCCTGAATGAAGAAAGTGTAAGTGAAGATGAATTGGCAAAGGTATCACTTCTGGTCTGTCTAATTCTGAAGCAGATGAAAAATATATATAATACCAGGGTGTTAAAGTGAAGGAAGCATCAAGATCAAGGGACTGCAGGGATGAAATAGAAATCCTTTGGGCAATTTTGGCAACAAATGAATAATCCAAATGTGTTCCTCGTAATTCAAGATCTTCAGTTACTTTGTGCTATTTGTAACATCACAATAACAAGCAGGCTGTTCACACTGGAACGGAGTGAGGAAGGTGAACAAAAACAGAAATAAGAGTTCTCAGAATAGAGGAAAATATGAGAAAAAATTCCCTAATATCTGTGCTCATTCACGCTGCAAAATTGCTTTCAGGGGGAGCATGTGCTTCTGTTTTGGCTCATTTGAAACCACACTGAGGAGCAGACCACACCGAAAAATCTCTCCTCAGCAGTGGGATTTGGGGATGAATATCACCACTCTTCCATGCAGGAGCTGCATACCTGGAGTCTAAAAAGCCTGGTCGTGCTGGGGAGTGCAGCAAGGTCCCGAGACAGCCCACATGCCTCCAGGAGGTCAGACCCCAGAGGAGACCCTCTGGTGAGCCAGCATCCCTCTTCCCATCACTATCCCCAGCAAATATTCAAGGTTGCACAACAGGCTCATGTCCTGCTCATATTCTCTCGTTCAGAGACAGAAAAAAGCTTTCCAGACCTCAGTCCTGTGCAAGAAAAATGTGGGATGTGTTAGTTTTCACAATGCACAATCACTGAGCTACTAATCCTGCTTCCTTTGTGCGGTCCAGTGGGAAGAAAGACACTCAGACACACTTGGGCATGCACAAAAAATGTGGTCACTCCCTCTCTGGGTAGATTCAGACCGGAGATATGTAATTCCAAAAGGAACAATAGAATCATATTTAACCTCTCCAGACATTTTACTGTAGGTAGATTAGGAGCAAGACAGGACAGAAAATTCACAAAGATGAACTGAAAGAGCTTCTTGATGGAAGACTTTGACTGTCTGACCAGGGGTGCTGCGGAAAATTACATGAGTGACTTCAGTCTGAAAGTGATTGGACATTAGTTAACAGATCAAACAAAGAGAATTAAAATTCTGATTTTATTTAAAGCTGGTTCATACTAGCCCTTTCCCATTCAGTTCAGTGGAAGAGTTCCTGACTAATAGCACTTGCAAACTAGATGCAAATCCTTACCTTCTATAGCTCAGAAGATTAATATCACATCTGAAAATAAATCAAATCTAGAGCATTAGAACTACTTGAATTTTTTCAGTAATGATTCTTTCTTCAAAATCATCCTTTACAGAAATAAAAATAGAAAAAAAATCTTGGTATTGTCTGTTTGGGTTTTGTTTGTTTATTAATGTTTGTGTTCAAGGTGTTCTAATATTTATTGAAAACGTTATGAACATTTTTTCTTTGCTGACCTGATTTTAGCAAAAAGCAATATCTGGATATCCACAAAGATATTTCCAATACAGCATTTTGGAAGAAAAAAATTACATCAGTAGTTCAGAATGCGTCATGAAACCTCCTTTTCTCTTCCAGCCACCTGTACAGACTAACTGATCTTCTCTCCTCCCTGCCTTTTTAAGGACTTCCTTTCTGCCACAGCCACCGCTGTTCTGAGTTTGCTGCCTGTTGGCGAGGAACAGCCACAGAGGGAGTTTAGAAAACAGAGGAATGGCAATGTCTGGTTGAAATTGCTCTGCCACAGCATCGGGGTGAGACGGAGGGCGTGGGAGGCACAGAGAGCACTGCCTGCAGGATGTGGCTTGATAGACACCACATGTCCTGACACTACAGGGCAGTGTCTGTGACAGTCGCTTCATACACTCATGCCTTAATGCACTCTCCACAATGATTTCTTCAGGCCCTAAAATACCAGCAAACGATGCTCAGGAACACGGTTTACTGAAAGAACTTGGATTATCTTTCCATGGATGCTGATTGAGGTTTTGCTAGCAGCTTAAATGGGACGAAAAAACCCAACTATAAGTTAACGAATCATACAAAACCATTGAAATTTTGACTTTATTTCTAGCAGCTTTATGTATATACTGGTGTGTCCTCAGAGAGTTCAGGGGAGTATTCTTGATTAATGGCCCAAGCAAATTATCATGGGTGGCGAGCACAGTGTGAGAGTCAGCACTCTGATAGCTGCCCTGGTGGGACCAAAATGCCAATAATGCACTACAACTACACTTATTAGGCTTATCACGTGGTACAAATGCAGGAGAAAGTCCTTACTGTGCTCATCTGATTTGATTCCGGAAACCACCAAGACCCTGGGTGAAAGACAGCAACTGAGCTTCATTTTTGACAGCTCTCCTCCACAGCCACCCATAATTCATCCACCCTGAGATGACATCCTAGCCTGTGTGGGCAAAAGGATGTTCCAGTGATTAGGTCATTGCCAGCCCAGGACGTAGCAGACCTACCTTCTGCCTCATGCCCGTGATTTTTCTGGTGGTCACTTACTGTTACTCTGTCCTCTTCTCCTGGAGAATCGTGTGGCATCCTGAGCATCCCTGTCCTTGGTCCCGCTTCTCTTCTCCTTCTGTCCCATTTCCCTGAGCATTCTTACCCACCACTAAGACTTCACCTGTTGCCTCTGCACTGGTGATTTCCACACCCTGCCTTCTCTTCCAAACCAAGTTTGGGTCTAGGGCAAAATTTCAGCTTGCCTCTGTAGCTGTTCACTTGCAACCTCAACGGTAAAGATAAAATTCCTGGGTTTTGCCACCAAGCCCTCATTGCAGGATGCAGCTGCAGTTTTCCTTCTGCTGGGGCACTGTCTGTCTTCACTGCTGTGACGGCCACTTGGCTCCCAATTCTCTGCTGTGAAAAGCTGCACGGAGGCATTTACAAAGAGCACTCGGGCTGGTTCCCAACGCTCTGCCTTTCAAGCATAATTCCATATTAAAATAAAGCTCCCAGTATTGGCACAATTAGCTGAGCCACAGCCATGGTCCAGACAGAGGGTTTTCCTCCTTCTGCTACTAAGTGGTGCTTTGTTGAGACCCCAAAAGTGAGTCATTCGGGTCTCTCCATTGTCTCTTTTCTACTTCTTTAAGCCCTCTGAGAGCAGAAAACTTTGTTCTGGTGCAGGATCCTTGACTGTGAATTCAAGTATCTGGAAAAAAAATCAGAAAACTTGCTCTATCAGCACAGAGATATTCCTTCTTTATAGCCTCACCTAAAAGAGGAGCTGAGGATCACTGCCCAGTAACTGTCTTCTTAACACATGGCAACAATTACCGCTTGAAAAATAAGACAAAAGTGAAAAGCTACTTTTTCATCCATCTTACATTCTTCCACACATAATGAGACAGGTGAAAAATGTTTTACTTGGAGGTAGATGTCACTTCTGAAAGCTTTTAGTCACTAATTACACAGTGGCTTTGCTTTGTAGCATCCTTAATGCCAATTCTTCAGCAAATTCTGGTCTTAAAAAAATAGTTGCTAGATTAATTGATATGTGATTAAGTTGCCATTTGTTTTCTAGGATTTCTGAATGATTTTTCAGAGCATTGTAAATCTACTCATTTTAAAAACCAATTATCCCTAAAGGGTCTGTTGTCAGAAGTCTAAAACGTTTTAACAAGCTCGAATTTGATAAATTAAATTATGCTTAAAGAAATAAATATGCTCATCACATCAGGGTGGACACTTCCCCAAAAACATCCCAAGATTTTTGTCTTGCCCCACAATTGCGGTGTTGAGCTGATACCTGGGCTGAAGCACAAACTGGATTTTGTGGGTTTGTCATGTACACTAAGGTACGTCTGCAGTAAATAAAGAGGGATAAAGGCTTCACCAGGGGTTGCCATTCTGTCCTCACTTATTCTGGGCCCTAAAATTATAGTCTGGAATTTCTGTGCCTCAGTTCTTGGCTAATAGGGATTAATATAATTTTCCCCTGTGTTTTTAGGCTGCCAGTTATTTGGGACAAGAATTATTTTGGCTGCGCGTGTGTGTCACACCCACAGAACAGGGCCCATCTTGCAGGTAGTTTTCAAATGCTGTTCTAGTGTGTATTGACCAAAATCAACAACACTTCAAAAGGAAATGATTTTGTGATACCTTAGAAGTCATGTTGGATTTTAACCAATTTCCTTGAGCTTTTGGCACTCATTGCCCTCTTAGTTCTTCTATAATTTCTCTGCCTGTAAATAAAACTGAAAAACTTGTTAGTTTTCCCTTTGGAAAACCTGGGCTCTATGTTCAAGGTGGCAGAGCTGAATTCAACCCCGACTTCAGTACTGGCCCTAGAGTCTTCTTGGCAACAAAAGGGAAAGACTAAGCACTTCAGGAAGGTTCTGCCAAAGGGATGATGCAGACTTCTGTGATATATAATTTCTTTTGCTTCTTCTTTTCTGCTGCAGATCTGCAAAACCTTGTCTGATAATTTTGGTGTTATTAAAATTCCTTAGACCTCCCTGTAATGGAGAGCTGGAAGCTTTTGTCTTGTCCTAGAAATGGATTTCTCAACACTTCCTGGTGGGTCTTGCATCAGCCCGTATCTTTGCATGCCCTCCTAAGAATGGAGAGGGAGAAAAGGGCTCTGGGGCAATGTTGCCTCTGTTCACAAGCTGTGATTTCCTCATTCTGCTCTGGAGCTCTTTGCAATGAGGCCACAAGCCCTTCCTGTTGCTAAGTCGCAGTTTCTGAGTGGTTTTGGTGTCCAGGTGAAACTGCAGGATCAGGCTGTTCTGCTGTGCTGCCTTTAGCACTGGAAAGCTGCTCTCTAAAGGTGCTCAACAGTCTGAAATATTGATTTCTGCTTCCCGATTAGCAGTCGGATATAAAACACAGGGACTATAAATCTTGTGTAATATTTGAGTGGGGAGATAAATACTGAAGCTTCCAGATAACAATACTGGCCTTTCTGGAGGAAATGCTGCTGTGATAGAGTGAACTTTACACATCTGAGAACACACTTCCAAAATATTTGTTGTAAACTTGAATGTATTGTGGTTCATTTTGATCTCTGGAATAAAATTGTGGAGATTGGTCAAGGTATTAAGTCAAAACCTGCTCATTTCTTTCAGATAAGCGGCACTTTGGGCCAATATATGTAGTTTTGGTATAAGTGATTGCCATTAAAAAGTCGTAATTTACCAACAGATATAAAATGCAGAGGTACCTGCAATGCTTTCCTTAATACAAAGTAACTGCAGCAGTTCAGATGCTCAGAGACAGCAACAAATGGTGAATTTTGACTCTTTTCAGTGAGACTTCCTTCGAGTTTTAAATGTCTTATGGTCTTTCTGCAAGTTCATTGAAAGAAAAACAAACCCAAAACCAACAACACACGAAACCAAACCAAAAAAAAAACCCAAAAAACAAACACCCAAACCAGCAGTGAAATTTCCAAGGCTGCTAATGTCTATGTGATCTTTACTGAGGCACAGTGTGTGACTGGGGAGTGCATGAAGTCTAACGGCACACGCTGCTTAGCAGAATTGCAAATCATACCAGAGAAAGACCAGAAGCTGCTGAGAATTCAGAAGGGTGAACCCACTTCTTAGGGCACCTTCTGCAGAGTTTAGCCCTTCTGGCTTAAGCTCAGCCCAAAGGTACCACATCACAAAATTGCTTGGATAGCACCTTTTAAAAGAGTTGTGCTCCTGCTGCAGCTCCTGGTGCCAGCTGATCCGGGGTGAAACCCCCCGTAGGAATTTATCTGCGTGCAGTTTGTTGGCATTTGCTCCTTCACAAATGTCATCATTCAGCTTCCTTGGCTCTTTCCCCTTCCCTTTGGACTGTCTGACTTCTCTTCTGTACTCTTCCAGACAGGAAAGCTGTGAAACGATGGTTCGAAAAACCCAGAAAGAACCCTTTGTCATATGAATTATACAACTAATACAATTAGTAGGTCCTGTGGGAGGGCAAGATAGATGTTTTTCTACCCTGCGCACCATCCAAAAAAAGCCAGAACCCTAAAAAACCCCAAAGCCACATTACTGGTTTAATTGCTGATTCAGAATTGTGACTGGTGTCAGTGACGTGCAGATGGAGAGACATCATAGCTGGATTTTATTTTTTTTTATATCACGTTGAGCATGATGTTTTGACACCTGGGAAATCAAGTCATGACTCACAAACTGAGTAAATGTAATGTGTAAGTCACGGGAAGAGAGCAAACACGGATGACGGAAATGTCATTTTCCTGAGTCATTTTTATGGCCATGGCCACATTTAAATGCAAAGTAAAGGTTCAGTCCAATGATTAACCCAGGAACAAGATGCTGCTGGTTTATTAATTGACCTAATAAAGCATTCTACCTTAGGCGGCCTTTGTCTACATCCATTACATTACAGAGCAGCCAGTCAGTCAGAGTACTTATAACTCACACACACAAAACTGTGTTAAAATAATGGATGTGATGTGCCAGCCTATATAAACTGACAAAATAGAGCCAAGAAATCCACTCCTGAGTCAATAATACTTTGAAAGTAGGGAGGCAAGATTAAATCACCCCATTCTTAATTCATTTAGGTTTACCTGCATCAACAGTAATGAATGTTGCTCAAACAAATGACGCTTCCTCAGTTGCTTCAGGATGATAATTAAAGCTCCAAAACTTCCCTTTGCAAGGAATTTTTCTATTTGATGAGTTCTTTTGTTAGTGTTAATGCTATTTTTACAAATCCTATGACAGACGTTTCTTAGGACAGGTCACTAGAGAAATACTTGATAAGGTGTTATGATTTTTTAGCATCAGTACAACACTTTTAGAGTTAAGCAAAACTCTAAATCATTTTTATCCTTCTACAGCCAAGGCTTAAAAACATAAGATAGAGCTCTATTCCCTTCCACTCTCATGAGTATGAGGGTGCTCTGGTAGGAAAGCATGATACCTAACTAAAGTAAAAAGGAAATTTCTTATATTTAACTGTGCAACTTAATGTTTAGCATCCAGAACTGGAAGGTGTGTCTGGCACTCCTGCAGGATAAAGGTCAAAAGAATTAGTTTTCTTGTTTGAATTTGCATACAGGTTTTACTTTCTGAAGAAAAGGTTTTACTCTTGAACCTGCACCTTTGTGAAGGACCCAAACCGTCAAGAGGTTCTCACAGGAAGATCTGTCACCTCCAAATATATTGCTAAAATAAAATATCTGCTTTAGATTTGGCCCTTAAAACCTCATAACTCATGTGGTCTTAGTCTAAAGATACATCCTTCACATTCATGACACTAGGGGTTGCTCTAAATATTTTAGTCTGACCAGAAATTTTCATCGTGTCCCTGTGTCAGGCTCTGAAAACGCAAAGATCTAACCTGTTTTTAACAGAGCAGAATAACTAGCATGGGCAGGATGTATTGTTTCTCTGTTCCACAATTACACTTCTAAATCCTGTTCTGATTGGGAGTTAATGCTTATGAACTAAAGATTCATCTCTTCCTACCTACACCTGCTCCCTCATCTCATGACGAAAAGCTTGATGTTTTATTATGATTTTTTTCCTTCTCATCTGAGAAACATAATAACCTCCAATCTCTTGCTTTCAACATGGTTATAAATTTCCTGACTTGTAGTCCGCATTGCCAGGGAGATTCATTAAATCTACGTGTTAAACATCAAGTGAGGCTGAACAGCTCAGAGAGCTGATCTCTAAGCTGGAGCTTGATTCATATTTTATGTTGAAGGAAATCTTTTTTTATTGTAGAAATCTCCCGGATCAAAAGAAGCGTGGCCAGCAGGTCAAGGCAGGTGATGCTCACCCTCTAGTCGGCTTTTGTGACACCCCACCTGGAGTGTTGGTGCCATGCCACTCCTGGGGACCCCCAGCATGAGGACATGGACCTGCTGGAGCGAGTCCAGAGGAGACACTAAAGATGCTCCGAGGGCTGGAGCACCTCTGCTATGAAGACAGCCTGGTGTTACCCAGCCTGGAGAAGAGAAGGCTCTGGGGAGATCTTACATCAGTCTTGCCGTACCTAAAGGGGTACTGGGAAGACAGAGAGGGACTTTTTACATGGGCATGTAGTGACAGGGCAAGGGGGAGTGGTTTTAAGCTGATAGAGGGTAGGTTTACATCAGATATTAGGAAGAAATTCTTCTCTGTGGGGGTGATGAGGCACTGGCACAGGTTGCCCAGAGAAGCTGTCCCTGGAAGCGTTCAGCACTAGGCTGGATGGGGCTTGGAGCAGCCTGGTCTGGTGGCATCGTTGGACATGGCTGGGAGCTGGAACCAGATGATATTAAGGTGTCTTCCAGCTCAAACCAGTCTATGATTCTATGATCTTCGTCACTCTGCTTCTTCTGAAGCAGAGGTTTTTAAAGGTCATCCCCCTCAGAAAACTTCTGGACATGCCAGTGTCATATTTCAGTGCAACAGCACCACATACAAACTTACCTTCAGTTCAGAGAACTAACAGATCTGGAGGCCACAAAAGTACCTTCTACTGAATTGAAACCAGCAGGTATGGAAATATAACCAAACTGCTCTGGGTCCCAAAAAGGCTTCTCTGTAGAAGGGATGTTCTCCATACTGAACAATTCACTGTGTACAACTGCACCTGACTGAAGCTTTGTTCTCAGAAGAGCAAGGCCACTTAAGTTTTTTTCTCCTCTCAAAAGATAATCAGAGTATTGGAAGCAGTTCAGGGAGAGGAGGTGTCAAAATGTCCAGCAAGTTGCCAGCTCAGTCATTCTCACTGTGGCTACCACGTAACCTATGACAGAATGATTGTGATTCTTTTATATTACAACATACACAGCCAGAAAATAGCCAACACTGCAGGGATTCAATTACTGGAATCATCACTTACCCCATAGTTAATGTAACTCTCCAGAACTGCAAAAACTTGGTCAGTTTTTAAATAACCCGACCTTCTGGATTCCGAGGTTTCAAACTGGGTACCTCGATGAAATTAAATAATTTTAAAAACATGAATTGCTTTTTTTTTGTAATTTGAATGGTTTCTAGAAAATAATCTTCAATGAGAAAGTGTTTCCTATGTGTTAAATAATACCTTTTGGGGTTTGTACAATTTTTTTCTAAAATAATCAAGAAACTAATATAGCAAGCAATTGCATTTCGAATTTCTCTGTGTTTACTTCCTTTGCAAGTATGTAAAGTGATATTTACCTTTTAATCCAAAAATCTAGCACATACTCTAATTCCCTTTTGGATCTAATAGAAAGTTTTGATCAATCTTTTTTAATTAAAAAACATAGATTGTCTTTGTATTTATATTTCCCATGGCAGGGGGATAAAAAAAAAAAGCATCAAAACTTTCCCAAGAATGTTTTTTTGTACTTTTATTTTGTCTCCTTTGATTTTTCTGGGCTGGACTTATACTTACCCTACTGTATAGATGAAAAAGTGTGATTCAAGAGCCTATCATCTACATAGCAAGGTACACCTTTTCAACAGGAAATAAATCCCTCTTCTGGTTAAACTGCTGCTTCTTCCATCTGTTGACTCTGAGTTTTTCTAAAGAGCACTTAGGAGATGTGAAGTACTCATGGAGTAAGTCCCACTGCACGTGGAACGTGGGGTCACAAGCAAGGCCAGCTCTCTCCCCTGTGCCTGCTGCCCTTCCTTCCCACCCCAGGAACAGGAGTACCAGGGAATGAGGCACTAAAAGCTCAGAACTGAGCTCAACTCGTTGCTTCTCTAATATAACTGATTGGTCATACTCAGGTTTAAAAGCCCCGGACGCTCTTGAAACTTCATCAGGAGGAAAGTCACAGAGATGGAAGGCAGGGAAGAGCAATCAGCTTCCTAATAGGGCATCACACTCCCTGCGCCTGGGAGGAGGTGCAGCCCTCTGAATTATGCTACCTGCCTCGTTCTGAGCCCTTCTGATCTTTATATTTAATATTTGAATTGCAGCACCCCCAGAGGCTTTAGTTGTGCTCTCTGTACCAACACAGGTCTGCCCTAGACCTGTGTGACTGCGTTTCTGTTTGGATTTTGTGGATGAGTTCTGCTGTTTGTTTTTATGGGGAAGCTTATTAAAGGACATTTTTTTCACAAGGTGTTTGATAGAATTATAGCGCTTTGCCGCTGCTGTGTTTCTGCCATCATATATCACACTGCAGAGCTCCAAACGTCACAGGGGAAAACAGAGACCATTTATTTAGGCACCCCATAAGACAATTCTGCTTCCACAGGCAGCTGCACCAACCTTAAATCTGCTGACACCAAATGACGCTCGTTTCTGTCCTCACCCTTTCCTTCCCTTACCAATGCTCCTAACATTCTCCTTCCCTGTTTCCTTAACTCTGTGCCCTCTCCTTTCCTCCTCTGGAGCTCATCAGGTCTTCCCTGAGCCCCTTTGACTCACTGGCATAACAGAGAATGTTCAACACTCTCTTCCCCCCATCCCTGGAGTTGTGAATTAAAGAGGCTGTCAAAGAGGATGAGACGAGCACTTGTTTGTACAGTGGAATGGCAACCAGATTAGCAAGGAAAAAAGTGCAGGATACAGAAAGGTTTATATCTGTTGTTTTTTTAAAAAAATATGATCAAGCCTATAAATATTTTGCTAAACCCTTGGAAGAGTCATGACTTGCCAAAAAGCCAGAGGGTAGCAAGAATGTGCTAATAAGAAAGCAAATGCAAATGTTCATTTAGGGAAGCTCACAAGTAGATTGGAAGGGAAAATGAAATCTAATCCCAGAAAGAAAGGGAGGAGAATCTTTCTTCCAGTCTAGCTATGGGGGAAAAAAAAAAGAAAAAAAAAAGAAAAAGTTCAATGATGTACACTTGGTTTCTTCACTACTCTGCGCTTGTACACTGGTATGTTTTGGTGAACTTGGGATCAATCTGCCTGTTTTTCTTGCCACCCAACTTTTCCATCCTATACACAAAATCCTATGTTAAGCAAACCTACATCTTAAAAATAATTAAAATATAAGTGAGATTTTTCTTTAGGGGACTTCCCCCAAAAGGTCTTAGCCCAAGAGTAATAACAAGCAGATTTACTGTGCCCTATCACTGCCAGCTTAATTCAGAATGAGCTGTATTTTAGTACTGGCAGCCCTGGTAAATTGGCTACAGTCAACTGAAGCTTTCTATTTCTTCCCATATAACTTCTAGCTATCTTAAGGCACATCAGTGTTGGAACCACAGATAAAACTCAACTTTTATATTCAGCTTCTTCAGTTTCTAGATTATTTTATATTTACTATCATTCTAAATGCCTTCTAAATTCTCATATGCCTGAACCTCAGGAATCTGGCTCCAAATTTAGATCTGATTATATACTCTGTGTCATCAGATTGAATTCATCTGGCTGATGCAACAGCCAGAGCAAAACAGAGAATTAACCACCAAGAGATGCACACAATGCTGTGCTAGCCATGAGGAAAGAGGGATTGAGAGCAGAAAGTAGCAGCACGGATTTCTACCAAAGATGGCAAAAGAACATTATTACTTGGTCAGAGCTTGCAGGACTATGTTTCTGAGACTCTCAGTGAGATTTGGCTCCTCATTGTGGAGAGCAGCACCCACAAGAGCAAGGACGCACATTTTGCTGCAACACCTGATTAAGGTTGTGCTTTAGGCTTTGGTGATGACCCCACAGGAGAAAACACAGCAAACCAGTGCAATTCCTCTCCACCAGTGGCCATATCAAAGCCCTTGTTTCTCAGGGTCTCTCACCTGCTTTCACGTGGGAAGGAAATCATTGAGGTTATTACCTGCACTGGTTGTCACCCTCTCTCCAAACTTATCAGGTGGTTCCTCTGCTGGGGTCTGAATGCTGGTGGTGCCCCACAGTGAGTTCAGGCCAGAAACTGAAAGGTTCAAGAGCAGTGAACTCACGGAAGTCTCTTCTCCAAATTTATGAAGTTTTAGCCATTCCTGCTGCAATCTGGATTTTAATTCCCAGAGTCTGAAGGGCAATTGTATCCCTGCTTCAACTCCATTTGTTTTGGGACAACTAAGAATAGAGATGAATTTGTCCCTAGATGTTTTGAACTTTTAAAGTCATAAATGACCCCTCTGGCACACAGAGTAGGTAGAAAACATGCCCTGGTGTCCTTCATTTTCCTCCCACACTTCTGTTCTTCCAGTCTCCATTTTTTTCTTCAGTCTCATTACTTTTCCATACTATTAAGCTATAAGTAGCTGGAGGAATGACAGTGATATAAAGGTGCTTCTTGCTGTATGCTCCATCCTTTACATGGGTGGATGGGTCCCTGTAATTGCAGCTAGTTTTAATCAATTGCTCTCAAATATGTACTTGTCTTTTTTTTTCTTTTCCCCAGGTATTGTGAATTTTAAAAGTACCTATTACCTATTTAAAATTAATACAAGCTTTGAATGCACACAAGTCCATATAACTTTTCATTTTTAATTTGAGTCTTTTCTCCCTAAGGAGTCCAGAATTCTGTATGAATTTATCAGCATTGACTAAGAAAAAAAAAACAAAACAACAAACAAATCTCCTTATGTGTCCTAGATCTTCCTCTAGGGAGAACTGTTGAGAGTTTACACATGAAAAACAGTATCTCTCATTAAGTTAAGTTGTTTTGAATTGTAAGGAACGTTCCACCGTTCAGTAAAGGTCTAATTTAATGCCCACTGAATGCCAAAGAAATAATCTCATTTATTTCAGTAGGCAGCAGAACAGGCTGCTCTTGCAAATCACTTTGATTCACACAGTAGCATTCCTCAAACGCAGGAATGGGTCGAGAGTCCACAGCACCCACAGGAGCAGCGTGAGGGTGAGCTGTGTCACAGCTGGAGCAGGAACAGTTGTGAGCATTAGGCAGAAGTGACTCGGGATTATTTGTAAGGACAATTCGGGGATCTGCACCCCAGAGAAACCAATGGCCAGAGAGCTGATGCGCGGTGGAGTCAGCAAATACAATAGAAAAGGCAGAGTTTGAACCTGCTTACTTCTAATGGAAAAAAAATGTTATTCTGTGAGTGGTAAGCTTGTCTGTCTCCGTGTGCTGCTGAGTTTGCTGCAGAAGGTTGCTTGCTGCTGTGTGTTACAAGTTGTGCAGCTGAATATGTGAGGAAGATCTTTGGTCACAATTTTCAGTGTTGAGATTAATTAGGCTAAAGATCATAAGCCAACCAACCAATGACCAAAAAATAAGAGCTGGGGCTTAGGGAGCATTTATCCATTTTCTTTAAAAGTTTAAAAATAAATAAATAAATAAATAAAAAAGGAAACACCAGCTCTGTTGACTGAAATACGGGACTAAACATACTGTAATTGGATACAGAAATCCCAAAGGAGGTGTTCTCCTTCCATGTTCAAGTGGTTGAAGATATTCTTTTGTGTGGCATCATACAGAAGAATTGACAGAAATTAAAGTTTAGGGCTAGACCTGGAGGTAAGGGTGAACTATGTGATTTAAAGACAAAGTACAGGAGGAGAAACATGGCTTATGGACAGTTCAAGAAATCTGGAAAATTGTTGACCTAGAGAGCCCAAAGTGTAGATCACCAGCTGATCTGTAGTAGCATAAGCTTGTAGGACATGATGTCTAATGGTGGAAAACCAGCGTTCTGTTCTGGAGGAAGAGTGGTCAGAAATGAAGGTACGACAGCAGAGATGGAAAGCAGAGAGCCAGTTCAACAAAACTGCAAGTTGAAACAGGCCTGCCACCAGAAGTGCTCCAGAGGAAAGGCTTATGAAACAGAAACTGAAAAGGATTGAGAGGTGAAATGTTGTGATTATCCTGCATCCTGAGGTAACTGGATCGAGCTTTGAGAGACTTGGTGCTTCCTCTGCATCATACAACTTCAATTTTGCATCTCTGAGAAACTACAACAGGACTCTACAGAGAAGCTGACAAGTTAACTGTAGCTGGTTGTTGGAGTCAGATGAAAAGGCTCAGTGTGCTCACACAACCTTTTACGCTCATTTCTACTGCCAGGTGCGTGAGAGAGACCCTTTCATAGTGCAGAAGATGAACTTACGTTCCCACCCCAGCACAGCTCTGCCAGCTCTCCTGCAGCAGGAATTCATCACTCAAATCTCAGTCTTTATAATTCTCCTCTTATTGCTGCTCTCATAAATGAAACTGGGATGGCAGTACTGGTAGATAACAGAAAAGAAATGTGGTGTCAGCCCTCAAAAAGAGAAAGATCATAGTAATTACTGTCAAGAAAGTCTAACTTCAATGCCTTTTAAAATACTGGAATGAATAACAGTTTCTATCCATTTGGAAGATAGCAGAGGCATCAGGAATAAGAGCAACTTACAAAAACAAACTGTAGCTGTTACTTTTTGATAGAATTGCCAAATGAGAAGACTGTGACAGATGCAGTGCAGGACTTTTTCTGCCTATAATAATTTTCCCAGAAATGTTCTATTTGCACTTAATTCTTGAAATGAAGTCTAATACCACTGACTAAAGATGGAGATGAAACACGAGATAAATGCTCGTAGTGTGGGACTGGTGTTGGGCACCTGAGGCTTTTTTATTGTGTTGACTAAGGAGAGCTTCCATTGTTTGAGAATGGTTTTGTGTTTGCTAAAGATCTGATCAGCTTGAGTGTGGGGCCCTGGGGCAGCATTTTGTTTAACCTGCTCTGAACAGATATCTGAGGTTCTTCTTTCCTACTTACGCTGCCATTTAAATACTGCTGCAAATGGAAGGTGTTTGTTACCCTTGCCTGCTTCCCTGTGTCCGTGTCAGCTCCTCCAGGGAAGCCTGTCATTCTCATCCAGGGAGCCCCATCACAGCAATCAGACAAACAGAACGAATGTATGATATCCATCACATACTGCACGCCTTTGCAATGTCCTTCACAGGGACAAAAACCATGGAAATGTGGAATTTTTGACAGTATGAATTTGGAAGGAGTAGCAATACAGAAGATTGGAGAAAGATGGTGAAAGAAAGATGCTTAGAGGGATAAGGATAGATATAATAGACATATAAGGATATATACTGAGAGGTTTAAGGATTAAAAAAAAACTCATGAGAGATGTTCAAGCAATGCCACCTAATAATTCATCTGGAGAGGAATGACAGCTATTGAGAAGAGTTGCATGGAGGGACAGAAAAGATTAAATTAAGGAAGGGCAAAATTTGGGCTGAATATCAGCACAGTTTTCCTACGAGTGAGACTTGGAAGACACCACAAAGAAGTGGCCTAAATTCACCACTTTTTAAGGTGAAAGCACATCAAAATGTTCCTTAGAGAACATAAGCAGATGGGGAGGTAAAAGCAGATCAAAATGTTCTTTAGAGAATACAAGCAGATGGGGAGATTAGGTTGTATGTCTGCAATTTGTGAGCTCTGATGCCCAAAATGATTATTTCAAGAAATCTGAAGTTCATAACAACCTTCCCTTTCTCTACAGCACAATGGAAGAAGCGTCCCAATGCTTTTTGTGTTGTAACACAGTTGAGGTGTTTTCGGAGAAGAAAGTCTCCAGGTCTCCTTTACCTGTACAATCAATTCTTTGCAATTTGTGTCACAGCAGCATCTTGCAGTTCCACTCCACGTTAGATCCCACTGAGCTAAGTGTTGTTGAGACATACAATAAAAAGTATTTCTTTATCCCAGAGATCTAATAACCTAAATGTAATAGATAATTCAATTAGTAGGTTTTACAAATGGCTGGGTATAGAATGGAGGATAACACGACCATGATGACAAAGGAACATAAGTTAACTATTTTTCAAGTTGGTGATTTTGATTGTGCTGTGAGTTCTTAAAAAATCCTATGCCTACTTCTGTGTTGAAATCATTTTAGATATGCATCTCTCACTGGAAGTGGATATTATATCTAGAATGTGACTGGGAGCAAGTCAGATATATCTTATGTAAAGAATACGTACAAGGAATTGTATCTGTGAGCTGTATCTAAAAATGTTTGAGCATCCTCGTGCCATGAGTGGTGGATACACAAATACAGGTGGCCTAACCAACCTTCTGCCTGCACTGCCAAAATGCAGGGCAGCATGTAAAGAGTGTGACTGTGCTCCCCTCTGCACCCAGAAGCTCCTGATGGACTTCCACTTGGGTAGTGTTTGAGGGCAGGGTCGTGCTGCACAGCCCACAAGGGTGAGGCTGGGGGTCCACAACTCTCCTTGAATTTAAACCTGTAACTTCTGAAAGAGGTTTTCCTCTTTTGGAGTTTTGTAGTAGTTTTACATTCTTACAAGGTCTTTTCAGATTCAAAATAAGAAGTAGTGTTTTTCCACTGCTTTCCTCCTCGTACTCATATTTATGCTTACTGTGATCTGAACTGTAAAGTTGCCGTAAGTCTAGGGGATTTCCAAAAAAATGAATTACTGCTGGTAATTCAGGTCAGATCTGTCTCCATGCATGTGCATGTATTTTTAAAGATCCTAAAGAAATCAATTACCCACTTTTTCTGTCTTCAGATTCTGCGTTCTGCACCTTCTTTTAACTGCAGTGATGGTGTATTTATATAAAGCCTCTCCCTTTCCCACTACTCATTAATAATGTAACCTTCAGCACAAAGGGCTGTCAGTGGTGGGGCTTTTTCCTCACTCTGAGAAGACAAATAAACGCTCTGTTTCTACATGCAAGAAGTAACACATGCTGGAAGATGTGATAATATAGCATGAAGGTCTTCCTTCAGGTTATTTTGCTTGATGCAGTTTGACACCATCTTGTAAGTGCTGTTCTCTTTGTTCATATTGTTCTCAGTACTCCCTGGCAACAACAAAGAGTATTTTTCAAACTTGACAGAAAGGGACCCAAGGTCTGTGCTCCTTTTGCTCTTTCCCAGGACAATGTCATTGGATATTTCCTCCAGATGGAACGCTAAAGACTGCCAGACTTACCCAAGTGATAAAAACAATACTGTTTATTCCTTATTATTTTCAAAATCATGCAAAGACAATTGCAGTTTCCTCACTTTGTGCCAGTCTGTTGCATGACTAGATTTCAGATAGAATCCTTCTTTCCCTTCTGTTATCACTATAATGATTCATATGAGGAACAAACTGTCCATTTATTGAAGTTTCAGGAGCCTAAGCACAGCTAATTGAATGGGAACTGAGGAGTTTGTGGCTATTCAGGGCCACCTCAATGGGAGAAAAGAGCCCTAAGCATGTGCAGCTACACATATTCCTGCCTGGATACTTCCTCCACTTCAAAGCATAGGCAAAGCTGGAATCTCTAGCTGCAGGGCTTCACTCTGTCTTATTGTGGAGAAATTATACACCCTCCAGCCTTTTAACTGCATTGCTTTTAACCTGGGAAACTGAAATAAGGGGAAAACAAAGTTAATAGTGAGCTGCTTGAAAACGCGCTTCTGTGAGGACCTATAAGAACAAAAGAAGCAAATTTCTGTCAATGTCAGTCACAAATTTCCACTCCACACCGTGAAATTAAAAAAAGGCAAATGCAGTGACTGCTGCAGGCAAGGGAGCAGCGTGAGCAGTCTGCTCTGCAAGGCAAGTGGGTGGCACGGGGCACGACAAGGCAGGCAGATGCAGCTCCTCACTGGCAAGCACACAGTACTCCTGCAAAAGGGCAGAGAAGATGATGGGCACATGCAGTCAGCAGAGCAGTGATGACCAGGGACATCTGGAGTGACGAGGGAGCTCTGAGATCAGGCCAGAAGTGAGGGCACTAAGGCAAGGCTGGTATCAGCAAGGTACGAGGCCAGGCACAGCATGTCTACAGCATAGTCTGAGCAAGGGTTTGAGCTTAAGAGAAGCTTCCAAGCTTCCAGCACAGAGGATACACGAGTGGACACTGATGAGGGGCTTCTCACAGCTCTTTCCACAGCTTGTTCTGTTGTCACATCAAGCTGGTCTAAGGTCTAAGGTATAGCTGTGTCATACACAGGAGGGAAAGAGGAGCAGTACAGAGAAAGATGGCACAGTCTCATAGAGGCATGTAAGAGATGGGTGATGCTGTCAGGACTCTGCGATGTTGTTTATAACATACCAGTTTATTTTAGCATGTGATTTTTAGGCAGTCTGATTAATCATGAATGAAATATTGAAGCTAATTTCATGGTTATGCAAACATAAGCTGGAAAAGACTGCATGAAGCCATATACAGTTTGCATGTTTGCAGAGTCCCTGGATTTGTACATCTTCTCCACATACACATCTACATCTAGTATGTCACATCAAAATACCTCTTGTAGCTCCTCCAGCACCTTTAGCATGGAAACTTGCCCAGAGGCTTTTTGAAAACTCCATTGCACCTCCAAAAAAATGACCTATCAGTCACCCTGGACTCACAAGCCCTGCTACCTCTTTTGCCTGAAAAACCTCGTTCACTTGTGAAATCAGAGAATCCACCCCTCGTTACAGACACTACCACCTCACCAGAACAGTTTCCAGGGTACTCTCGAGAAAGTTTGGGGCAATCAGCCAGCTCTGTGTCCCAGGGGGTGTTTGGAAAGGTAGTTTGTATTGCTTTGGTCAGCAGTTTTGCAATTTCACATCTGAGTTCCTTCAGAGCTCCCAGGTGAACGCCATCCAGTCTGGGTGACTTATGGACACAGATTCTCTCCTTGGTCTGGTGCTTCCTCTGTATTTACTTGAAATCCATCTAGCTCATCTGACCTATTTACTACAAAGAATGTGTAGCCATATTTATGTTAGGATTTACACTGAATTCACAAAACCTGGAAGTTTTCTTCAGGCTCCACTGTAAAACCTCTCGGTGTCATCCTGTGAAAAGATAGTGGCATTTTAAGTCTAAAAATATAAATGAGCCATAACGTGTACAAACCTTTCACGTGGTATCTTTGCAGGAATTTAGAATGGGTTTTCCATGCTAGCTGGGCTCTAGAGGGCTCTGAAAGCTAAGGAAGTCTATACAAATGCAATGCTGTTGATGCCAGTAACTATCAGGTAACTCCATCGTCACAGACGAGATCAGAATATGGCCCTTGGGTATAATTCAAAATTATCTTGTCTGGCAAAGAAAGAGTGAGCTAGCAATAGTGAGATCCCCAGGTTTTTGTTATCTAAAATGATGCCCTTAATGTCAGCAAGCTAATACGTCTGTAAGGTTGCAAACAACCTCAAAGGAAAGTGTCCCCTGTGAGACAACGACAGAGATTGGTTATGTTGGTAACAATACATCTCATGGTAACAAAACCATGAGACAGGTGCTCAGCTAATCTAAATCAGAGTGACTGATACAAAGACTGCAATAGAGATTTAGCAGAATTTGGCATCTACACTTGTTATTTGGACTTTCTAGAGCCAATAAATACATTTTCTATAGAAAGTTTACATGAGAGGTGGTTTCACATTCTATTTCCTGTGAAATGTAACAAAACAGTGATTTCCACCCCTGTCAGATCCTCATTCAAGTGTAAGTATTGAAACTTGGAAATGAGATTCAACACCCATTTTGATGCAGATATGAGAACGTATACTTATCTCTCTTGCATAATCCATTCACCTATCATGTAAAAATCTTTCAGCAAAGATTTGCTCTCACAAGGCTATGAAAGTTCTGGGAGGGAGCAGGTCTGACATTTTGCAATGAATCATTTCACTAATGTCTTCTTGTTTGGCCACTTCAGTATTTTTTTGAAATTAAAAAAAAAATTGAAAAAATCCAGTTAAATCACATCCAGAGTTAGGGTCTTTATAAACAAATCTCAGCTTTTCTTGTTCAGCTTTGAAACATGAGGGAAACTGATATGTCTAAATTATCATAAGCTGCAAAATATATATTTAGGAGGACTTTATGGAAGACCTGGCAAGTTTCCTTTTTGTGTCCAGAAAGTCCATGGTTAAGGTTTCCTTGACGCTTTTGGTGCATCCAGCGTCAAGGTTAATTTCTTTTTCAATCTAAATCTTTAAAAGGCATTCATTGCCATTCTTCATAGGGAAAAGAGTCTTCAATTGCTAGACCTGAAAGCCTGTTACTGTGATTTTTCCTAAAAATCATGGCTTTTCAGTTACTCTCCTGAAAGGAGCAAACTTTTAAGGCATGTTATTTCATAGAAGCGACACAAAAGGATAGATGCTTTTTGGGACCTATTTTTAAGATCTGTAACTTCAGAAAAGTTCACCTAATTTACCTACAATTTCGACAAAAGGAAGTATCTGGGCAAAGCTCTCCATGTGAAATGTGAGTTACCTGGAAACTATACTAACAAGTGTGGAAGAGGGAAGCCAAAGGCAGATATATCACGTTACTACAAAAGTTGGCTTTAAACAACTAAAACTGCAGCTGCAGAGAATGGGTTTGAAATTATATTTTTCGAAGTATTTAGGAACAGTTAGGTTTTAAAAAAATTGTATTTGTACTCTCTATCAAATTTACCGGTGGCTGTTCACAGTTCACATTCACTTTTGAAACAACACAGGAAAGCCCCATCTTGGATTCCCTGTAACTTCTGCTGGTTAACACGACCAGCGAGCTCAAAAACAGCTTCATGTCTTCACAGCACTGAAAACTTAGCTGCCTGCAGCAGAATCAGGTTGCTTTCCAGATGCTGGAAATAAATATTCCAGAGGGTATAGCCTAATGCCCATGCACCTCATGTGTAGCCCCAGCTGTTAAAGCCACTTTGTAAGATGCAACAGAAGGAGACAAAATACGTCCTGAATATTTCTGCTCCGTTTGTATTGCTGTCATTTCAGTCATTTCACCAGACTGGCAAAGTCCAGGCTGCAAACGGCAGAGGTTCCAGCATTTAGCATATGAACAAGCTCACAAGTGCAATGTCTGGGTCTGACAGACGTGGGTGAGTCTCAGGAGTGCTGCTGGAGACGCCTGACCCACACTCTGTTGAATCTGCCATTCAGCATCCTGTACCACACAAGCTATTCATGCCTGTTGCAGTCAAACATCTGTTAGACAATCTCCTTCCTTTTTCCTTATGTGCATGCTATCAAGAAACTAATAGCACTTCACTGGAATATATTTATGTCTTCTCACAGCAGAGTGGGCTGATGCAAACGGTTTGGAAACTCCAGTAACCAACCCGAAGGTGGAAATTTTACAGACAACTAAAGCCAAACACATCAGGATCCTTCAACCAGAGATCCCAAGTGAGGTCCTTTGAGCCCTCCTGGAGCAATGAGGGAGGTGCTGAAACCTCCCTCTCATGAGGATCCCCCTCAGAGCTCAGGAACTCTCAAGTTCCTGATGCTCAGAGGACCATCCCTACAAGCTGACAACAGGACCTGGGCTGATACCCTCACTCCTCAAGGCTCAACCCTCACACACTGAGAATGCTGAGGCCTGAGGGGAATTTTTCACAGTTACAGCTTTGTATATACTTCTTTTCTGTGTGTGTGCATGTCTGCGTGAATTGAATACCCTATAGCTACTATAGCACAAATACTGCCATGTCAGATCTATAATTGTCACCATTGTAATTGTAGTAAATTCTATTGAATCACTTTAAAAATGTTAAATCAGTTGATAGATTAAAAGCTGCTAAATCCTTCAGACATAAATCACCAAGTCTAGCCTGTTGGGCAGAGGGCCACAACTGCACCTCGTGACCCACCAGAAAGGTCTCTCTTATCCCTTTTTACTCTTACCCTTTTCCATCCTTATCGTTTTCATTCTGACCTCCTGTAAATCATTCTAAAGTGATTCTATTTTGATCTTCCTTTGTATGTTTGTGGTGGGCTGACCCTGACTGGATGCCAGGCTGGATGCCAAGCCATTCTATCACTCCCCACCACAACTGGACAGGGGAGAGAAAATATAATGAAGGTTTCATGGGTTGAGGTAAGGTCCGGGAGAGATCACTCACCAAATACTGTCACAGGCAAAAGACTCAAATTGGGGATACTAATTGAATTTATTAGTAACAAAATCAGAGTAGGATAATGAGAAGCGAAATAAATCTTAAAAACACCTTCCTGCCACCCATTCCAGGCTCCACCTCCTCCTCCCCCCAGCAGCACAGGCATTTGGGGAATGGGAGTTTAGGTCAGTTTATGACAAGTTGTTCCTGACACTGCTCAGGGAGAAGAGTTTCATAAGCACCTGAGTAGTCCTATTGAAGTCAAAGAGATTCCTCATGTACTTCAAGTTAAGTGTTTCCAAGTTGGGAATCTTGTTTTGAAACTTTTTTTATAACTCATGTAAAAAGCCTAGAAGTAGGGAAACAGACAAAGTTCAACAAATGTATTATCTATTGTGAATTATTCACTCCAGTAGCATTTTGTTAGTGATAAATGAGCATGATCGAAGCTCTGACTGAGGGCTGCTAACAAAGAAAAACCTAGCATTTCCAAAATGGAACTTCCTTCTTTGTTGCCACTAGAAAAAGTAAATGCTGGAGAATTTGCTTATATTCTTTCTTTCCTGTGGAGGAGGCATTCAGTTGCAAAGTAATGTTATCTCGGGCTGAAAAGTGGAGAAATTAGCAATTCCTACATGATGAGCTCTCCTAAGTGCTGACTGCTGTGTGTGGCATCAAACTGGCTTAAATCCTTATGCTGAGATAACTGCAGTGAATGCACATGAAACCTGTGTGCTCCTGGCACACCTGTGGGGCAGCAGTGATGCTTAACACAATGTATTGTCTGACTGGGCACACTTTCTTCCAGAGATGCTCAAACTGTCCTTCATCAAGACGAGTTTTAACATAGAAAAAATATAGTATTCTATATACAGTGTATATATATATTCCAGTATATATTTGATGTACCCTATGTGTTATATATAATAGATTATCTATTACATATCAGACACATTATACATTATATATTATCCACTTTATATTATCTGTTTTCTACTATATAGAAATGTGTATATCAGTACTGCTCAAAAAATGAATGCAAGTAAGGCCTCTGTGTGCAAGGTAGAATATGAATACACAGTAAGACAGCACAGGCCTGAAGGTGTTAGTCTAAGGCCACAAAACAGAGGTCAGAGGAAAGACTGCTCATACTCACTTTATTTATCTAGAATTTAACTTTGCATGATTAACTCAGGCTTCTCAGGAACATGTTCAAACAGGAGTCAGGCAAAGATGCACCCAGGGAGCCCCTGAGAAAACCCATGCCATGTAGTGAATGTTCAGCAGAGAGTAAATCCGGATGTAACAGTTTAGGTTCGGATTGTTCCTACGGCTGTGCAAAATAAATTCAGCGTGCTCTTTGCTTCGTTCTGATGTACCACTTTAAGTTAGGGCTAGCTCAAGTGTTTCTGCACGACTATGTTCCCCTACTCTTGGTAGAAAATCACTGTTTATAGACACCTAATATTGTAATAAGAACATTGTGCCCTTCTGAATTTAGGTTATTTTTTTCCCTACAATACATAAAATAGCTGTAGGAGAGGAACTAAAATCCTGTGAGGTATACAGACTGTATCACGAGGTGCAAATCAACCAGCAAAGAAACCCTCTTTAGCAGCAAGATTTTAGTCTTTGGTTACACCTTTCATGAAGCCAGTGGGAAAAAAAAAAAAAATTACATTTCCAATACAGGGTAAGTGAAAGGCATTGGAGGTATGACAGGGAACGCAGAATTTCAGAGCAGTGACACATTGCTGCCTTTTACTGACCAATCCAAAAATCACTTTGACTCTCATAGTCAAATAAAAGCTTGAAGTCAGAATGCACACAAAATGAAGATTAAGAAGAAAAAAATTCTCTTAGAAAAGAGAATTGTCTTAATTATAGCTAGATCTTACTGTTATGATTTGATTTTATCTTTGTTAGATCTTACTTAATCTCTGTCTCAGTGGGCTGATCTGCACAGAAAAAGATGTCAAAAATGTATTACATGTATTCCCAAAATCCTGAATTTCATGTAACTTTATTTTGAAAGGTCGTAAGTTGCTCATTGCCCTTCAACTCTGCGTCTTCTCCAAAACTTCCTGGATGTTATTTATCTCATATTCAAACTCTTCAGGACAAGTTGTCCATCCTCTGATGTTTTATTCATAAAGTGCTAATCCCTGTGGGTCCCTACTCTCACATGGGTTTCTTTGCTTTCAACTGTAATACAAATACAAATTAATTTTTATTGATGACAATGATATCTACTGAGAATCACTGCATTCCTCATTATTTGGATAAATGAATACAAATCTGTTTTAAGAGAGGAAGATTTATTCCTAAGTACAACTATTGAACACATCACTGCATGTTTTAAGCTCGTATCTGTTCAGAATGCTGCTCACAGGACACAGTTTGTTCATTTATGTTGACAAATATAATGTTGTGTTTTAATTATTTATGGATTTTTAATTATTGAAGGCATTACTTAGCAGTCTACCAGGAAATGTATCATACTATATATTCTGAGGGTAATAAAAGCTTAATGATCAGAGGGCCAATGGCAGCCGCTGCCTGAATTTAATCTTTGATGAGAAGTGTCGGAGTGGCTGCAAGTTTTGGGACGGGGAGGAAGGAGAAAGGGTAATAGGTAACCAGGTAACCAACGTTTTCAGCCACGTGAAAGGTTAATGAGCACATAGCATTTGCATAATGTGACCCTGGGGCTTGTCTAAACCGCCCTTCATTTCTCCTTAGAACATCCCACCAGTGTGAAGTCCACTGTGAGTCCATCAAGACAAGTACTGGTGGTAATAGGTTTTTAACTGATTCTTAATACTGATTTTTAACTCCACACTGACAGGGCTAAGACAATGACATAGCAAAAGCATTTGTAGATAAAACACAGGTAATCCTCCAGTATTGTTAGGGCTATTCCACAGAGGGAGCAGTACCAGCCTAATGAGGGGTAGAGTAAAAAGATGGAGATGAAACATTTTTTTTGGCTTGGTTTGGGTTTTTGTTGGGTGTTTTTGTTGGTTTGTTTTTATTTATCTTTTTTCCCTCCTAGCTTCTTTTATATTCAAATGCAGAAGCTAAGGTTAGTCTATTATTTTTTGAAAGAGAACAATATTCAAACTACTGTCTGGTTAGTCTTTCCACACTGTGGTAAGGATTTAATTTAGTAAAATAAAATGTCTACAAGAAGATGTCAAGGAAAAATATTACACTTCTTTTCTTCTCAATTACTACTGTATAAAATATGATTATAAAGCACATAAAATTCAATAGAAGAAGCTGGCAGGCACATATACCAGTGGAATGAAGTCTCTGCTTTTTCTTCCTCTCCTTTGCTTTTAATAGAAACATTTCTATTAAACTCATATTTCTACTAAAATATTAAAATTTCTTGAAAGCTCAACAGGCTACATTGACTCAAAGTATACCATTGCTGCACTAACTTACATGTAGCAGTAGTATTTACTTGAAACACAGAAGCAGACATCATGTATGAATTTAGGTTTACATCTGTGACCTGTTCTTGTCAGGAGTTAGCTGGTAACAACAGGACCAGGTAAAAGGATGCTTCTAAACTGCTCTTTCTCGTTTGGCTCAAAAGCTGGGAAATTAAGCTAAACTTTGCAATGGTCTCTGGGATTATTTTTCCCACTTATAAACAGGAACGGCTTGACTCAAGCAGTATTTTCTTCAAAGAAGAAAAGCAGATAAAAGGCGGGTAAATGGAGTAATATACAGTATCTTAAATTTTGACTGACACTATTTCACAAACCTTTTTGAGCATATTTATTCCACTCAGACATCTGTATCATGTTATAAACACAAACTTTCTCCACTGTATGATCGTACAGCACACAGCTGGAACTGCTGCCCTGCGTGAGAGGCACCTCCAGCCCCCGCAGCCCGGACAAAGCCCTGGGAAGGCAGGCTGTACATCACCAGTCCGTCCCTGCAGTTCCCTTTCTCCCAGAATTTCACATGAGATGTAATGGGTCTGTTTCTGGTCTGGTCTAATTCTAGACCACAGAAGGTGAGGTCCCACTCAATTCCTTACTTCTCCTTTTTTCCTGGCTCTGACAATCACGCTGCCATTGGACAAATGGGGTCAGACCATTAATCCAACAGAGGACGAGCCTCCCATAAGAAATTGCTCATTTGCTTATGAGATCAAAGAGCTTTTGAGTTCGCCTCCGACCACACGATCTCCAGATCCTTTTCAAGGGAGGAAGGCAGCAGGACATGCCAAGGGAAAAACAAGAGAGAGACCAGAACTGTGCTTTTGGCATCGAGCTGTGTGAATGTAGGTTAGTTGCAGTGTGAAACACCTCAGCTATGCCTCTCTGGAGAGTACTTTCTCCTAACCCACGTAGACATAGAGGGCAACAAGAGATTTCATCCTTTTTTAACCCTTTGGCAACCAGCTGCCCAGGGCATTTCACTGTCACTGCATCGTGACAGGATATTGCTTGCCCTCATGTAAGACAAAACCAAAAAGAAGTGTCAAAGCCTCATTTATGTATGGCAACTCTTCTGAGTACCACAGAAATGTTTGCAAAAGCCGTATTTGCTCGGGTCTGTCTGTAAGGAGGACTCACCAAACCATGCCATTAGCATTCAGCTATGTCTAAGAATTAGGATGCTCACTGAAGAAACGATTTTTTTCACCGTTGCAGGAAAGTTCTGAACCATGCTTCTAGAAGAAGCAGAAAGCAATAGAAGGGCCAGTAGATAAAAATTAAATTAATTTATATATTGCACACTCCCCCCCAACACACAGTTTTTGGCCATGTTTACCTAAAAAGCAAAGACATTTGTTTCTGAACTCAGATTATCTTGACTTTCCTTGTTCTGTTTTAATCTCCAGTCATGAAAAAAATTAAATTCACAGAAATCCTCGAAAAAGGAATTGGGAAACAAGTGCAGAGTTCTGCTTTAAAGGGCATCTCGGTTCATGATACATGCCTTGTAGCCCAGATAAATGATCAGAACACATATGCAATGCGGTCCAGCTTCTAAGAGTTCAACAAAGAAGTAACATCCTTTCTCAGCTGCATTTGCCTTGCAGCCTTTGGGTAAACTGGAAGACCACAAGTCACACAAGAGGGAAGAAAGCTCTCTTTCAGAGAGCTGAAAGAATGACTGAGTTGTTTCTTTCTATAGTGAGCCTCCAAGGAGCTGCCCGAATAAGCTGGGAGAAGATTTATGTGCCTGACAGGAGATGTTTGTAAGAAAAGTGAGGCAGGAAACAGCAAAGGATTGGGAAGAGTTCACTATAAACACTTTATTTAAGTTTCTGGGTCAGGACCTGGAGGACTGGAAGGGATGGAAGTTTTCCTTCCAGCTCCAGTGGAAAGTATTTCTAACACTGGCAGAATCAAGGAGATGAGTGCCACAGAGCCTGGGATAGAGGTGACAGACTTGTGTCCTCTCAGCTCCCTAGACACAGGGATATTGTCAGTGTGGACACAGTCTGAGCAGTGTGCTGTCAGGCTTGATCACAAACACGTCAGAGCCCTGGGTGGAACCAGGAAGGGATGGAGAAAAGGGACACCACAGCAGCATTCCTCATTCTTAACCCTATGCATAAACATTGCAGGGTACAAACAGATAATCATCCCATGAGCTACTGCTAAAATCTGTCATTTGTGATTTTATTCGGTCACACTTTTAAATGGTGCAATTTGCAAAATTCATGTGAGAAACTCCAGGAGTCATTCTAGGAATGGCTGCAGTGATACTAGCTGGTCTTACCCCACCTGCTCACCCTCAAACCCTGAAATTTTGAGTGCTGAACTAAGCAAAGAGACTAGCACTTAGTCAGATAGGCAGAATGTGCATTCACTGATCTGAACAGTCCTTGAACAAAATGAAATTAATTATAACATATTCTTTGAACAAAAAATTATAATTACGCTTTGCCTTCCTTTCTTTTTTTAATTTTTCTTTTTTACAGCTTTATTGACCTTTGCAAGCTTTTATTATGTTTGACATCTCCTTTCTGTGGGTGGATGTGGCTCTCTGTGAAGTGAAAAGCAGTGACAGCTGCTGAAGGTCTTTAGAGAGATTGAGATTTCAGTGCTGGGTCCAAGCACATTTGAAGTGTGTTCATGCAGTGTGCTGGACTGTTCTGTGCTAGGAGAGAGGTCCCAGGCTTTCATCATGCACATTTCTGGGTATCTTGCAGCATCTTCCTTTGTAGTAGTGCAAGAAGCCTGTTTGTAGAAGAATTTATAAAGGTCTCAATTATGTGTGACGGTGTTATAAACCACAAGGAGGGGAAATGTGTGCTGCAAATCCAGGCATGTCCACTGATGCAGCCCTTTCTTTAACTCTGTCCATGAATCAGGACAGCGTAAAAACTGCTGCACAACAGAAGATTATCTAGTCTGCAATGTGGGGGTATAAATTTCATATGCAGAAGAAGATGTGCTGTCCTGCTTTTTTGCCTGTGAGACACCACCAGCACTGAACAGACTACAAAGAAGGCAAAATGGAAGAAAAATAACATTCTTCATTCCTAAAGCTGAGAGTAAAGTGCATATCCTGTTTCTTTATAATTTTTTCTCTCAATTTGTTTGTGAGTTCTTTGAGGCGAGAGTTTGTGTGGTCAAACTGAATGGCAGCACAGCTCCTGCACCTACTCATGTTGTTGTATTGCCTTGGGTTGGTTTATATTGCCCCATTTTCAAAGAATTGAATAATTTCTGACAGAAATGAGGAAGATGGAAATTATATCTAGACAAAACTTCTCGTAAGACTAAAGAAGATATAAGATTCAAGCAGTTATTTCCTCAGGAACTTGAGTTAGTGCAGCTCTTAAAAGCTAAGGTAGGAGATGGTGCTGAAAACATCTCATTCAGAAACAAAACTGTTTAATCAGTCCCATGTGAACACTCAAGGAGAAGAAACAGACTGTCAGCAGTGTTAGAAAACAATGGCATTTGAAACATTTGGCTTGCACATCATTCACTCTTTCAACTGAGTAGATGCATTTAAGGCTCCAAAAGACATTCTGATGATCGAGTAAATTCTTCTTGTCCACATTACACTGCGAAGTTTTCCTCGTAATTAAGTTAAAATATCTTCCTTTGGATTATATTTCCAGTTGAATTACATCAGAGCAGTCAGGAAAAACAAAATTCTGATGAGGTAGAAGCAAGGTGTTGGTTCTTATAGAAAATTTGTGTGTGTGTCATCCTTAGCAAAGTGTTGCATGTCTTTAAGACCCTGTTCCAGCACACAGGGTGGGCTCGAGGATCCCGCTGGGAATCTGGGAAGAGATAGTGCCTTAGTGCATTTCTCCTTGCTCTGTTCAGGTCTGTGTGCTCACAGTGCACCAGCCACAAACACAGCTTGTTTATCAGGCTGTCCCTTGACATTCCCACTTAGCTGGTAGTCCTGGATGAGGCGGGACAGAACAAACTCCTAGGAAGGGAATGGGGGGAGGTTGAAATGGGCATCACAAAGGAAAGGGAACTAAACACTCAGGAGCAACAGTGTGCACAAACATATACAGACACAGATAGATACAGACATATACAGACACGGATAGATACACACACACTGATTAAATCCACCCTTTGTCCTGCATAGGAAGGACTTTCATTCATTGTTACAATGAAGTCACCGAGTTTCCTCCCCCAAACAGATCCCCAGCTGTATTTTGAAGCTGCCTGCTTTCTGGTGAGGGTGTTTTCTCTGCCCAGCTTCTTCTTCTTTCTGCCTGGGATAGTAGGACCCACTGGGAAGAAAATGCAAGAGAAAGGTTTGCACTCTGGGCTGGATTTGGGCAGAAGGCTGAGACCTGCTGCGCACGCCGCACCACTCTTCTCCCAGCATAACTATGCTGACAAAAAACGCTGGTGGGAAGACAAATGCTGTGACAGATGATGAGATTCTTGAGTTCATGGTCAAGCCTAACAGCTGCCATCATTACCAGGAGAGAGGCACAACCAGCCAATTCAATGTCAACCTATGAAACTGGCTCTAAGAAATGTGGCTGCTCTGCTGTAGGTTTGTTTCTGAGGGAAGGGAGGGTAAGCAGTAGAAAATAAGGCAAAACATTTAGTAAATATGCAAATTGCAATCTAATATGCAAAGTCTCTAGTTTGTTGCTCCAAATACTCCAGTAAATAAAGCAAGCTCTCCATTTGGCAACATACTCACACATAACACTGTGTACTTTCCACATAAAGCCTTCCAAGTCAACTGCGTCATTATTATTATTATTTTTCTCTTCTGCTATTAGAAAAGTACCTTCCATGAAAACAAGAGCCCTGTTTTGTTGACGTCTCTTTGAGGATTTATATATCAGATTAATTAGCAGCTGGAACAGGACTCACTCCCTCTCACAGCTTTCGATCTCCCATTAACAGTCTGTGTCTCGGTGCTAAATCTCAGAAGACAGTCCTGCTATTTGCTGGTCTGTTCAGTGTGGGATTGCTAATTCTTATCTATTTAGACACAACCGATGATGTCAGGACAGTCAACAAGCAAAGGCAGTTTGCAATGACTAGTCGTAATGCCACTGCTGATCCTAACAGTTTTGTAAACTAATCGTCTTTCCTTTTATTTCAATCCTAAACTTTAAAGCACTATAAAAGAACAATCAGTATGAGTGTTTGGGGAGAATAACATCTTTTTTATTTGCACTGCTAATTTTGTTAACTACAGTCTTAATTCGGAAATAATTTGCTGAAGGTCCTCTTTGTGCATTGCTGTCCCCCCGTGTGTGCTTAATTCCTTGAAAATGATTCCATGTTCCATTTCAACGTGTTCAAGTGGTCACACTGGGCTTGCCCCAGTCCAATCCCAACCCAGACTAAAATACGTCAGAGGCTGGACTGAACCAGAGCGCACTTTGCCTTCAAGGCACCTGTGTGAAGACAAGCCAGCACCCAGGTGAAATTGCTCCAATTGCAGCAGAATGGGACTAAAACTGCTTGGACTTGTGGGACTGCAGACAGAGGAGAGCAGGACATGTCACACCCTGCCTCCATTTCTGAAGCATCAGTGCCTGATGGTGTCAAACACCTCAAGAGCTGAAGAGCTGCCAGAGGAGCTATGAGCAGGAGCTGGTGCACCCTCGGCGTGTTGTGATGTCCACTTCCACAAAGACACAGTTCTGGGTGGTTTTTCTTGAGGCTGGTAGGCCCTCGGTGGTAAATAAATCAACCTGACTGCATCACACAGAATTTGAAGTTTTATTCGAAGTCCTCGTCGTCGGTAAGTTACAGTGTGACTCAGGAATGGTGGAGAAAAAGCCTCTGACGTTTGCATCAAGGCACCTTTATCCTCCTCTGTACAAGAAAGAACTATTTTCACACACCTTTATGTATATTTTTAAAACTAATACACTTCATCAAAACTATCTAACAACACACTGCCGTAGCCAAATATTAACTAAGGTAAATTTTATAAATTTGGTGGATCCGCACAGTTCTTATCTGTCTCATTTTTAACTTCATTAATAGAGTTCTTCACATGTATCTTTCCACAGAAACGACAATATTCTCCTCGGACACAACTACAAAGGTGCAATTCAGCAGACAGTATTGGTCTCAAAAAGCCCAGTCGCAATAACAAGGAACTGAGACACCCTAGATGCATTGAACAAAAAGTTAGGGCATTTCCAGACAATTGCACTTCCAGCTTCAGCTCCGTCCAAGGAAAACATTTAACACAGACAGAGAGTAGGATTCCTCTTTCATTTTGCTTATACCAACAAAACTAAGGGCCAAACCTGGGTCATTACAGTTAATTGCAGAAGTTGCACTGCCTTCAAATTGGATGCCTAATGAAAGCCTTATTAATCTGCATTTTAACCATGGCACTGGGTACCTGTCCTGTGCAGAGATGCAGAAATTTTAATCTCAGACGATATGTTTGCACTTGGCTACGTATCACCTTTAATTAAACTTTACCCAAGAAGTTTTCTCCTGAATTTTTTTTTCTTCCATAAACTTAAATTCAATCCTTTTTTTTTTTTTAGAGCCACTTACTTTGTGTGAATTATGTTCTTCCAGAGATTTCGAGTAACCATAGTGCTGAACTCTTATGAATGACCCATAAGGAATATGAGGTTATTAGTTTTAACTCAAAACCCTGTTTTTAGTAGTCTAGGACCTGCCTGTTAACAAAAAATTAGGAACACATATAATGTTGAAAGTATTTCTATCACCAGTTTGACCAGCAGGGGAAATTATGGTCCAGGTTTTAAGAATCTCCATAAAATACATTGGTCTTTCAAAATCCACATTCAAACAACAACGGATTATCAAAGATGAACTGTAAGATGAACATCTAAGTTGGATATGGACAGTTTTTGAAGTCTGGCTTATTTTTTTTGTTTGCAACTGGAAGAGGGAATGAGAAGGAACTCCATTCAGATACATTTTGAGATTAACCACGTAACAGACCTCAGCAGTTTCAACCTTGTAGTACATCCTCTTTTATCACTATCTCAGCCTTCCCACAGCCAGCCCAGCTCCTGCAGCCTTCCTTAGAAGCCGAAGAATTTTCCTGATTTTTCTTTCTTTCCCATTCTGTGATTCAGTATCCTACTTATTTGATCTCCTATTTTCCTTCTTGCTTTCTCCTGAAGACATTATCCCAACACTGTCACCATAACAGTGGTAACATTCGACCACACTGATGGGTGAAAAGCTGCTCATGGAGCTTGTTTTTTTTTAATTTACTAGCAGGTTTGATTTTTTGAAATTCTTTTGAATTTTTCTGAAAATAAAAATCAATCCAAACATCATAAACAATCCAATAAATAATGAAATACTTCTGGCATATAGGTGGGAACTTTTAAAAGCATTTCAGAAGAATTTGGAAAGAAAAATCAAGTTTGCCAAATGGGTCATTAAAGCTACACCTACCTCCTATGGCAGAAAAAAATATATGTGGCTAAAATATATCATCCGTCTTTATCTACTCCTGATTGCACCGTGTCATGTGCAATCTCCTGTCTACTCTGCTTCCAGATTCTGCCAGTTATTGTTTCTCTGCTCACATTTTATCTTTCCTACTTAAAATACAGAAGGGATGATTTTCCAATCAAAATCACCTTATCTGCAGGTCAAACTTAGCATACACATTCCATACACATCCCTTTCCAAGTGAAGTCTCAGAGCAAATTTCCCACAGCGCGCTAAATATTTGAAATCCCAACACTGTGTGTCCTCAGTGGGATTAAACTTGTACACCAGCAACACTTTCCAAGACCCCCACCAGGAGCACACACCTTTCCACCTCGGCTGGACAGGCAGGCAGGCAGGCACTGGGTTCCCTGCTGGGACATTTGGTGGCATTTTTCTCAGAGACATATTTAGTGAAGCATTTTAACAAACAAAGCCCATTCATGAATTTGTCTTCACGAGCTTCATCTCAGTGTTCTGAGATGACTGGAATGAGAAGTCAGTGGGTTCTTGGGAGATGAAAGTATCAGTTACTGTAACTCTCTGTCACATAAAGGATTTTAAATCTCAAGGTTCTTGCTATGCAAAAAGTATGAAAAGCAGCAGTGCAGTAAAAATTAATTTTTTCTTTTTAATAGGAATGTATTCGTATGCATTTGTCCTCAATAGTTACCCTGCTTTAATTGTTTTAGTGAACTAAAAAGGCATGTATTTCTAATCACATGGAGATATCTGCTGTTCACACTACAGGGATTCTTTGTTTAAGAGAAATTCTTGCCATTCTTTGAAGGCTGTTGGAGAAATATTTTAGAAAGAACAAAGTCACGAGCCTTTGTTCAGTCAAAGCAGTGAGTAACTTTAAAACTAATATAGCTGGCTTTTTTTTGGTTAGGTTTAAAATGGATTGAGAATTTCAGATTTATTTTAATATCTCCAATAGAATTGTTCTGTTTTTAACTCATATCTATATTTATTTTAGCATTTAAAATGTGTTGATGACTTGAAAATTATATCATAATTATGAAAGAATTAAAGCAGGTGTACATGTATCATGGAGCAGTCTAAAAAAATGTGCCTTTTAATAGCAGGTTCTTATCAGGTGTGTTGTCCATGGTAATAGCATTAGATTCCATATATAGAATTATGCAAAGAATGCAAATACTTGTTATTTCTCTTTCTAGAAAAAAGAATTACATAAGCTTGAACTTCATGGTTTCATTTCCTTTCTCTGTTCAGTTAATGGTGTCAACCAGCCATATGCAGTTAATAGCAATAATGCAAATAATTGTTCCACTTCAGATGAAAATAGTTCAGATACAGTTATCAAAGACATTAATGTGCATTTAATGAGTGGAAGAAACATCCCTTGGTTTTCTGAGAGATGTGAAAACTGTCACAGCACAAACTTCCTCCAGACTATGATCTCCACGGACCAAACAAGGCATTCCCTGATTTAGTGAAGATTTCAGTGTCTGTGGCATTAATGTGAGAGCGCTTACAAACCATAATCCCCTCAGAACCTGTGCAGTGCTGAGACTACAGAGACAGTCAGTGTTATGATTCTGAAAAATAACTGGCAGCACTGAAGGATGAACCAGCCAATTATGCCCTGCAGCAACCAGTGTGACTTTGAATAGGAATAAGGCATTGTAGGCTTATTTAATACAATATTTCAAAGAGGGTGTGACGATTTGCTCCTCCTCGGCGTGGAGTCAGTGGTCTCATTGTACAGTGTGGGATACCATGCTTAAATAATTGTTGACAGTTTAAACACAGGGTGCATATATTCTGGAGTACAAGAGTGATCAGAAGAGTTGCCTGGGCCACTGGAGATATTATGTGTCACTGCCAGACCGCCAGGAAAGAGAAAGCACCAACAAACCAAACTCACAGAAAGTGTTCTATAGCTAATAACAACTGTCCCCCTGTCACCTGGAGATGAGAGGAAGGTTAGAGCACAAAAAAATCCTGTCTACGTTCTAGCTGAGGGACTCTGAGCAAGTGTATTCTTTATACTCTTGTCCCTTCTGCCACCCTTGATTAGTGACCTCCAAGGATGCAATGACAGCTCTGCAGATTTGCTGTCCATAGGTTATGAGGCCAGAAACATTCTCACCCATAAATATGTTTTTTGATAAAATATCTCTGTTATTTTGCAATAGCGGTTTTCCAGTTTTTATAATAAGCTCATATGTGGACATCAGCTATTGCAGTGACACCCTGAACTTTTGTGCTTAGGAAGGAATGGTCTATTGCTGGGCAGGGCAGTGGAACACACTTCTTAGATGTCCTCTTTCCTGAAGAGAGTCACTTCAGCCAAATGGATTTGCATGTTTTTAAGGACAGAAGGGAACATTAGGGTCACCTAATCTGAAATTCTCTGTTAAAAAACCCTTCCCTGTGTAGCACCCATAAAAATGGGCTGACGATGCTGGAAGTATTCACCACTCATCTAGCATTTTCTCTGTCTGATACCAAATAAGAGCATCAGTTCTGTGACACAGAGAAACCTTCATGTTTGCTGAAGGGAAATAGACAATGGCTATATAGATACACATATAGATTAGCTATAAGATAGCACACGGGTTTATGTTGTCACCTAACCAGAACTGAGCAATAGCTCCTTGCCACATCCATTTCAATGCTCAGTCTGCAGAACCCCATCACCAATCATGTCCATGGATGTGGACTCCCTTTAGAAGATGACGGTGTAAGTCCCCGAGCATCTGACACAAGTGCTGTGTTATGTATTTCTTTAAATTCCACGGATTTAGCCCATTTTTCCACTACTGTTCCCACACTGTAGCAAGTTCGTCATCTTTATTCAGAGCACAGCACCATTGCATAACCTGGTCTTAGGGTTCCTCCAGCTCCCCAGTTCCCAGTGCTTGGAAGCGTCCCTCCAGAAGGGAAAAGCCAGCACTTCCTACCACGCAGATTAGAAAAATAGTTTACTTTAAAATGGTGGTATTATCCCTGCTCTGAAAGTAGAAAACAACCCAGCAGTGTCTCACAGCGAGAAATGCACAACACAATTGTCCAAAAGCAGCACCTTGGAAACCACAGTGGGAAGTCAGAGGGAGGAAAAGAGCCACAGTCATCACGAGGATGCCCTTGCTGAGGGCTACATCTCCTTCTTTCCATTCAGAAGGAGCTGTTCCAAAATCAGGCAGAATAACTGGGATCCAGAAAAGTCTTTCCTGACACTTTTACCTTGTTAGTTAAATAGCTCTGTGAATTCACACCGGTATCGCTACCCGTGGGCTGTGGCAACACTGGGATTTCCAGCGAAGGTAGTAAAGCCCAAAGATGCAGTATATAATTTTTACCTAAACTTCTCAGGACTGGAGGGAAGAACACATCTTCTGCAATGAATTTTCTTTACTTTTTTTTTTTTTTCAATGCAGGAGCCCAGAAGGGAGAGCGATAAGGGATCTAGTTGCAGGGCTTGGCAGTGAAGCAGAAATAGAGACAGCAGTTTTGGTGGTAATTCTGGTTCACTTAGCCAGATAACGTTCCATGATTCTTTACAACTACTTCCCTTTTCACACCATTGAGTTTTTCTGCTCTCTGATGTCTACTTTTCTTCCAAGGTAAAGATGTAACAAGTACCTTCTATATTGCCCCATAAGCAAAGGAGACAGGGCTACAGAACCAGCTATTTTCCCATCACATGGAGAAGGACAAAGGTGTGTCCAGGTTTGCCTGTGTATTCACTGGAGAGGGCAGACTCAGGCTGCAGTTCCTTCTGCACTAACATGCCCCAAAGTTACCTTTTCAGACTTCTCCAGTTTAGCCTTTCTCATGCCCCCATCTCATTTCAGGGCCTGGAAGTAAGACTTGGTTTTGAAAAGTGTTTTCTGTTACATTCTATTCCTTCATTCAAGTGCGTAATCCTAATTAGATTAGAAATTTAACTTAGTCCTGCATTAGTCCTAAACTTAGTTCATCACAGGTTTCTTGAGTTGGGATGGATGCATTTCTTGCCACTTTTTTGATATATAACTGTATTTTTCATTTTCTGCAGTAAGGATTTATTCTCTGTTTCCCATTTTGATTTTTCATGAGCCCTAAAGTTATCCTCCATTAAAAAATAAAAAAAAAAGGGAATCACAGAATTGTTTAGGTTGGAAAAGACCTCTGATGTCCTTGAGCCCAAGGTTTGACTGACGACCACCTTGTCAATTACAGCATGGCACTAAATGCCATGTCCGGCAGTTTCTCCAACACCTCCAGGAGTGGTGACCCCACCACCTCCCCCGGCAGTCCATTCCAATGTTTAACAACCCTTTCCATGAGGAAATTCCTCCTGATGTCCAGCCTGAACATCCCCTAGCACAGCTGGAGGCTGTGTCTTCTTGTCCTCTCAGTAGTTACATTGGAGAACAGGCCAAGTTCCACCTGGCCACAGCCTCCTGTCAGGTAGCTGCAGAAATTGATAAGGTCACCCCTGAACCTCCAATTCTCCAGGCCAAACACGCCCAGCTCCCTCAGCTGCTCTTCACAGGACTTACCCTCGAGACCCTTCAACAGCTTCATTGCCCTTCTCTGGTCTTGCTCCAGCTCCTCAAAGTCTTTATTTCTACATCACCTAATGACACGTTTGCCTCTTCCTGAGTTGCCTGTCCCTCCTTCCCAAGGTCATAAACCTTCTTTTCTCCCCTGAGTTCCTGTGAAGGCTCCTGTGCAGCCAGGATGGTCTTCTTCCCCACTAGCTTGGCTTTTGGCACACCAGTTCAGCCCGCTCCTGCACCTTTAAGAAAAGAGCCTAACTTTTTATGTAGCCCCATCTTAATGTATATCCTTTTAAAATTTACAGACAATTTCATTTTCATTTTTAACACTCTAAGTCAAGAAAATTGGTGGTCATCTGTGTAAGAGAATCAATGTTATGTTATATTATTAATCAATGTGTACTAAATAACTGAGATCTCAACTTGTAGGTAAAATGAGATTGCATGAGCTGGTTGTTAAGTGATTTTCTCATACTGTGTTAAAGCAAATAGCACTCCTTCCTAGGCATGGCCAAAGAGTTAGGGCTGAGTATGTTGTTTTAAGACAGTCTGCTAAACAAGGCTGATCATGAAAGAGAGGATGTGTGAGAATGTGAGATGAATATTAACATGAGCGAGTTGGAGTTCAGCTTACAGACACAACAGTTTCCAGTGGCTTCCAATGTCATTTCGGTATAAAACTGGCCCTGCTTTTTAACTCCAACTTTCAATTTCAGCTCTTGTTTAACCTCTGGAGAGAAAGATCTCCCAGATGGCGTGTCTGTTGAAAAAGCTCTCATCCAGAGTTTTTCAGGCTGAAAACTATTCTATCATTGAATTAAGTGTATGCATATATTAAATATACTGAAATAACAAACAGTGTATTGCAAGATTAGCAAAAAGTAATAGATGTTTTCATTCAGAATTAAAAAGATGGCATTATATTATCTTTACAAGAAAACTATTTCATATATAAATCCATGCAATCAAGAAATGTTCAGGCAACCGTATTGCTTCATTGGCTGAACATCCCTAAGTGCATTATAATTTAGGTCTTAAGGTTTAATTAGCAGAATACAGTTTGGGCAAATGAACAGCATGGAGGTGCCAAAACACGAGATCCTAAAAATAGGAGCCCATAAATCTTCCCGCTGCGGCGCACATATGCAGCTGTACAGTAGCTGATGGATTGAAAGCGCTGCCTGAAAACAGCATTAAGATTCGCAGCGGCAGAGGAACTCGACTGAGCAAATTTCATAGGGCAGCAGGAATTTATCATGTTTGTTCTGTCAGTGTAACTCACATCTCACTCGCTAAACTCCATAAAGGAGTGCAGGAAGCAGAGAGAGAGGCAGAGGAGAGGAAATGGAGTGGTATCAAACAGGGATTTTTTAAAGAGATTTATACATAAGCTACTTTGAGACTACATTGCTTCTCAAGAAAGAAAGAAAATGTAAAATAAAAGAACCATTAACTAGCATATTGTTTTTATTTTGCGCCGTGTTTCATGACATAGTGCTTTCCTGAGGTGCTCTGTCAAAATACCAATTCCCAAACCTTTTCAAAGGAGTGCATACAGTATTTCCACTCGAGGAGAAGTAGATCATAAACCCATATGGTGCACTCCAGCAACAATCACTTTGACAGTTCTCAGGACAGTAGCCAACACAAATGTTTTCTTTAGGAAAAGGATATAATACGAGTCTATCCAATCTTTCCTGTTCTTGTTTGGCCTTTGCTTGAATCGTGCAGCCTAATAAAATCTTCCTTTCTGAACAGGATAAATTTCCTCTGTGTGATTGACAAGTAGAGGTATGAAAAACCATGAGATTGGCTTAAAGTTCATGATATAAACCCAAGCTCAGAGGAGTCCAAGAGAGAGGATTTTCTGCCACCACTCCCATCTGAAGATGGAAAACAAGCATCTCTGGTCAGCTTCATTTACCCAGATGGTGATATCGTTCCTACCATGAATTCTACCAGCCGGGTTTCATCGCTGGGAGTAAGACTTGCCTTGGAGGTGTGAAGGCAAGAGAGAACTATTGGTAAAAAATTCAAAAGGAGGTCTGAGTGAGGACTTGTGCAGGATATGCCACGGAGAGAGTGACTTAAAGATTCTGAGTAACAGGTAAGACTTGGGATCAGATTCCAGAATTAGCAGAACACTGTGGATTAACTCTTTGGAGCACAAACACTGTCCTAAGCAGTATTGAAAACACATCTGGACAGACAGGGGGCCCGGGAGGTGATTCTTCACTGCAACAGCAGCACAGTGAACTTTCCAGGCAGCGTTAACCAGGCTGTTAGCAGTGCACAATTCACCGTACAGAGACGTGACAGATGGTGACTCCGGTTCCTGGAAGACAGCAGGAGCAGAGCTGATGGCCCAGTACAAAGTCAACGAGCTCAGCAGCAATGTAGGACCTGACAAAACACTTCTTCACAAATGAGCTAATCAGATAAGGAAGGAGGGCCAGCTTTCACAGAGGAACTAAAGGCGAGGTCTATCTCCTTCCATGCAGAGAAGCTTGGGTACCAAAGTCTGTGTCACCTGCAGAAACAGAAGCAGGAACAGCTGCTCCCAAGCTGCTCCAGAGTAACCAAGCCGTTTTGAGGGGTGCTAAAGGCCAGACAATTCCCTCTGCATGGTGCCTCACATACGAGTCACTGTTAGCAGCCCTGCACCATGCTCCATTTTTCACTGCCCCAATGTCCTAAAAACCTGCTCCTGGTGACGTGGGTGGTGCTCAGCCACAGATCTGCAATGCTAAACTCCAGGGGCCCACCCTGTGTGGTTAAGATTCTTGTACATAAATAGATATGCCTGATTATCATGAGGGGTTTTTTAATGTGCCTTTCTCGTTTTCCTAAATAAAAGAATAGTGGTGAGCCCATAATTTGAAGGATTTGTTCTTGAGCTGTACCAGGGGAATGACATCCCCAAAAAGGACCAAGGAAAGTGGATTGAAAATTCATGGAGCCACAGGCAGGAACAATGCAACAGAAAGGGGTTCAAAACTTAATTTTATTGAGAGAAAGTCCTTTCGTGTAATCCGATTCGAGTCTTTGTGTCTATTATTGGCATCTGACAAAAGATTCCTGAGCTAAATAAATGAGTTCTTGGAACAATTTTCAGGGAGATTAGGTGTTTCTCAGCACTTTTCTTAAAAATCCCTGCTTTTGGCTAATATCTTAGAGCCTATCTCACAACGATCGCAGCAGAGGAAAGACAGTGAAGGACTGTGTGAAGCAAAGCACACGCCTTCAGCTGGGTTTCATAACAAATCAGGCCTTTCTGCTACACACAAAATGAAAAGCAAGGCAGGTGGATGCTCTGCCTACCTGAAGAGCAAGGCTGGAGCTATTTCTTTCTTTGATTTTGGAGAGGAATAAGTATTTCTTTTAAACTTTTAGATTAAGATAAAGGTTTGTGGTTTGGTTTGGGTTTTTGTTGTTTGTTTGTTTGTTTTTTTCCCCAAATAGGCTATTTCAGGTGTGGGCTGCTAATACCTGTGCAGGAAGAAACCACATACTCACAAAATAGACCTGCCAGCTTGTCTTTTTTTCAGACATCTTTTCAAGTACACACTAACTGGAATGTCAGAATCATCTAGAAAAGAACTTCTGCATGTGTGCATGTGTGAGACAGAGCTGGGTACATCAGATCTAAAATATTTCCTTACATTGCAAAAAAAATGCAGATTGAGGGCAGTGATTAGTAACCAAATACTCTGACCTGTGTTGTAATGCTTCATTCCAAAACTTCCCTAGTTTATTTAAAAGCAGCATGAAATGTTTAATTTTTGTCAAATTACTTCCTTTGAACATTTTTTTAATGTATTCCTACACATAAGTGTCTTGAGACAACACGGAGAACAGAGACACAACATTGGATTTTTCCATTTAAAACAGACACATTTCACTAAATAGAACACAGGTATATTGCCTTTTTTAAGGAGCTCTGCCTGGCACTGTGGCAATGCTCTGTGGCTTCAACACTTGGAAGAGAAGTAGGATAGCACCCTTCTTGTTATCAGTACCTCACCAAGACAGACAAAAGAGCCATCAGAGAGCAGGTGGGAGGGGAAATGTAGACTGAGGGAAAAGGTTTGCTCATTCCCTGATGACCAGCCAGTTGTTTTCATCACTTGCAAGAATGAATAAGCCCTGGTAACATTTTCTGTAATGCTAATGACTAATTGCATATTCCTTGGTGGTAATTCAAGATGGACAATATACTGTGCCATGATGAATGCTGTTAGGGACAAAATCTTCCCCATTCTGCCAATTTGGCTGGCACTGTGTTTAGGGAAAGGTGTTTGCTGAAGAGAGAAGAGGGAGCAGGTTGGTTCTCCCTCCTAAATCCCACATCCTCGCTCCCTTTCTGTGACTCTCACATCCGAGTCTTTTGTATTCATAGCCAACTAATCAGAGGTAAGGACTGAACTCTCAGAAGATGAAGGGGTGAGGAAAAAGCTGATAGGTTGATAAACCCATAAGGTATATAGGGAGCAAGAATAAGAGTCATTATGATTTAAACAGATCATTAACCTACACAGTTTAGACACTAACAGGTTTGGAAGACTCAAGGAGGAAATTGTCAGCTTATTGTCACAGTTTTATTGAAAGGCACTCCTTGGCTCTTCCTGAGTAGACTGAGAATTAATCATTCAGTCCCTCCTAGTTCTAACTAAAGGGAAGTTTTCCAAAATGAGATGACACAACGCCAAATCCAACCCAAAATTAAGGAACACAAAAATACCCCCTGCCTCCTGTTCGGCGTCAGTCGGAGGCTGCTGTGACATCTCTCTTTGACAGCTGTTTGGTGGCTTCTGTAATTCCTGTCCCATGGCTCAGCTGTTTGCAGGACTGTGTGAGGAGCAACAGTGGCGGCTGTCCAGTCCAGCTGCACCACGAGGGGTGGCACTGGGGGACGTATCCCACGTTTCCCACATCTCCCCAGCCATAAGAAGGTCTGAAAGTCCGAGGGGTGCATTTCACCCTCCCTGCAGGTGGGCTTTTGTGGGGCTTGGAGACTTGGGCTTCACACAGAGGCATCAGTGCCATGCTGCAAGTGGAGTAGAAGCTGTGATGTGCAGGACTGCTCCTAAGCCAGAGACCCAGTGGTCCCTCCAGCAGCTGTCACTCAGCTGAAGGCACAGAGAAATGCAATCCAAACATGGGGAGAAGGTGCTCCCATGGGAGGAACAGCTGAGAGCTCAGAGAATTCCTACACTGGATTCACCAGAGAAGAAAGCACCTGATGGAACGACATCTTATTTAGCACTCTGCAAGTCAGCGATTTAGATTGAATTAACCTCTGTGTGTGGAGTTCGGGTAATGAGGGCTCCAAAATTCCTTATACTGACCTTGCAGTAAACTGAAACTGGCAGACCTTTTGTTTTACTGTAGGCTTTTTCTGTTTTGTGGTAGGATTTTTGTGTACATTCTATCGCATAATCAATAGTTGTACCTTGCTGAAAAAAACAGAATGAATGCTATGTGCTTTAGGGAATAAAGTGGCAGAAATGTTAAGCAAATCTGGAAATTCCAACTACTCAGCTTGTGCCTATGAATCCACAGTAATAAACTTGTCCATTCGTTTTTGGGCTGGAAGAGGCTTATCTACCCCCAAAAGACACTCACCATAGTGCCAGTCCTTCTAGGATTTTGTGTACACAAAGTACCATCTCACTGATACTGCACATCATGACAAAACATGAAATTAACCCCTGGCACGAGTTCCTGCAGGCCCCACTCATGTGTCAGGATCCCATATCTCTATCAGCAGCAGACACTAAAACTGGAAGTTCCACTGTCCAAAGCTGAAATTGATTTCCAGATAGTAAAACACCAGTGCTAGCTTAAAACTGCTTCCCATAAAGCTTCTCTAGTGTGATGCTTCATTCTTTAAGGATGAAATAGGGTGTAAGTGAAAGGGTTCTCAGCTTTACATACTGCATTTGTCAGATTCGTTTTTTGAATACTTTTAATGCAAACTTTATTCTTGTGACCACATTTTTTCCAAGCATTCTGACACACAACTGCATTTAACCACACATGCGGGAATGCAGCTTTGAGTTTGGAAATCTCTGTGAGACAGATCCCGCAAAAGATGCAGAAAGGAGCTTTCTAGGCCACATAAAACGTGACTGGCTCTGACTGTAGGATCAAAAATTACATATATATATAGCCCTTTTTATTTCAACCTATTTTTTATATTATTATTTGTTTTAAAAGCTTAGTTCACTGTCAGTCTCTTTTTATTCTTTAGAACTATACAGGAACTATTCATCCCATGTGGTATCTGATATTTCACAGAGCCACAGGATATGCTGAGCTGGAAGGGACCCACAAGGGTCATCCAGTCCAGCCCTCAGCCCTGCCCAGGACCATCCCCAGGAGTCACCCCCTGTGCCCCAGAGCATCACCCAAACCCTCCTGGAGCTCTGGCAGCCTTGGGGCCGTGCCCACTGCCCTGGGGAGCCTGGGCAGTGCCCACCACCCTCTGGGGGAAGAGCCTTTCCTGAGATCCACCCTGACCCTGCCCTGACACAGCTCCAGCCATTCCCTGGGTGCTGTCCCTGGTCCCCCAGAGCAGAGATCAGTGCCTGCCCCTCCTCTGCCCCTCCCCAGGAAGCTGTAACTACAGGGGAGCAAATTCAGAAATTAAAAGTAAATTAAATTCACTGTAAATTAAATTCACAAGTAAATGAGATCCAAGATGTGTCAAAGAGAGGAATACAAAGCAAACAGACCATGGAAATCTGTGATTCAGTTAATAATGGACCTTTGAAGGGACAGAGAAGCCACTGTGTCCCTCTCAGGCTGCAACCTCAGAGAAGACAAGCATGCAAAGAAACAAATCAGAACAGAGAAAAAGCAAGCAACAGCTGCAAACATCTGCTTTAGTTCATAGCCTAATAGTAACCAGGTCCTGGTGTCTCCTGAAACCTTCTGGATACTGAGAACTTGTAGCTGTCCTTGATTATAGCCCCCTACTTGCTGTCTTAAGTGCTGAGAAGACATAAATTAGAAGCAAAGGGATTTCCCTTAGATTTTTCTCAGTATGTGCAATACATATTTTTAAGAGACATTAAAAGTTATGAAGAAGGTTATGCTTTTATTTCCAGTCTGTGTCATACAAATGCTGTGTCTCTAGAAAATTTATTCTTGTACCTTCGAAAATCTGCAAGGGTTAGTGTTTTCTCAGCTGCTGTTTATCAGCCTGGAATGCTTTGAAAGTGATAATTGGAGAGTTTCAAGGTTGACTCTCACTTGTCCTCACTGATTTCTATGAATTCCTCACCAGAGGAAGTGTTCCTCAAAGTCTGTAAGGGCAGCAGAAACCAACCTCAGCACAAAACGATAATCTCTAGTTGGTTTATAATGCAACACCAGAGGGGGAAAAGCTGACAGTGAAAGAAGTGTCTGAAGATTACAGTCCCATGCAAAGCTTTTAAAACACACGCTGAAAATTAAGCATTGTGTTCTTTGACTCAGGAAGAATTGCTCACCTGCTTGAACTTAAATCATATACATCTTAGGAACTGGATCAGGTCAAAATTCATACATCTAAATGTTTAAACCCCTCTCTGTCAAGATGCTGATTAAAGAGGTGGTATAGCAAATCAAGTTCAAATATGCCTGGGTTATAGAGTAATCTCAGTGTTATTTTTTTAAGTATTCTGAGAGACACTTTGTAAGAAATCATTGGCTTTGTGATCATTGGGAGGCACAGCAGTTAGTGACCTGACTATTTCAGAGACTGAAAGACTCAAGCTGTTATCTTCAAGATGCTCACGAGCTGAGATATCTGCCTGAGCAGCTTACCTTGAAATGTGTCAAAAATACAAATAAACATTTGAGACTCCCAAAAGAAATAGCAAGATGAAGAATCTCACTCAGTCGGTACCTACTGTAGGAAGAAATATTCTGCAGCATTAAAGCATACCAAGAAATGTTTCATTGGGCCATTAATGTACATAATGGGAGCACTGCAAAGCATAGAGATGATACAGAGATGGATGAATTTCATTCAGTGATGGGTGAAATGGTCCCTCTGTATGTAATCTCTGCAGTCTTCTGTGATGTTTCTGTGTGAAAGCAGGAGACAAACATCATTAACTTTTGTTGTCTTTGATTTCTGGAGGATGTGGTGATGTCAAATTCTCCAAGGCATGTGAAGGCATCTTCACATGTGTCCTGATGTGTTGCTTCCCCCTGTGTAGGGCAAGAGTTGCCTAAGATATTTCTGTGATAGAATAAAATAGGGGGGAAAAAAAAAAGTGCTGTGGTAAAACACAAACATACATATTAAAAAATGTGAACAACACGTAAAGCTACCTTTGTCTCTCTGCTTGTAAGAGGTTTTCCATAAGCATTGCTGAAATACACAAGAACAGATATTTGATAGCAGCTGGTCACAAGCATACCTTGTTCATTTTTATCTCCCAGCCACAGATGTTTAGAAAGCCCATGGATCACTCTAAGGGTCTGCAAACACTAATCAAAGGAGACGTATTATTGGTAGTCTTCATTCATTATACCAGGGTCAATGCCTTCAGTGGAAACTTCTGGAAATCAAAAAACCTGGAAAACACAACGTAACACAATAGAACAGAGTGAGATTTCTTCATTAATCCCCCCCAAACACATTAGCGTGAATGATGAGCCAATACGCAGGGTCTTGCTGACTTGTCTCTCTTAGAAAGAGAAACTCATGATGTAGTCAAGTATTGCTTGCATGCAATCCTTCTTTTTAGGGAATGTATATAATTTTTTTCCCCCTCATCGCAATAAAATTAAATTAGAGGAGATTTCTCTTTCTAGTACTCCAAGCAGGCTCAGTTTTGTGCCTTCCTCCCCGCACCATTGTACCAGTACATCTTGAATTTCCTCCTCATTTTTTCTGGCTTTTCCTGCTAGTGGTTTTCCACTTGTTTGTTTCCTCCTGACAGATAAAATTCAAAAGCAAAGCTGCTGCATTGCAGCCCCAGCAACCCACGGATCCTGTGGCTCAGCTGCTCTTCAGGGGGCTGGTGCCCAGGAATTTCTGACAGCTAAACACAGAAGTGCCCACTGGCAGAAGTCCTGCAGTGCTTTCAGGAGAACTGAAAATTTTTAAACATATATATATTTATATATTCAGTCTTGTGTTACAGCTTCAAGAGTGGAAACTGATAGCCTAAAGTGAAGAAGATTACTTGGTTTTGACCTGTTCTGTGTCTTGGATGATGTGGAAGTTTCTCAAAGAAGGAAATTTGAAGTCTTCACCACCACCACATCAGGCAGCAGCTTTTGCAGAAGGTCTTTGGGGGGAAGAATTGCTTTACGTTGGAAATTCTCACACTATTCAGCTTTAGATTGTATTTATTTTTCTGTTGTTCCCAAAGAAGTATGGACAATCTAAAGGTTTCTTTCCGAGGAGATCTCTTTCTGCATCTCATCTGGAAAAAGACAGGTGGTTAGTCCTGTTCTTTGTGCCTCTCATGTATCTGGGCCAGAAGCAAAGAGAAAACAGAGGGGAAAGTCACCTGAAGCCAATGGGTACAGCAAAAAGGGGCTTGCCCATGGACCTCTAGCAGGGCTGGTACTGCTGTGTTCCACCAAGAGCCTGGGGAAGGCAATAAGCAATTGTAATTTCCCTCCTGAATTTTTCAGATGTGCAAAGAATAATGGACAGAGAAATAAGAGGAAATACAAAAATCATAGAGAAATAAAACAGCAAGAGAAGAAGGTGGAGCTACATTTTTGTTACTGCACCTGCCTGGCTCAGTCACCTTCCAGTTTTATTTTCAGCTGTTGAAGCTGGGAGCTGAAGTACAGCTTTTGATGTTCAGAAGCACAACACTGAGTATCAGGGAGTAAAGCGATGCTTCTTTAGAGGGGGGGAAAAAAAGCAAAACAAAGCCATAAATCAACATTAAAGTAACATGCATTTGTCTGGTACTTTTCCTGAGGGCATTTCTGAGAAGAAGAAATATTCAGAAACTGCAGACTGCATAGCAGTGGTTGGGAGAAACCTAGAAAGCTGATCTGAAAATCTGAAGAAAATTACTGTGTCAGATCCTTTATAGGTTTAGTATCCTACGTCTGTCTTCTTGCTGTACAGCGGCCAGAGGATCAAGCGATTTGTAAGGTATAATGAGGAAGGTAGAGCTCGGAAATCTGCTTCGTATCTGGAAGTTCACTGTGTGTGTGCTCGACTAAGGCTGTGCCTTTGCCCCAGCAGAAACCACTCCACCTGCCAGATATAAACCTGCTTTCTGATTCCCTCAGCCGCTCCCTGAAACGACAGTGTTTTTACCAATAATCCACCCAGACTCGGACCAGAGAGCCAGAGTGTTTTATACCTGCTGGCAAGCCTTGCACCAGAAGTATGGACTCAAAGTCATTTCTAGGAGTGTGGTCAGAGCACTCCCGTCGTGGCACAGCACTGCCATTCTCCATGGCCGCCTCAATTCCAGATGTCCAGGACAACATGGAGAAAATCCAGCTGGCCAGAGAATTCTTTCAAGTTTCCAAAGATCAATAGTCTTGTTTGACCAGACTTTTGGGTGAGAAAACTAGAGCAGGTGGAAGAGACAGGGCACTTTGCTGAAGGTGTTGCTGAACAGCCTGCAGAGTGTGGCAGTCCAGCTCACCTGGATCTCTTCAGCCAAAGAGTTCTGTGTGTGAATAGGCTTTCACACAAAGGACTAAACCAATTCCAGCATGGAATATTGTGTGGAAAACTTCCTCACCAGAGCAGGGGTGGGGGGCAGCGACCTGTGCAGAGCTGTACAGCTGTGCCAGAAAAGCAGAGGGGTCACTGGAAGACCGACATAAACTGGGGAGGCAGAGGATGTTGGTTTCTTAAGAACAGCCTTCCTTGAACATCAATCCATCTATTTTCTGATCAGTTGTCCACAGAGATCGAGTAAGATCAAGCTTAGCTTTATCCTTTGTAGATAGAAGCAGATTATTCAGGAAACAATCACCTTTATTAGTGAGACTTGCAGAAGTGCAATAGCCCACCCTATCCACAATACATCGCTAAATTTAGAAACCTGAAAATTTAGAAACAGCCAAAACTAATGCTTACTGATATAAGGCATGACTTGATTTCACCTGGGAGAAAACAAAGAGGAAGGAAGAGAACACAGCAGCTGGAAAAGCTGATCTGCAGTCAAATAGTTCAAAGACAGTTGTTTCTTGCTGGAAAAGGAACTGAGAGTTTAATTTTACACCCAAGCCACAGTAAGCTTTGCAATCAGATAAACTGGAGTCTGATTACTTGCTGCCCATCATAATTTGGCTTGAAACTTTAGAGGGAAAATGTCCTCTTTTACTATTTTGTTGGTGTCTTGCAATTTCCCCATAACTGCTGGTGCCAGGGTTGAAGACTGGTTTGTTAAATAACTTATTGACCTGTTTTTTTCAAATAAATGTGTTCTACACAGACTGGGGTGACATAGAAATATGAACAATGCAGAACTACCCTGTTAAGCTTTAATTCACCACTCTGAATCCAAATAATGAAGAAAGACTTGAGACAAGTCAGCATAAAAGGCATGACACAGGTAAGCATGCTGAGGAACATAAGAAATATGGGTGTAAACATACTTTTTGGAGGGATCCATGATATCCAGCTTAGCAGAAAGATCAAATGTGTTCTGAGATTTGTGCAAGAAACCAAAACAAATGGCATTTTATGTAACAGCAGGGTTTTTTACTAGGAGGTTAGAGCGCTCGGGAGCAGATTTCCTTTGTGCACTTCAGGTAGCATTTTGACTGCTGTAGGAGAACAGTTTGATGAGGAACAGTAAGTTTATGCTTCTGAAGGTCTTTTGGTTTTCTTGCATTCCAATACAAAGAAGGTAGATCTAAAAATTTGCCACCTCATTTTTCTGCTCCTTCTGTCATGACACTCTTGCACTTCAGTTGCAGGGACTTTGAAATCTTTAAAGTCTCAGGAGCTGGAGCCTGCCATGCACAAAAGGCATGAGCTTCCCTCTACCTCAGAGGTGGCAGCTCCCAGGAAAAGGCTAATAGCTTTTTGTAAGCAAAGGAAAGCCTCTGATGTTTCCTCATCTAAGAAACTAGAACTGAAGCTAGCCCTGGAGAAGTAAGCCTAGGATTGTGTTCTTTTTCCTTTCCCCGAGTTTTTTTGGAAGAAAACCCCACAGTTTGCCAGGATCTGACTCTCCATCGGTTACTCGCGTTGCTGAGGATGAGCATCTTTCCCCATCCCAGTGCCTGTCTTTGTTCCAGCCATGACTGTCTCACCAGCAGCGCCAGCGGGAGGGAATGTGTGCTTGTGGTTCAGCCCCTGAAAATCACAGAACAAGCTGCCAACTGGTGTGATTTTGCAGGGAAATGCACCGAGGGTGATGAGGAGGGCACACACTGAACTGTGACTCCTTGCACCCACCAAGTGCTGGCTCAGTGATGCAAGACTCCATAACTGTTCTCGTCCTTTAAGTAAACCAACATCATCTCTCCATGCAAATTAAGATCCAAATCCTTTAAAATCTAATCATGGGAATGCTGGAATTGGTTCCCAGCAGAGTGCTGTCAGTTTTGCCATTTGCTGGCACAAAACTAAAAAAAAAAAACCAAGTGTGTGACACATCTCGCTCGTGTCATTCACCTGCTTTCTTCTCCCCTGTGTGCTTTCAGTGGCAAGTCACGTCAGAAACTTTTCTACTGCTCTTGCAGGATGTTGTGACCCTTTTTTTCTTCTTTGGCAGACTGTTGGAAGAGTAGAAATCTGCAGAGCCTAGTCTGTGTTCCTTTGACATGAGGTAAGGTCTCATCCAGGCTCATCTAAAGCTCAGCCTACTTTGTCCCACAGCTTTCTGAGGACAAGAGCGTGAACTATTGCAAAACAATATATCCAGCTATGTGAGCTGAAAATTGAAATGGAAAGGCTTACAGATTTTATTCTATAGTTGCAATAATAGCGATGCCATGCTGCTGTTACTGCACATCTCAATATATTAATATATCAAGGCCTTTCTCCAGGGCGTGTTATAAAACCACACAAAGATATTAGAGCAATAGTTGTCTGCTGGTTTTTAATTGCTGAGGGTAAATGCTTCTCTTCAGGAAAGGACTTTAAACCAAAACATTTTCATTTCCTCCAGGCATCTCGCTACACCTGAGAGCTGTTCACAGTCTGGAAATGTTCTTTTTTCGGAAACAAAATTGAACACTGTCTTAGGGCTACATACCTGAAGAACTTCCCTCTCCTCCTGAAAAGCACCTGTGCTTCGCTGCCTTAATTTAACTTGCTCTCTCCAGCTGAGACTGCTCCCCGTGTTTAGAACTGGAATTAGTTCTGTTAAGGACAGAGTTTGTTTTTTTAGGTTCGCTTTTGTTTCATTTTGGTTCTGTCAGACTTGTGAGCAGTCTATGGGTAAAAAAAAGCACTTTCTGCAATTTGTCAAAAGTCAGAGGATGTAATTTGGCCAGTAGTAGGACATCTTCATCTCTTACATTAAACTACTAAATTTTCTTTTATATAAATAGCATTTTTGCGAAAGGCAATCTTCAAATTATTGCTACACAAATGTTTATTTCACTTTGCGATGAAAAATATGTTTCTAGAAAACGGAATCCAAGTTTCAAGTTTTGCAGACTGGTGCCGCTGTGTCTATAAAGGGAATGTGTTTCCTCTGCAAATTGATATTTATCTATTAAAATGACATCTAAACTGATTCTGGGAACAACCTGCAGAAAGTTTCAGGCTTCCAGTCACGTCAATACTTCCTTGACTTTAACTGTGTACTTTTCCCTGATTATTTAAATCCCTGATGATGGAAAGGAGCAATAACACTGCAGTAGACTATGTAAAATAATAGCAAGAAAAACTGAGACAATCTCTGCAACGAGAAGAGGACTTATTATAAACAGTATTGATAGAGTATCTTTTCTTTTTTTTCTTTAATAACTTTTTATTTATTCAATATAAGTCTTAGAGGAACTGCTGCAGATATCAGGCATGCAAGTACCATTTACAGAAAGTCATGCATGGTTTCTCAATTTTATTTTCATAAAAACCCCTAGAACAGGAACCGTGCTGCGCCCTGTTTCTCACAGCAAACAAGTGCATTGCGATTCAGTCTAGAGAGAAGCTGAGGGGTGTCTCAACTCCAAAACGCATCAGATTCACTCATTTCTTTTATCATTTTGCTTACTCTTGATTATATTGCTGCTTTCTCCCTTACTCTTCAATGTTCTGCCCTTAACTGGTTTCATGACTTCACACATCAGTAATCACCAATACTTCTACTGCTTCGGGTTTGTGCTTTTGCTACCCAGAGGTTTTATTTGTTTGCTCCTCGTACGAGTTCCCTTCTTTAGTCCTGCAGGTCAGGAATGTTTCTGAAGTTTTCATTCCCTTAACAACTTTTACTGCTACCCTATTTCTTTCCCCACTTCATCACCAGACTTTTCAATTATCTCGCTGTTTCCTCTGTATCCTTTGCCGTGTACTGCAGCTTTGTGCCCATCTTTGCACTAAAGCTCAGTTATCTCCAGCTCTGGTTTGGTTACATTCCACATCTTCAGTCTGCATACTTCATCTTGGCATCCCACTTTATCTGCCTTTCACTGAAACTTCGCATCTGAAGGGGTTTTAGCCATAATTTCTGCCTCTGGGGCATCAAATTTATGCCTTGAATTAACAGAAGTCATGTAGGTGGTTTGGATTAGGTTGACGGTTTTGGAGGGGTTTTTTCCTGGTTTGGTGGGGTTTGGGTGGGTTTTTTGATTGTTTGGGGGTTTTGTGGTTGTATTTGTTTGGAGGATTTTGTTTGTTTGATTGATTGTTTTACCAGCCTTTCGAGTTTTGCTTTCTGCTTCTCCTGTAAGTCATTTCTTTTTATAGGTAGGCTGCTGAAGTTACTTTTTGATAGAAAGTAATGCTAATCCACTAGAATAGAGATCACAGAGAGCAGATGTCTATTACAGTCCTTAATTTCAAGTAATTTTCAAACCAGGAACTGCAAATAAAACAGGAGAAAAGGCTGTGAAGGAAACTGTGGAGCAAAGCCAAGCCCATCATCACAGAAACACCTACAGGAATAACAACAGAGATCGTTGGCAAAGGTTTAAAATGGCATTTCCTTTGCCCTCCGAGCCAGCAGAAAGGAAGAAAACATGTTCTGGTTTCTGAAAATTTTCTAAAAATAAAAGAGCGAATAATAAATTGAGGGGTTCTGAGGAGCAGCTGCCTCTCTCCAAGGTGAAGTGCACTGAACTGAGGGCTTTAGAGACCAAGGGCATTTTGAAAGATGGTGATGCTGGAGAAAGAGGGAAGGAAGGAGAGAAGGAAGGATGGAGGGAGAGAAGGAAGGATGGAGGGAGAGAGGGNTGCTTCCCTGCTGCTCTCATCTTTGCCAGTTCTGTCTCTGCTTGATCTGCCTGCAACTAACCCCTGGCTGACACCAGCTCTTGCTCTCCTCCAGGGCTTAGCCTGGCTGCTGAGGAAGGTCCATCACTTCTTTTTGCCCAGGTCCCCTTGGGACTGAGGGCTGCTGAGGAGTGAGGTGTGGATGAGACCCCCAGGGTCAGTATGAGCTGTGCTATGCACCCTCTGTCACAACACAGGGCTGGATGCTGTGAGAAGCTAGAGAGTCCTAGCAGGAAGGAAGGAAGGAAGGAAGGAAGGAAGGAAGGAAGGATGGATCATCCTTAGCAGACACAGAGACCAAGACTCTCTGGACCACGAGCCCTGACTGAACAGACATGTAGGTTTATGTGAGATGCTGATGCCTGCTGTTTGTTTCTCCTGCTCTGCTCAGAGGAACCTGCACTTTGTGCTCATTTTCTGTAAATAAACAAGATTGCACCAAATGACATGCCTGCCTTCTATTTTTCATCCTGAGAGGAGCAACTTTGCCAGGACATATTGGCTAACTGCTTCAGTAAAGTGGGTAATAGTATGAATTTGTGGTGTAAATCTAGAGGAAGTGACAAAGTCGATTGGAAAGATAGAATACAGTAGATGACACCTGTAAATCAGTGCTCCACATTCACAGGGGTTTAAAAACTAGCCTGTCTTGAGTTAGCTATTTAATACTTCTCAACAATATAGATTTATTCTAAAAAAAAAAAAAGTCTAGAGCCCCACTTGACATCTGGTTTTCCATCCTAAAGAAACTGCAAATAGGGAGAAGAATACTGTTCAAGTATAATGAAAGGGGCAATTTTTAAAATAGCATTTGAAAAACAATATTTGAGCTGGTGTGATTTAAAGTTCCCTAAAAGTCCTGTCACGTCTGTCTCGTACCTCTCACACGTCCCAAAATGTAATACCCCATCTTGAAGAATTCCACAAGGAAAACAAATGGAAGCTCATTAGTATTGCAGCAAGCTGCCTTGCACTTTGTCAAGCAAAATCACGTTTGTGTACTCGCAGGAAGAAAATTACTCACTTTGTCCCTAAGCAGAAAGCATGGAGAGTGTGAATAACAGCGACCGACTTGACTTTGGAAGGTTGGAGTGTCTTCTCCTCTTGACATTGCTCGGGTAATGCACGTAATTGCTGTCCTGTCACACGCACTGAATACTGACTGGGTGTTGGAATGTTTGTTCAGAAGTTCAGGCCTTTGGAACAGAAAAAAAAGGCCCTCCGTGTCAGTTTAATTCAAGTGTTGCATTTCAATGAATCAGAAAAGTTTTGTTCTCTTATGAAATACTGTGGGGTTTTTTAAGAGGTATTTTGAATGGTCAGATTTCAAAGACTGAATGGCTCCATTCAATCAAAGTGTCACTTTTCTAGTTTCACCATAAAATGATGAATTCTCATGTAATAATGTACAATGATCCCCATGCAACAATATTTTCCAGTTTGCAAAAAAAATAAAAAGTTGTACTCTGATAATTTAAAGTCTCTAAAAACAATTCATTTAGCAGCAGACACTCCCACAGACACCTCTGCCTTCCACTTGATTTCATTCTTGTCCCTTTGAATTGTGCATAATTGCCCATTGTGTCAAGTAATTATTTATCCATTTCCATTAGCAACAAATGGTGGCCCTTGTGATTGCTCTACACAAGTGAATTGTCCAGCTCCACTCTCACTGATTTTTAAGATCTATAGCCACGAATGTAGATTTATTACAGAGGCAAGCAAGGAGCTATGAAAGGGAAATATTCAAAATATTCACTGCAGAGGACAACACGACCTTTCAGACCATTAATATTGAATGGCAGCTTTGTCTGAGTGAGGACGAAAAAAGAGTGAGCAAATCTTTCAGGACTTGATCTTTTATGAGAAGCAATAATAACAACAATCTCAAAATAATCAGACAATATTTTCCCCTACACATCTCATTAAAAACTTAATCAAACTTGTTCAGCCAGGAGGAGCCTAGAGCAGCCCTGCAGTACCTTAAGGGAGCCCCCAAGAAAACTTTTATAAAGGTGTGCAGTGATAGGACAAGGGGAAAGGCTTGAAACTGAGAGAGGGTAGGTTTGAATTGGATGGTAGGAAGAAGTTTTTAACTGGGAGGGTGGTGAGACGCTGGCACAGACTGCCCAGAGAAGCTGTGGAGGCTCCATCCCTGGAAATGTTCAAGGCCAGGTTGGACGGGACTTCGAGCAACCTGGGATAGTGGAAGGTGTCCCTGCCTATGGCTGTGAGGTTGAAACTAGAAGATCTTTAAGATTCCTTCCAACCCAAACCATTCTGTGATTCATTCTGTGGTTCTGCCTTTATGCTCTGCTCAAGAAACCCCCAGTGACCTGGTCTCTGACCACTAAAAATCCACCCATGAAGTTTGTTCTCTTTTTTATGTAGGAAATGTTAGACATCTTGTCTTTTCCCCAAGCTGCTTGCTCTGTGGCATGTGAGCTGAGCCTCTGAGCCTTCTGTCCACGGTCTGGGACGGCCAAAATATTTTAAGATTTCAGTTTGGAGACAGCACATAAAGCAAGATTGTGGACTCAGTCAGAATGTGTTTGGTTTAGTTTCTAACATTTTGAGTAATATAAGTAATTTTGTAACATCAAAATTTGTAACATCACTGCTAATAAATGCCATTTCCCAATCCTTAAAAGCAAAAAGGTGCCTCGTGTCCCTGGCATCATATAGGAGGAGCAAGTTTCTCCAGATACCAGGAGTTTTTCTCTTATTGTTTGTTTATTTTTTGAGGTTTCTAACGTGGCCAGCTCGCATATTTCAGCTTGTGAAAAGAGTAAAGTCGTACCAACCTATTATGAAGAGTTACAAATTTGATTTCACAATTTTTGCCCTATAGGAATGGATCTAATTAGCCAGGCCTGATTGGATTAAGTAGACGTTAACTGTGAGGATAAAACACAGAATCGAAATACTGTTCAAGTCAAGAGGGAAGGGAGGCTCCTTTTGTTTTCATGTCATGAGTTGTAAAGACACCAAAAAGCCAGCCTGTGCTCACAAATAGGAAACACTTCAATGAAGGAATTTTGCTGTTGAAAATGCTTGTTGTTGCTATTTTTCTTCTTATCTACTTTGTTTATTCCCTCCAGAATTTGTACATGACTGCAAATTCAGAGGTGAGGATGAATGAAAGGGAGTTCTGAGATGCTAACTTCCCTTCTAGACCAGCACAAGGGAGGTCTTAGTATTTTTTTAAATATTTTTGACTATTGTGTATTGTCAACTTTAAAAATAATAAAAAAAAAATCAAAGATGCAATTTTCATTTATTCTTGACCAGTTGTTCTGAGCCATTAAGCAAATTGCTATTTCTTTTTCGCATCCTACCACTTGAGATTCTAGCCTATTCTGGGGTTTATTTCTTGGCTTAAATATGTAACCTGAAATGGTGAGAAAAAGATAAATTTCTCAGGAAATCTGAAGATTTGCTGTACACATGCAGAGTCACAACAATATTTCTTCCTTACTGATGACAGCCCTCATCAATCTTTCGCAGATAGACAAATGAAAATAGAAGTTGTGGTCCATGCACAGCATTATAGCCACAGGTTACTGCTAAAAAATTGTGTAAGTTCAGCTAAATGAAACTCTGTGCCTTCTGCACTAACAGGAGCTTTCTCTGCGCTCCACCCATGACGCTGGCAAGCCCAAAGGCTCGGATCTGGAATTTGGAGTTGTTTCACTCACTGCTTGTGAAAGGAGAGTGATGAAGAATATCTGGATGCCACCGTGGTCACAAATACCATCGAAGCCCAGGAGATTGGTACAGGAAAGGCAGCCCCAGCGTCAGGCAGCTTCTTGCTGTGTTAAGAATCCTCTTCTTCCTGCTCAGAAGTTGCAGACAGGCTTGACCCCCTGTTTCTACATGTCACAATGTCTTATACATTTTAAAATTAATCTTTGATATGCTTATCTAAACCACTAATGGCTACTGTGCCACAGTCAAGGCTTGCATTTCCCAGCAGATGCTCTGAACTGAAGGACCTCCAGCAGATCTGAAAGTTCACCATTACTTCCCCAAAAGGTGTCAGGGTTCCACTGTTCCATCCTTCTCTCTCTCTGTTTCTCTGGGTGTTCATTTCCCCTCTTTCCCACCTGCCCTGGAGCTGCAGCTGCTGCATCCTGGGGCCTGAGTTCATTTTGTAATGATTATTGCAGAGCCCCTGTGATCCCCACTCTCTGCTTCTGCAAAGTTTGCTCTGTTGTGTTATTTGCCCACTCATCTGAAATCCTAGAGAGTAAAAGAAGTGGAATAATGCTTCATTCAGAAATAAAATGTTCGCATTCCTGCTTCACACACTGTTACCAAAATATCATCTATTTTAATAACACAAGTAATTCCAGTAGATATTACTGTATCTAAAATGCCTGCAGTGATGGACCTAATATACTATTTATTGCCCTTTAACTTAGTGCTTTTCCTTGAATGACAATAGTCCCACTGTGAAGCAATTGGGATGTTATCCTACTGTGCTATTATGTTTTAATGTCCCTTACCACACACTTTTATACTCCAGCAAACATTTTCATTGTGATATAAAACGCAGGTGATATCAAGTTTCTCTCTTCATAGTTAAAAAAAAGGCATCGCAAAAAATGACCGACTAGATTTGGGTTGTTTGGGGGTTTTTAATGAATATATATCTGTAGTGTGTAGACACATGTATTTATGTTTCATATTTATGTATATGTAAAACGAGCTTGATTTTATTGTCTCCACTGAATTCAATGAAGCTGGTTTGGTTAAGTGACAGAAGCAAGCTGTGTATGGCACAGTGTGGGCACGTGTATTTGCTCTGTTTGAACTGCAAAATACCCTACTGGGACTAATATAAACCACAGCAAACTGATATTATTGGGAACAATGCTTTTCTTGGAGAAGGAGCAAAGCAATCATATGATTAAAGTAGCTGGAATCAAGCCTATTGCACAGATAAATAACTTATATGTGAAACAAATGTGATTAATCAGAGAATAGCTTTTGTGTTGTATAGCACAACTATATAGTGGGATGGACAAAGCGCCTTTCAGAGATTGCTTCTAGCCCAAATTTTTCATGATTTATGGTTTTAGGGAAAGCCTATGGAACCCAACAGAATTTACCATTGGAAAAACTGCTCTGCCCTGACACAGTGCAAGCTCAGAGCAGACACTCCTGTTGGAAGGTGTCTCTGATGTTACAGGTGAGGAGTCCCTGCCCCTCAGGAAGGCTCTGCAGCCTTTGCTTCTCACTGCACATCCCTGTTAGCCCCACTGGCCATCAAAGCACCTTCTTCGACTTCCTTTCCTAGCACTTTGTAAACATGATGTTCAACTTCATGGTGTATATTTACCTCCCTTTTTTATATTTATTTCCCTTCACTTCTGCATTAGTAAAGTACTTTGAAAACCCATCCCCTGGGCATGTTCCCAGGCTCCCTGGACAGCTGTTTGTGTGCAATGACTTCACTACTTTTAGACACAAAATGTGCTTTTGTTCTCTTTTCCAAATTACCTGTGAGAGTGTGAGGAAGAAGAGAATCAATTCTCTTATTTTCTCTTTGAAATACCTGTGAGTATTTTGGGGAAGGTCATCATCAGAGGAGGAGAGTGAAGGGGGGAACTCTAGAGCTCTCTGGTTTTTCCAAGCTATTTCCTCTCAGTACATCCATAAAAAATATATTTAATTGGTTGACAGCCTTTTGGGTGTGTGGCAGCCCAACCCAGCAGGAACACCTTGAAACCTCTGGTGAATGGCCACGATGTACCCGCAGGCTGGATGTGAATGTTCGCCCAGGATCATCAGGGTTGGACTCAAAGGTCTTGGAGGTCTTTTCCAACCCTAGGGATTCATAAGCCTTTCCAGTCCAGACCACACGAGTGTGGGAAGTGAAAACCCTGCAGGATAAGCTGGATGACTGTGCGTGCCTGTGCTCTCCCTGGGGGGTTTGCCCAGCCAGGGAACTCCACAGTTAAACTCTTTCTTTTTTTTTTTTTTTTTAAAAAAAAGACAATTATGTTTAATCACAGTGACCAAGGAGAACAGGAGAAGCTTTGCATAGGAAATGCAAGGTCAAGGGCAGTATTTAGGTCTTGGTAGATAGTAAGCACAAAAACGTGGCATGCATGCTGGTTTTGAGGTTTGCACTTTATGAATAAGCATGACAGATTTTGAATGGCAACTGGTCTTAGAGAATATTTTTAAATATGTTTCTAGGCAGAAAATAATCTGTCCCTTCTGAGACCAAGTTAAGGCAAACGTGGCACTGTTGATTTTACTGGGTACCTGTCAGAGCTGAGTAAAACCATCTTTGCTTTTTGTGAGAAGGAAGATATTTGGTTGTAAATTCACATCATTCTTCATGAGAACTGTTTTAAAATTAAATGGGAATTACAACTTTCAAACTGGAACAAGTGCCTTCAAGCTTTTTATCCCTCCTTTTGTCCAGACAGCTGCATTGCTGATCTGCTCTTCCACTGACACTGAACAGGGCCCCCAAAAGCCAGATTGCTCCAGCAGGAGGCAAGAACAGCAAACCAAAGGTTATTGCAGCACTGCTGATGGAAAGCCTGGGCCTCAAATAATAGTCATGCACAGAATGGTTGCAGAGGTCTGGGGGTTTTTTTTAAGAATATAATGCTAAGTTGTATAATTAGATAATGTGATTTTTTTAAAAGCTGAGCTATTTCCTTCGCATGTTGTTAAAGCATTAAAGTGTAAGCTTTAAATGGGAAATAACAGAAAACTAAACATTGAGTAGGGGTTTTTTAATTGGTGGTAAATTTGTTAAAACATAAAATCAATTGCATCTTTACTATTTTATTTCTACCTGTGCATTATGGTGCTAGTGTTGAATTAAACAATAGTGTGGTTATCATTTTTTGCACTGTGAAGTGCTAAAAGGAAAGGTTAGAGACAGAGTCTTGTTTGACAGATGCTGTTATCACTTGCAGCTGAAAGTGTCAAACTTACACATCAGGTTCAAAACTTCTGCAAAATGAATAATTTGAACTTCTGTTGTGATTTAAATAAAATATAACAGAAAATCACCCCTTTCCCATGGGGCAGGGGAGCAAAATAATTTGGTAGAAATAATGAGAACGCTGCTTAGTATATATTACCTTTTGTACTGCCATTATTTAATAGAAAAATCTTGCATGCAACAATCAGAGTAAAGAAACCCATTTGTTTCCTGTGAATTATGTATGTCTGGTATTTTATTTTAAATGAAATGTGGTAACTTGGAGTGAAAAATATAACTCCTCTGAGCTCTGATACTTGGAAGACCTGCCAAAAAGCAAAGTTTGCAACCTTTTCTGCAGGTGTCATCGTGCTTTTTGCTCTAAGAAGTGACAGCCTTGTGTGTGCTGCTGCCTACAAGCAAGAACTGCAAAAGCCATCAGATAAGTAATATATAAAATGTGAAATGCATAATCAATATTTGATGAGGAAGATGGGGAAATAAGGAAGATTTCAATAACTATTAAAGTACAAGCCCTAGGGGGACAGGCCATTGCTTGCTCTAAATAATACGTTGCACCAGTAATTGTTCCCCTAACTTGAATTGAAAAACTTGTGCCTTATCTTCATTCAAATAACAATATACAGACTCTTAATAGGACCCAAAGTAAAACAAAATCTGGCTCGTGCCCTTTGAAAATATTTAGTAGTGAAAAAAAAAATCTGAAATGTTTTAATTGGTTTGATTGCTTTAGATATTTTAGGAGGAATCAACAGGTTAAGTAAATTAGAGAAATCCCTGAAGGGTTCCCAAGGTGGGCAAGTAGGAGGAAAAATTCACATTAATTATTGTTTTAATGGGGATCTTCTGGAATAAGAAAAAGTTACTTTAATCCAACCACATTTCTGTCAGAACGAAGGATGGATCTGATCCCAAAATGCAAATGTTGTGGAACCTCCATCCCAAAGTCTGACGCTGACACGCGGGATTTTGGGCCAACAGCACCTGTAGAGTGGGCAGTACCCATGCAGGGAAAACACCCTTACATCAAAGGCCAAATGAGGATCAATACCCTTAATAGATCATTGTCCTCAGAGACATTTGCAGGCTGTGTGTCTGAAGCAGATTAATAGACAGGCCTAGATTGTTTCAGTAAGCAATTTGGATGGAGCTTGATTCACCTTGAAGAGAAAGACAAAAGACCTGACGTATTTCACAGACTCTGATCCAGATTCCGTTCAACAGGAGAACTTGAGGAGGTGCAAGTGAGAGAGAGGTCTCAAGCAGGGAGCCAAGTAATGTGCCGATTATGACATTTTATTTTCCTGCTAAACTCCCTCAGCAAAGCTGTCCATTTGGTTCTTGCAAAGAGGGACTCCAGCTGTGGAGAGCAACTTGGTATGTCCTCAGAATTGGACATGAATGGAATGCACAACTGACAGCGTGACCTGTGTTAGTCTCTAGTCATTCAAGCTCTGGCTGCAGGCTGGCTGAAGGCAAAGGTTTTAACTAGAAATAGTTTGAAAACCTGGGAGAAAGCTTCCAGAAATTGTCTTCCAAAAATACGTGCTTAGGTTTGCAGTCCTTTGTGTCAGTCCTATGAATTTTTTATTTGTCTTTCCTCTGAGATTTTCTTCTCTTAATTGCTGTTTCTAACCCTGCCCATAAGTGGAAGCTAAATGCTTTTATCTCAATTTTGCTAGCATTTAATAGACCTGAGAAAACACAGACATTTAAATATATATGAGCTCTTTACAGGTCCCCATTTAAAGTATTTCAAATTTGGTGACAAGTACTTAATGATTTTCAAGACAATAACCTTGATTATGCATTACAAAAAATAATAGTTCTTTCCCAAATAACTGTCTTTTCCCTTCTATATAGTATTTTAATTTAAAGGTAAAGTGCTAAAAGGACAGCTTACAGAATGAACTGTAAATGTCTGTTAAAATCCAGTTTAAAATTTTATGTAACTGCAGTTTATTAACATCGAAAGAAATGTGGCACTTAGTGTATGGTCCCTATTGTTGCCTTCATTTATTACCCTGGCCCTCTAATAGGCCACTTCAAACCGAATAACACCTCACACAGGAACCAAGGTAAAATTGCTGCTTACAGTGGTTTAACCTGATGGATGGTGGCACACGCTATCCCTTCCTCACAGTAGGTTTGGTCATATATAAGGTGGTTTATATCTTGTTTAATTAGGGGGACCTCGTATTTACAGACTTGTGGACTTCTCATTCTCTTTGAATACCACCAAGTGCCAAATTTTGCTGTTATAACACGTCAGGTGGGCCAGAGCATCAGGGGCTGTCCAGCAAGGCAGCGGATAACTCGAGTAGGATAAGAGGAGCTGAGTAAGTACTGAAGTGTTCTAAGGAGAGGTAAAGCATCTACTGCCCTGAGAAAGAAAGAAGTTTCTGGCAAAGGAAACCAGGAAAGAAGGGCTTTCTGTGTATCCCAACACATTTGAAAGAGATGTCAAACACCCAAGACCAAATGTCTTGAGCAATTTCCAAGCTGAGATCAAATTATAACAGAAATCAGGGGTCCCAACACGAGACAAGGATTCTCAGAAACATATTCTGTGTACAAAAAACCAAATGCAGAGTTGGCAGGCTAAGGAAGGTAGAACAGGCCATATGTTTTGAGGGCAGAGAACAAGAAATGTTAATGCATTGGATAAGTAAGTCTTACAACTCCTATGAGCATACAGAACTGGAACAAGATCAAACACTCAAAGAAAAGTCTAAATAATGAATTGGGGTTTGTTTAGAATAAACAGGACAAAAAATCGTGTGGGATAAGGAAAAAATCAGGTTTAAGAAGTGTTTAGACAGACTAAACTCAGAAAAAACAAAATCATCTTCTAGAAGCCAGTAGAGAATGACGGCATCTAAAACTAAGTTAACGATGCAGTTTGGGACAGCAAGTAAAGGGAGGGCTTTTGGTGAAATTCATCCAAAGAATTTTGTGTGAGAAGTGCAACATCAGCTTAAATACTAGGGAAATCTTTATTATCTGTAGAGTAAACCCTGGTGCACAAGCTTGTGTGCTAGCAGCACCAAAGGCTTTGGAGCAAAGTTAGTGGTGGCAGAACAGGGAATGTCTGAAGAAGAGAGCAAGAGAATAATTCCTAGTATAAATATGTATAGAGGAAGGTCAAAAAAAAGCAACCTAACCTGTATCAAAAGGTTTTTTTCACTAAATAAGAGTAATGAGCTTCTGAACATTTATTTTTGTTATCTAGAAGTGGCATCAATACAAAACTAGGGCTTTTGGATGTGAAATCTAAGTGCTTACTAAATTGGACATATTAAATGTTGTGATGATAAGAAAAAGACCACATTCAATTGTTATGATATTAAATGTTTTTCAGAGGAAAAAGATCATAAGTATTTTACCACAGGTCCAGGGTGTCCAAGCTTAACGGTGTTAGTGCTGTAGCAAAAGACAGGAGAATGCTTTAAATTCTGACTTGGCATTCCTGAATTTCGGGGCAACGGCCTTTAAATTTGATCTGTCACCAGCTGAAATCTTGTTTGACAGAAAACTTAGAGCCAGACACCTTGATTGCATAACCTCTTCTTTTAACTTGGAGGTAAGGTAGAAAAAGACAAAGATAAAACAGCAAGTGTCCTTGGGGAATGGAAACTATCATACAGCCTGTACATCTGTGAGACAACACACACTGCAGGCAAACGTGAGCAAACAGCAAACGTGATCTTCAGTGAAGCTGTTCCACTGAGGTTGTTACTCAACATGCAGGAGCAATTGGAGACAAGTCCTCCTCTTCAGAAAGAAACTGGAGGAGTAAGAGGTGAATTCTAAAAATATAAGTGTAAAACCAGAAGCAGCTACGGAGAAGTTGGTAAAAGAAGACACAGGATTGCAGCAGCTGAAAAGCTGAGGAGGGGAAGAGTTCCAGGGGTTCCTCCAGGAGACCAGAGGGAAGATACAACAGATGGTTGACAAAGAGTCCCTGCTATATAAGCAGCAAGAAGAGGCAGTTAATACAGAATTCATCTCGTATGCAGCTTTGAACGTGTCCCTTGAGAAGAAGAAAGCAAGAGTGACATTTGGGGCAATCTGCAACCAGCCAGCCAAGTGCCAGGCTGTCAATGGCACTGGTGGCTGAGCCAACAGGTGATGAAAAGGTGCTGGGGAGACCCAGTGGTCGGAGAATCTTAAGGGGACATTATTCACACACCTGTCAGGAATGGGCTTGGCATAGCAGGTGTCACTGGCGGGTATCCCCTCCCATGGCAGAGAGGTTGGACTAGATGATCTTTAAGATCTCTTCTAACCCAAACCATTCTGTGATTCTATGATAAGTGTATGTAGGCCTGGAGATATTTTTTCATAAGCTTTCATCTTGCACATTCTCTCCAGGAGTGGTTTGAAGTGTTAGAATAACTGGGACCATGCTATTCCTTAGAAATTAGAGTGTAACAGAAGCCTTTTCAAAGTAGCAAGGGTACTCTGAAAAGGTCAGCATTTGTTATGTGTTATCAGGCATTTTATTCAGATGGCACGGTGCAGCAAAGTCTTGCTGTGCATGATTCTATGCATGCTCAAAGGAGAGAAGCCATACCCTACCAGCTCACACTCCAGGGATGAAAGACAAAAGGTGAGTAAGAGAACATGTTTTTATTCCCGTTTTACAAAAAGGGCCCGGAGATGTAAATTACCTTTTGTGGTCATACAAAAGGCATGTAACAACACGCAGTCATGTAGGGACTAATTCAGTATCTTCTGTTAGAGCATCCTTTGTTTCTCGGCACTGTTGCATGACTGTGACATGGCAAATCATGATGCATTTTCTGAGTTCTCCATTATGTCCTTTCCTCATGAATCACAGAGTCTTTTGTTTAGCAGTTTGATACACCATCTGATGCAGTCAGTTAAGACGGGCTGCAGATCCAGATGATCTGAAACGAAGCGCCACCAAAGGCCATTTGACCTTCCCCCACATTTTGGGAGTAGATGTTATGAGGGACTAGGCTGAGCAGAAGGAATGGATAATGCAGCATTCAAGTCATCCTTGGCATTGTGTGTGCCTGCACATGTCGTGTCTGGCTGACACAGTACAAGCCACATTGAAGAACAGTAATGAGAACAGCAAGACAGGAGTTGGGAATTTTCCTTTCTGAGAGATGTTAAATACAATGTTTTCAAAAGCTGAATCTTGAATAGTGAGGTGATGGATAGTGAACCACTTAAAAACAAATCTTGTTTAGGTCTTTATCTTGTATAATAGGATCTCATTTAACAGAACTCCTTGTTAACTCATTAAGGAATTTCAAGACTGGGGGATGAAAACGGTTTGCATTTGAAGGCAAGATGATGCATTGAGTTTATCACAAGCAGGTGTATTTATTTAATTCATTCTTTCAGAAGCATTCTGTGGATTTTTTTACTTCTGTTTTTCTCTCTTCATTTCCTTCAATCTAAAATTAATCTTGGGGAATATTTGCCATGCATCGCTGCCTTTTGGAAAACCAGGAGGCTCTTTGGGAAGCCTGTCTCTTGTAGGCCCAAAGGAAGGGTATTTTTATCAACATACAGTCAGTACAATACCAAGAAAACCATTCTTGGAAACTGTTTGCAACCTCATGAATTAAAGGCAAGAAATGAGAAAGAGGAAAAAGTGCACATATGCAATGGAACCAAGAAGCGGGAACAGGAGATGGGGAAAGTATTTCTTCAAAGAAAACAACCCTGTCCTCCTCTATGCTGTTGTATTTGAACATGTACAGGTATAAACACCTTTAAACTTATAACTCTTATTAAAATGAGAGATTAAACTGTTTGGTTTCGGTTTTCAGATTTATTGCTAGTTAAATTTGCAGCAAATGAAGTTAAAAATGCTGTCAGAGTTAAAAATGCTGGACTCCACCAGTGGGGAAAAAAAATTTCATTACAGATAACTCAGAAATTTAGGGATCAGAAAGCTTTGGTGCTCATTAAAAAGAAACCTTGCTCTTTCCAAGTTTAGGAATGAAACGGATTAAGACTTCAAGGTCTCTCTACTGTAATAAGGAATCAATTAATGAGGATTTATGTCACAACAGTGGTGGGCAGCAAGTTGCGATGAAGTGACATTTGCTTGGATTTGAAAAGGAAGGAAAAATATTGATTAAGGAGCATATGAAATATTTATTTAAGAGTATTTTTCTAATGCACTCTGGTTGTAGTAAGTCTGTACTGTGAGTTCTACACTGTGAACACATCTGCACTCAGTCAAATGGGCTTTGCAGATCAGCCTCATTGAAATACTCACCCAAGTACTAACCAGGCAGAAAGATGCTCTTGCTTGCGCTTCACAAAGTCATAGGGAGGAGTTGATTGATTTTTTATTATTATTACTAATTTTTAAGATACACTTTCAGAGAGTATGATAGGACCACCCTGGAGGAAAAGAGGCAATGTACATCCATCTGACACAGAAACAGTGAATAGCCCAAACTTTCAAACCTTGGGCACTCCAAGTGTATTCTCGTTTAGTGCAGATTTTTGTTCCCTCTGCAAGGCAGACACCTCTGTTCTCACCCTGCAGCACGGGTGCTTTATCTCCCCTGCCATCCTGGTGGCCACACTGTGTAGCTCCTCCTTCTGAATTCACCTCTCTGGAGCCTTTGTGATTAGAGCTGTGTTTTGAACTCTAGAGGAACTCTTGATGGGGTTTTCCAGGGAAGTATTCATACATTCTAGCCTTGCTTGAGTGACTTTGTCTCATAAATATTAGCTGGTTCTTTAATGGCCACATCAGATTGGTGTCTCTTGTTCTTCCAAACCCTCTGTACATCCCTTTCTCCTTTCTGGTGGTGTCTTTCAGGTCTGCAACATATGTTTGATGATCAGAGTTAGAAGTACTTTCCTTGCATAAAGGTCATTAAGGAAAAGCTGAACACAGCATACTCTAAGACCAGAGATGTTGTCCCAGCAGCTTCCCTCTACTCTGAACGTTCCTTATTTACCCCAGTGCCACACTTCTCCCTTTAAACTCCTAACACAGTTTCCTAATTCCCAATTTCTTTACTCTAGTAACTCCCCTCGATGCTTTATTGTAGTTCAGGCAAATTGGATCTAACAAGTATCTTCTCAAAGAAATGTGCCATCTGTACCTGGCATGATCTGCCTTCTCTCTCTTCTCCATCCACACTGCAGAACAATCACTCTTTTAGGCCTGTCAGCGGTTCATGAATTCCCCTAAAAAGTAATTACAACTTTTATTTAAAGCTCCATCAAAGAAAAATCTTCAGGATGATGTGAAAATGGAATTGAAATATTCTGTAAGAAAGACAAAGAATGGCTGCACTTCCCCTAATATATTTTAATGTCCCCTTAGGTAACAAAACCTGGGCATTCAGGCTGTGCTGATATTGATGCTGGTGCTGTGCAATGATTACAATAAACCTATTTAGATGAGGACCACAATATGCTATAACAAGGATGTCCATTAGCAGGGAGTGAAATCTGGTGAGTTTTCTATGTTTTGAAATACTTCTGGTGTATTTTGAAACAATGTGAAGGGACAGGATCGTTCTAGTTTCTTAAGAGAACAGGGTTTGATTATTTGTGGTCATTTCAGATAATGATTTTTAGCTGTAAGAGATCTGAAGTTTTTGCCAGTCAAAGACTTTTCAGATTAAAATGTTCAGCACTAGGATTTGCCACTTGAAGCAGGTCAGCTTAATTAAATAATTACGGCCCTAATAGCTGTGTAGACATTTAGAAAATTGTGACTCCAGAGTTTTGTGTTTTTCTAAATGTTGCATCGAAATGTTGCATTAAGTTTGCACAATAAGCTTTGAAAATATGTGTTCAGTAGGACTGGATAAATGATGCATTGAATATCATTTCTTAAGGCACTGCAGAAGCCTTTTTCTTGGCCTTGAAAAAAATCCCACTTATTTATTTATTTATTTAGTCAACACTGAGGCTGTCAAGATGAAAGGAGGAAAAACAACCAAACAAACACAAAACCTGAGGGTACTCTGTTTCTTCTGTCCAAACACACACAGCAACAGAAACGAGTGCAAAACATTAATAAATCTAATCCAAAAGCCATTAGTCATCTGTGGTCACTGCATGGAAAAAAAAACTACACAGAAAAAAATACTTCTCTTAGTGACATGGACAGCAAGTGAGAATGTGTCAATAGACATTAAGGGGTGAAAAGCTCCCACCTAACCCCTACCATCTGCATGGGTTTGAACGTGTCCTTTAGTTTATTGACTTCCAGCTCTGCTCTACCTCTTTGTTCTTTTTAGATCTCAGAAGAAAGTGTCTCCCTTAAACTCCATTATCGCCAGATTTGGGGCTCCTGTCAGAAACGCTGCAAGAACAAACAGTATTAAAAAGATCCCGTTTTGCCTCCAGCTAAATTTACCGGGTGTCAAATCAAGTGATTTATTGATTTATAAAGCAAAAGCAGCTCAGTTTTCAAACCTCTACGATTCATATTAGAGTGGGGAGGTGGGGAAGTTTGGAGACTGAGTTACCTGCTCGGGTTTTATTTCATTTAGCTTGGCTCCCCTGTTAAATGTGACCCTGTGGCAGTTTATGGTCCCCCCACGGGATGCGCTTTGAGTGAAAAATAGACCCATTTGGCCATAGTTTCAGGGAATGTTTCTTGAGAGTTTTACCCTGCTGAAAGCTTTATTGCTGCTATCGGTGGGAGAAGATACAAACTTTCAAATACATTTACTCAATATTTACCTGTTTATTGTCTCCACTTAGGCTTACGCTTTCTGTGCAATTCCAAACAAAGCTTCAATGGAAAAACAGAGACATTGCTCCTAGTTAACTCCTCATAACTGAGTGGTAATTTAGGAGCTCCTTCTATTAGAGCAGCTATCTCAGAGTTTGATTTTTTTTTCATTTATTTTCCTTTTTTTTTTCCCCCTAAAATTGAAAACAATATATGGAGTGAAAGATTCCACGTATTTTATCGGATTAAAAAGATTTTTCACTTTTTACATGGGATCAAGCCTGTGTCTTTCCAAGTTTTTTTGTGGAGAGCCAGAGAAGGCAAGATATCAATCTGATGAGTGACATACCTTAAAAGCAGTAGGCTTAGCTCTAAAATGAGCAAGACTCAAACCCTGGTTGTGTTCATTCCAAAGCCTGTGATGAACCTTTGCTAGCCACAAAAGGTAAGTTTTGGGCCAGCTGGCTATTTCACCTCTCTTTTCCAGTTTTGGGAAGCAAGAACATCCTGAAATGTTTCCACAGCAATTTTTTTTTTCACAAAACCATTTTTTCAGTGGATTATTTTTTTAGAAAAATCTCATCCAAGTGTTCTAATAGTGATACAGGCACCCCAAATTTGAGGTACTTGCAGATCTTGGTCACTATATTTACAGTCATGATATGAGATTCTTTGGTTTTGGAAAACACTGAAATGTGGAGCAAAGAAAAAGGCAGAAATGCGAAGTTTTATTAGAAACTTTCATTTGGTTGGGGGTGTGTGTGGCTTTCACATCATAATGTGAAATGTTTGGAAAGCCACTTTGATACTTCACTGAACTGTAGCAACCCAGCCTTTATGTTACTGTCATTTTATCCATCTAAGGTAGATCCAAATATAATATCCAGTGTTCAACCTGCCACATTTTAATAAAGGATCATATGGGATTGTGAGTTCATGAAATAGTAACTCCTTTATGTTATTGTTAATGTAGTTTCTCCTGGAACATGTGCCATGTATTGATATTCTGTAGTTAAGAGGCCGTTCTTGCAGAATTCAATGGCTGGTGGAATAAATAAGTCATTATGAAATGGAAAAACTGTTTCTTCTAGAGGCCCAAGTGACTCTGCTCATCGAAAAAGAAAAAAAGGACCATTACATTTACCTTTTTGTGTCAGGCTGGCAGCTGCTGTGACAGAGAGGTCCCCCAGAAAGCCTATTTGCTTCCTGGTTGACACTTGACATGCTGATGTCCTGCACCAGGAGGGGACAAATGCCCCCAAGGGATGCAATCCGCAGGCAAAGCTCCACTTGGCACTAAGACTTCTTGAGATGAGACTGGATGTGGCATCAGGGCCATGATCTGGTCATCACAGTGGTGTTGGGTTGGACATGAGGATCTCAGAGGTGTCTTCCAACCCAATTGATTCTATGATGATTCTTCTTCTTCTTTCCCTGGACTTTTTCATTGTAGAAACTGCTGAAAACCTTCAGTTGTCTTCTTACCAGGAGCCACCAGGCACATGGGAGCACGGATTAGGCAGGACATCCCATTGCCCCAGGAGGTGACTACACTGCCAGGACTCAGACTGAGCAGTCCCTCCAGTTAAACTACTAAAGAAGTGACTGCAGGATCGCCCCCTTGCTCCTTTGTCACTGCCTGGTGGTGACCTGATAGGGTCCTGTGGCCAGATGACAGGGGAGCTTCAGGGACATCCAGTCCTCAGGCGACCCTGAAGTATACAAATATACCTGCTGCATACAAAAAATCAGGGTCAGATTTCTCAACAGACCAAATTTGCCCAGGTGGAGTTCTCTACTGCCATGTTTATAACCTCTTGGGTTGACCTCTCCAGGTTTCTGCACCCAGCAAAGTAATTTGTTGACAAGTGGTTTCACAGTACAATAACTGCTCCTTTTCATTGTTGTGCAGTGAGGTGCAGAAGTGTTCCAAACATCACTTCTTAATTGATTCAGGCCCTCTGGGAAAAAACAAGCGTTAGCCTCACTCTCAAAAAGTTCTGCAAAGGAGCAGTCTTCACAGAAAAAATAAAGCACCAAATGAGCAAACAAAGTTGGGAGAAGGAAAAGAAACTTAGGAGAGAAAGCCAGCTAGGATAATCTACGTCTTCTCCTACTTGCCTGGAATGCACATGCAATAGCTTTGTGGGATAAGCTCAGAAAAATCAATGCTCCAAATGAAATATCATTGGAAAACTCTCCTCATTTCAGCTGTGGTCTCAGTGAGGAGCTGTAATGTATCTATGAATAATGTTTAGCTTCAATCTCTTTTACAGCCATTCCAAACAGATGAGCAATTTTTGAAAAGTTACTGTTGAAGATGCACTTTTGCCTCTTCATCAAAACCATATAAAAATGAAATATATTGCAGTATTTATTGCAATGTATTACAAACGTTCGTGGTGATCCAGTACAGATGTGCTTCTTTTCCTCTGTGGCACTGACCTTCAAAAGTGATGATGTGAAAAGCCCCAGATTTTATGACAGCTTAACTCAGAATACATTACAGCTTCTATATGAATATATATTTGTTCTGCTGTAAACTTTGAATATGAAAAGAAACTCTGTACCTTGTACTCCACTATAAAGTTTAAATATTAAGAGAAAAAGGTTCATGGAGCTGTAAGTAGGATTTAACAATATATATGTGAAATGAAGTTCCCTTTTTATCTTTCCCCACCACACAAGTAGTTCTTTCGGGGTGTTTCATTGCTGCATTTATAAAGTGAATCTAATTATGAACAACGTAAAGGTCACCAGAGTCGCAATACACAGACCTGCATGACACAGCTATGTGTAAATAAACTGGTCCCTTAAAAGTTAAGTTTAAAAGCAGGATTCCAAGACAAAGTGTGCACGAACAACAGCTGTGAGAGTGGGCTGCCTGTGTCTGCAGCAAACTCTGTGATCCCGTCAGCTCGAGCCAAGCAAACTCTAACACTGCCCACTGAAGGATATTTGCTGTCCCAGTCCCAGTGGTGAAGAGCTCCAGAGAATTACAGCAGCGATTCCTCTCCAGAGCCCCTGGCAGCCTGTGGCCCTCACCCCCTCGAGGTGCTGCTGCCTGAGTCCATCTGTTCCTGGCTCCAGACTTCCAAGCACTATTTCCACAATCGAGGGCTCTGGAATCAGCCACTACTCTAACAAAGGAGAGACCGTAGTGGTTACTGCTCAAGGCATGCAGAGCTCTCCTGCCAGCTTTGGTGGTTCCCTGGGACAGTAAAGGAAGACACAACCACCATTCCTGAGAGAAGGAAAACACCTCTTTTGGAAACCATCATTTAAATTTATCAGCTTTGATGCTGCAACTGGCAGCACTTTGTTGCCAGGAGGAAAGAAAAAGATGAAATAGAGCGGATGACCAGGATTGACATTCATGGAATCATTCAGGGAGGGCACAGTTTGGCCTCCAAATACACAGTTTTAATTAAGTTGGGGTTCTTCGTGTAGCTTAACCTACGTGTCTCCTTCGTTGTTTTGCTCCCGTGTGTTCTGTATCCAGGTCCTGTCAGGCAGGAATTATGGCTTTGCTTCCACGGATGATGCTGTGAGGCAGCTCTGGCTGAGGGAATGCCCTCACCTCAGCAGGCTGATGAACAGCACTGGCTGTGTGATACTTCAGGTCTGCTTCTGGACCATAGCTGTGCCAAACAGGAAAACACCACCCAAATCCATGAATTCCACTCACAGAGGCAACACAAGCCAGCTTAGAGAGGTATGTCTGAAGAGCAGGTGAAGAGAGACCTGCAGAGGAAACTCACTCCTCACCTGGGAATGTCTTTAGGAAAGAAAAGGTTTGTCTTTAGGGACACTAGAGGGATGTGACTTCAGAAACTGAGTGTGCTGTGAGTAGCTCAGACATTGATCACAACGGCAAGGACGGCTCATGATGGAGCAGGGAACCAGCCAGGGAGGAAACCATTTCCTGCCTGGGATAATCACCATTCTCCTCTGCCTTATTCCCGTGTGGCAGTGCCCACAATTCCCCACCTCCTGGGCCAGCTACATGGTTCCTCAGAGGGTATGCATTGCTCACAGATGCCACACTGTCTGGAGGCTGGAAATAATGAGCAGCAACGTGCAGAGAGGAGCCTGGGGGTCTGTAGGCTGTGAGGTCCATCATTTGGCTCATACTGGGTTGTGTCTCCAGCAGGTAAGATCAAAGCAGCACTTGCTGCCGGAATATGGCACAGTCACAGATGCAAAGGAGAAGGGAATAACTTGTGAATCCCAACATCCTATCCCAGAAAGCACATCAGGGTGACTACATAAGAACCTGGAAAGTTCAGTGATGCAGAAGCGACTGCTGAACTTTTGGGCACCACTATCAGTTTAGAAATATTATTTGTGACTCTGGGCCAGTCTTCTGGAATGGAAGGCCTCAGCTGTGCCTCTTCTGCTTTACAGATGGGTTTCAGTGCATCCCCTTTCCTCTGATGTAATAAATGTTGATCTGCCTTTATCAGTTGTGTCAATGGCAATACATTGAAACTTTCATATTATTCTCCTGTCTTGGACCAATTCTGATACTTCTGTTGTACAGTCACTTTGGTGGTGTTTCTGTGCGCCGTTCCAGCATATTCAATATGGACATAAGTTCAGCTTGTGCTCAGAACATTCAGCTGGGAGCAGTGCTGCTAAGGGCAGTGTGATGCTGAGACGAAGCAAAACAGCTTGTAATCTATTACCTCCCACTCACTGCTGTCCAACAAGTTTGCTTGGCTTCTAATTGTCTAAAAATGTGGATGAGTTTACTTGCAGCTCCTTACACGTGATCATTAGATATGCCTTCAAATTCCTGCAGCACTCAGTCTTTGGAGAGAGAGAGAACTAAAGAGAAGTCAGCTCAGTTCTTTGGCACCTCATGTGTCTCTTAATGAGAAGTTATTAGAAGGGATAAAGGTGAAGATCACTCATGAAATGAAGTACCTTACGTGCATTTTAGTACATACAAAGCATGCAAGTTTATGAAGATAACTAGTCCCTGTGAGACGTAATAAATAAAACATACATAGTGTCCTTTTCAGTTCAGGCTTAATAGCAACTTTAACTGTATGTAAGTCAGATTAATGCCTTCTGCAAAGAAATGCATTTGATGCTTTGTGTATAAAACAGTGCAAGGAGAGGACTTAAGATTCTTATGTCTTTCAAACTTACCTCTTTTCCCCAGTGGGATTCTGAAATATGGACTATGAACAAGGACCAGATCCAAAAAAAAAAGTACTTTAGTGCCTGACACTCAAGAGAAGTGGAATTTAAGTTTCCCAGTCCAAAAGCAAACAATCCACACCCCTGCTATTTAACTCATCACGTCTGTCCATTTCCCTGACCTCTAGACAAGAGTACATACACAAGTTATTGCACACTTAATGGAAGTTACCTCCTCCCAGCTGGGGCCCAACAACAGCTTCTTTCCTATTACAATGTACAATAAACCCTGAAAAGTTTTCAGGGGAACTTGATTAGTCTGCAGAATGGAAGATCATACCAGCCATCAGCTACTTTCTGTTGAGGAGACAGTAAATTCCACATGAGGAAGGCAGTAACCTCTTGCATTAGGCTAACATCATCACAAGCAGTCACCTATTTTTAGCAATACTTATTTAGGTTCCTAATAATCTGTTTTGTATCTGCCTAGTCGTACCAAACTTTTGGCTGGACTAAGCTGAACTCAGCATGTTGGTGTGTTCTTATCTCTGACTTTCATGTACATCCTTAAAATATTGATTGACATCATATTAAATTTGACATCCTGTCTGGGACAGCGTGAAGATCACCAAAATGCTGTTGAGGTTTAAGAAATGCCAAGCTCAACAGGTTTAAACGAAAGGCTGTAATTGGAGCTTTCATATTTGAGAGAGGGAAGGTCTTGTTCATACTCTCCTTGTGTTACCTGTTCATGCAAGAAAATCTAAGTAAGACATGGATATTGCAATCTATATTCCAAAATATTATGGAAAATCATCAATCATTTATCATTTTTTTAATGCCAGCCAAAAGATTGGCTGATGTGTGGAGCTGAGGGATAAGAAAAGGCTATTTAGCTACAATCTACTGCAGAGAAAGTCTCTAGAAGTTGATTACCACACGCTTTAGAGTACTTTGACGTTTAGAGCATAGTGAAGAAAGTCTGAAATAACGCTGGAGAATCGTGGCCCAAGATTTAGGCAAAGGAAAATGAGAGAGGATAGCACCTGTCAAGCAGCTATTGCTTTTGGAATTCCTGTGGAAATTGTTCCAGGGAGAGAGGGCTGAAACTGCTGAAAGAGTCATGTATTTCCTAGACCTGGAACAACACCGTGTTCATTAACCTTTGGCAGGGAAACTGTGAACAGTAAAACCGTAAGCAGGGGGCAGGAACCCTGTCACTGCGGCTGAGGCAGCCAGGTGGGTGATGGAGTACGGGCTGTGCCAGTCCCCAGAGGGAAACCAGGCCTGGGAAGGGAACATTTCCCTTTCTGCAGGCACAGCATTCAGCCAAAGGCTGGGGATTCTCCGTCCAGACAGACCCAGCAGCAGTGACACCCGAGCCAAGCTTTTCTAAATGCCACAGAGAAAGACAGAAAAGATGATTCGAGATTTTTGCGGAGTTCAGTGAGCAGAATCCCTGCATAAAGCAAACCAAAAAAAGCCTGATAAAGAGAGCACCTTCCCAGAAGTGCTTATAGGTAAAGCTTCTCAGAGGGTCTCAGACAAAAGGATAGGAAAGGTGGCAAATCTGTGTTACCCAAGGAGTAAATCATAATAAAAATTATCTATTGGAGCTGAAGGGCTGGTGGGGGACAGCAGGATAAGCAGCAAAGAGCCTGTGGGTAGGGCACAGGATTGCTGGGTGGAAAGCAGGGATGAGGCAGCCTCATCCCAGAGGAGCTTTGGGCCAAGTGGTTTTGCACAGGGTCTGCAGCGACTCAGCCAGATGCTGCGTGCTCTGAAATGAGTCCTGCAGAAAGGACTCCTTGCCACTGCTAGCTTTCTGAAGGCAGACTTCAAGGTGTTTGAACTCTCTCTGGTGTGTACTGTGAACTTCTCCAGAAGGAACAGACATCAGCAAATCTGCTGACAGAGACCAGGAGGTTCTAATAAGCCTTAATTGCCCTTGCCATAATTGCCTCACCTGGGGTCACCACCCACACCTGCCCATGGGCCCTGTGGCTTCTATTTAAGACCATTTGAGGGGGTTAGTCCTTTTCTATGTTGTGCTGTAAGTGTGCTTGTGGCTGGAGGGATGCATGTCACCCAATGGTAAGTGCACAAAAGGATGGGGGAGATGGTTTTTTGTATTCATTCATTTTTGTATCATTTGGTGACCACGTGGTGGAAAGCCTGGTTCTTTCACAAACAAAATGCTTTCATCCTAAGTTTCATTTAAAGGTTTAAAGTCTGAGAACACTGAGAGAAAGCAACAAACTTGTAGTTGCTCTTCAAATTGAATAGTGCCACATGATCTCAACATAGCAGAGTCAGTCTTTCAGGAAATGCACGGTATGCTGATAGTCAAAGTCAGCTCCCTGGGGTTCAAGGGCAGTCCCCCCTTTCAGCTGCTGTAACTCTGGAAAGGTGAGAGACAGGTATGAGCAGTGCAACTCAGGCTGTAGTGGAAATGTTCGTCCTTGTTGGTGATGTGACTCCAGCTTATGCAGAGCTGGAACTGTGTAATGCTTGGAAAAAACCCAGCAGCCCAGAGTACTGTGTGGTTTTCTGCAGGGGTATTTCCCAGCTCGTCACGCCTGCCTTGGCAAGAGCACCTGAACAAGCAGTCTCTGATGATGCATCATGGTCCTGGATTCCTCTCTAGCATGGGTGAAGGCAGGAAGGTGGAAAGTTTTCGGGAAGTGTCCCTCCTCTGGGAGCTGAGGTGCTCCTGCAGCTCCAGCTGCTGTGGTGTTTGGTGCCCCAAGCCAGGGTCCTCTTGGTGCTGGCTCTACACTTCTCTCTTGTCTTTTCACAGCTTGAGCAGCCACAGCAGCCTGCACTTAATGCAGCAGCAAGGGACATTTCAGTGCTGCTTTGTGACAGTAACTAAAGCAGTTCAGGGCCTTTTCCTGACTTTCTTTTACCTACATTGCTGAGGGGAAAATGTATTCCATATAAATATGGGGTAAATGCTTTTGAACTCCCATGCAGCACACAGGATCTCTGTTGTCAGTAAATATTAGACTGTGATGAGTGTAATGATGACTGTGGCAATTTGTGCAGTGAGAACGAGGCTTTGTTGTTACTGTTCTTAAGTTTAAATACATGTGAGATGTCTTGTTATGTTCTGTCACTGGATCCTGACTAATTGACTCTGGAGAATAGCACTGGGCACATGATCGTGCTTACAGGCTGATGCCAATAGTAGCACCTTTCACTGCAGTTTACACTCAATACGTTCCATATTTCCTTTTTTCTTATCTCCTCCTTGAGGGTTTTGGTAATTTTGCTTCATCCAATTCCCTGTTCCTGAGGTGAGACAGGCAGCTGCAATTCTGCTGCTCTTGGTGTTCATCTGTCCTTCCACCTGTTTCCAGGGGACCCATTAAAAGCTAATAAAATTTTCCTGGCTCTGGACTTGTTAAAAGAAAGGAGACAGCTCAAGATGTCAGAAAGCAGGGTCTTGCTGGGCACAGTCACTGTCCTCTCCCCTCTTCGGAGCTGCTTTCCTTGGACAGGCAGACTGTCAGCTGCAGAGACCTGCTGTCTTGCTGCCATCGATCACATCCCAACCTGCTCTCGCTTCTTTGACATTTAATGTCTAAACTTTGACAAGACTAGGCTGTCTTTTATGGGTGCAAAGTTCTATTTAGGGCAAAATCATGACCAGTGCAGCACATGGCCATAAAATCATTTTTCATCGAATTTTTGAAGGAGTTCTGGAAGTCTTTTGAGTTTCTAGGTTTGAATGTTTTAGGAGTGTACAACTGGAAAACAAGCTTCAGGTGACAATATTCTGAAATGTGGCATAACCTGATGCACTGCCAGAGATTAGTCTTATGTCTTGGGTATACCTCTACATTCAGGCGATCTCTGCAAGGATGCCTGCAATCATTTAATCCTAAATCCCAAACAAATCCTATTAAGCATAATGGAAAGTTCAAAAAGAACACAGCAGAAAAATATTAAGCAAGGCAGCATCCAGTCTGAATCATTATGAATTTTGGTTAATCTCACTTGCCCTTCTCACTTGAATTTGTCACATTTGTAAACATAGCCTTTGTAGACTTTAGTCAGTTTTAATTGAAAGCCAATGACAGTAAAGTACATTTCATACATTTTTAAAGATGTTCCTTAAAGCAACTGATTTTGCTTAATGACCTTTTTGTATTTCTTATGATAACATAGCAAATATAAAGCCATTGTAGGGGGTGGGCTGAAAGAACAGTATGTCTTCAAAATGACCTATTTTCAGAAATCACCTGGCAATTTGTCAGAATGAGAGATTTAACTAACAGAGACCCAATTTTAAAATAACTGTGTGAATGAAATAATTTCAATCTCTTTTGAAGACAGGTAAAGCAAACTTCAGAGCATGCTACAAGGATTTGATGTCCTCCCAGCCACTAAAATAAATTACCTTTCGTCTCAATGGTAAAATCATGCAAATCAGCACAGTTTGTACAGCAATCAATCAACAGTTCCCTATTGCCAAGTGAAGTGGCATATTTCTGCCACTGATGTATGGCTGATTGGAGAAAGACAGGCTTTAAAGCAAGGAGCAAGATTAGGATCTGTTGAGACAACTGCTACCTACTTTGACTCCAGTAATAAGTTAAAATCCTTTTCAGGACTACAGGATCTTGATAGCCTGTCCTGTCTAGCTGTCCTTGGATACAGGGGAGCTTTTCATCTGGGCTTCAGACTAACCATGACTTCCCTGCAGTGTCTTCCCTTCCTCTGCTGATATGAGACACAGACCACTGGTTTCAAGTGCAATCTCTTTGAAAGACTATGCTGGACACCAGTGCAAAGTGAGATCGTTCTCTAAGAGTAGGTGAAGTTTGGGCCTGGTCAGAGAAACAGGCTTAATATCCCGTTGTGGACCTTGGAACATGGGAAGTAACAGCTGTGTGTACATCAGGTGAAATGCATAAGATATTAGATGGGTAGCTGGAGAAGAGAACTGACTTTTTAACATCCATTAAAGCACATAGAATATTTTTCTTAAAGGTAAATCAAATGAATAGAGGATGATGAAAATTTTACATCCTATAAAGCATCATACTTCATAAAATATCACTCATTCTTACACAGCATTAGACTATGCAGCAGAACCACAAGTCTGTAAGTGTGGGTCACAGCACAGCACACTTGCAAGGGATGATTAGGAGTCAGTGATCCTCAAACCCATTATCACATGGTTGGTTGTCATCAGGGCTGGCTTCAAGATCTCACAATGGCCTTGCATTTCCATGCATTGATCTCTTTGGTGCTTTTATGCAAAATATCTTCACATAAAATGAAATTTTCAGGGTATGGCAGGCTTCATGCTGAGACTCACACATTGCTTTTTCCACTGATCGAGGCATTTCGCTTGAAGATCTCTCAGCTCTTAAAAGGAGAGTGGAAAGGAGGAGAAAAAACCCAAAACAGCTAGAACAAGAACCTGTCCCCACCCTGCCAAGTGAAAAGACTGGGAATGGGCAAGAGGCTGGGAGGGGATGCAACTGGGCAGATACCCCAAAGTGACCAAAAAGCTACTCCATGCTGTGTAAGGTCAATCTCAGCAATAAAATGGAGAGGAGAGAAGCTTAGGGAGTTTTGCTCTTGATCTGAGTCATCATTAGTCTGTCCATGGGACATGGTGAGTGAGTACCTTTGCACCTGGTCTTGTGTTATTTCTTTGTTCTTTCACTTCTTGTTTGCTTATTAAGCTATTTATTTATCTTGACCTTTGAGTTTTCTCTTATTCTGCATTTTCTTCTCCCCCTGTCCTGCTCAGGATGGAGAAGGGAATGGAGTTAGGAGTGGTGTGGTGCTACTGGAGTTAACATCAAAGAGCTTACCCAGTTTCCTAGTCTTTTTGGCTGTTTATAAACATGTTTTCTTTCTTTCTTTTTAAATTAATACCTTAACCTAGCTAGAGATCAGGATGTTTATAAAACACCTGGCTAACTGAAAACTCATCTGCGCATCTGTGACAATTTGAAACAAACATGACTCCTCAGCCCTGCAGACCCAGTACTTTCCTTCAGGTTATTGAGTATAAAATGTGATTTTACTGTAATACGTAGGCTGACTTAGGAACTGGAAATTTTAGGGATCAATAAAGGAGAAGCAGCTTCTGGTGGCTGCAGATAGGTCAGGTTCTAGAAAGAAGGGAAGACTCAGTTCCTGGACCAGCTTGCAACTGGCTCTTCTGTTTTTGTTTTGGGGCTTTGTTTTAAATCTACTAGAGAGTAGCTGGCAGGATGAACAGGTTAATAACGACCTTACTAAGTGTTTATTTGACATTCCTAATCTGTTGCAGTTTACTACAAAGTAGCTTCAGGTTTTGTTATACTTCAATAGCCAGCGGATTTTGAAAGAGGCACACTTCCTCTAACTATTAAACAACAGTATGTTATAAACTTCCGCATAAGCTCATCTTTATTCTGACTCGTATTTTTGAGTGGTCCAGTGCTCTCAGGATGAACATATTAGGGCCACAAATCTCCTGTGATTCCCTGTAAGGCTGAAAAACGCCGTGTGGCTTATGTGCAGTAACCCCGACAGGAGTCTGTGCAAAGCTTATTTATTCTGCATGAAGACATGCAGAATGTGCCAACTTCCCAGGAGTACAGGAAGGGTCTGCATCTGGTAGAAAAATCCTGTGAAACTTCTCCTGTCTGACAGGATTATAAAATGCATTGAAGTCCTGTGGAGCGTGAGGCTCTGCCACAGGGTCTGGGCATGGCAGATCTGACCGGAGAACCCGTTCTCATTTGTCCTTTTCTCAGCTGCATCCCTACCCCTGCTTGATTTCTGGGCCTTTTTTATCAGTGGTACCCACCAGCTGTAGTGTGTTGTGTGCTGCCCCACACAGAAACTGTTAAAAGACAATGGTGAAGCTTATTGCTAATAAAACATAGTGCATCTTGTGCATCCCAGAGCCTGTATGTATGTAGATGAAAGCCTTTGAAAATAAATTTCAGAAGCCAGAGCTGTTGTTCGTGGTACCCAAAGACAGCCTGAGTAATTTCAATAGGTAATTAGCTAGACTGAAGCCCAGACTCTTGTAAAACAGCAAAAGCAAGGAATTTTGGACCTATTTATCCTTATTTATGCATTGTAGTTATACATTTGTAATGGAAATGGAGGAGGTCAGACATTATATTGCTCTAAGATGACACTAACCAAATAAAATAGCTAGAGATTGGCAATTAGCATGTAAGAACAGCTATTGGAGAAATGATTAGCTATAAAGCATGCTATGGCAGATCCTCAGTTCTAGAATGTTCTGCTTAATTGCTTTGTCTCGAATATTGAAGACTTTACTGGTGCTATTTTGGGGGGAAAAAAATCTGATAAAGAGGATTTATACACCCTCATGCAGATTTGTTTTTGAATGGTGTGACTGAACAGAAAAGATTACATGTAAATATTCCCTGTTCAAGGAGATACTTATTGCTCAGGTAAAGGCGAGACCAGCCTAGAGGACAAGCTCCTCTTCAGTATGAAAAGCTGAAAGCTAATTCTGGTGTTCTAGAAAGTCTATTTTTGTATGTGTAAAATAAATGATTTCTAATTGGGGGCAACCCCAATACAGCTTTGATCAGCTAGAGCTGGTGTGGTTTGCTGTATTTTTTTCTTTGAAGTGTTTGCAATATGCTTTAGTCATGTTGAAGTATTGCAGTTTTGACCTGTTTCGATTTCTTATTTCACTGTAGCATCTTATTTTAAAGCACAGATTCTACACCGTAACAAGATTAGTCTTCTGCACTACACGAGTGAGCTGAGAATGATTGAAGACAAACCTGGGATGGTGTTAAAGTGCTTTCTAGTTATGTCTTGGACAGCATTGCAAGCTGGAAGTATTTCTCCATAAAAGTAGGGCTACAATAACATGACATTGCTTCAGAGTTAGTGCAGGTATCTCTACAGAGTGCAGCACTATGCTGTGGTGACAGATTTATTCACAGCTTTGAACACACTTCATCTGAACTTGCCCATGCCTCTTTTTATCTTCCCTTGCAAACTAATCTTTAATGCTCAAAGGAGCAGGAGGCAAAAATGCCAGCATTTGTGGCCAGGCTATTCCTGCAAGTAGGTGCGAACAGCAGGGTTAGTGTGCTGTGGGTAGGACAGCCGTGCTGTGTGTTTGATACCTGTGTGCATGAGATCATCACACCCCTGCTGGCATCTGCCCCATGCCCTGTGTGTCACTGCCTGCCACACTCACAGCCCTCCTAATTGACATTAGGGCTCTACAGGTTGTACCAAAGGCATCCTCGCACCCTGTGTTGGTGCAGAGCAGAGAGAGCTTCGCAGGATTAATTTAATATGGTTTTTTTCTTAGTTATTCAACTTGCTCATGGATCAGCACAGCTCTGTGTAAAACAGTTTTGGGGGGTTTTTTTTGCCAGGTTCTTGATTACAAACAGCCTTTGTGATAACTCTTGAAAGGCCATCCATCACAATACAGCAGCAGCTTACTTGAGAGGTGATGGACATGGCATGGTGGTTAATCTCTTCATACCTGGTAGACAGTTCTCCTGGTCCCCTTGCTGGGCTGCACTGGGGGAAATGAGATTTATGCCCATGTCACTCTTATGTAATTAGAAGCCAGATCTTTAGGAGCTTTGGCCAATGCACATTGCAGCGAGGCTGCTGCACCTTCTGTTTGAAAGGCTCTGGCAGAGTGGGCTTGCATAGAATTTCCTGACAGGCGTAATTGTGTATAATGTCACTCGTGCTGTTTACAGAACATAGCATGGGGTGATAGTTATTGCTTTTGAGAAGTGTGCAATCTTTTCTGAAGTCATTTTTAAATATGATTCATGTGGAAAATTGGCATTTGCAGGCTTTGTAGCTAGACTCCCTATCCCTAGGAGCACTTCATTTGGTTGTATTTTAGAAGTACATGTTTTTAGGCAGTAATAGAAAAGGATGGTGAAGGGAAAATAAACAGAAACAAGTTCATTTCTGAGAACAACAGTGAGCCCAGGGAATGTTGTTTTTCTGTATCTGAATCACTGTGGTTTACATTGATAACTTGGCTACTTCCTCTGGTTATTTCCATTTAACACAGAGGGAAATTCTAACCTTGCAGTGTTTTTCACTTCTCTTGTGACACCACCAACAACCTGACCACTCATGTGAATGTTTTGCTATCAGTCATCTCCTGTCTGCTTTGTCTTTCATCTTCCCATACTCAGAAAATAAAATATTGACATTCATAGGAGTCTTCTAATGAAGATTTAGGGTCTGCAAGGATTTGCTTTGTGGCCAGACCTGTGAGTCCACTGGTTATGGGTCTGTGAGATGGGATCAGAACACTTTCATATGAATCTGTCCCAGACAGCCTAAACTGAAAAATTTTCTCGTTATTACAATAAATCTATACATTTTCCAGAACAAAACCCATGTGCTTTGTCATCAGGATCCAATACTTGACAAAAAACTCCCATCTCAAACCCATCCATATTTCATTCTTTGAACTAATTCCAGGTATATGAGGTCCTGAGACAATATAAATACACTTGGGGACTTGTGTAATAAGAGCCAAAATGAGATCATACGAATGAATATTAAAAAATATAAAGTCAAGGTTGGAGGACACACAGAAGTTGTGCACTTCAGCCATCCCTTAAAATCAGGGCCCTAGATTCTTTAATTCAGAGTGCCAACAGGTTGCATCCTACATATTTTCAGTGAAGGAGAGTCCACTTATTGGGTCAGCCTGTTCCCAAGTGTAACTGGGTTCAGTGGGGAGCTTTCTTCAGAACTGCCTGCGAGGTAAAACACAACACTGGCTTACAAAATCTGGGAGTGCGCTGACTTTGCACACTCACTTTCTCACAGACTTCATTGATCCACATTGCTGAAATGAAATGCCAAACACCAAAATGCATGTTGTAAAAGTTACAGCCAAGATAATTAATGTTGCAGAGAGGACAAGGGATGCCAGCTGTTCAGTCTTTGTGTTGTGGTTCTTGAAATGAAACCATCATTTTGGGTCTTAGTATTTGAACCAAGTTTTCGTATTTTTAGGAGGCAGCAGTTGTTAGAGGGTATTTTTTGAACTTTTATCATGCTGCTTCTTCTGGTACTTGTATACAAGCGTGTTCTGCTATTTGTATTTCATTTGTACAAATCTTAATATTTTCATGGGCAATCTCTACAGACTTGCCCCAGGTATGTACCATGAGCATATTACCCACCCATGTTTCTCTGACTCATACATGTATACATTAATAATAGTGTTCAGCAGCAGAAAAATGCAATGCCAGTGATTTACTGCCACTCCCACTTGTTTGAAATTCTCAAAAAACCTTAGGAAAAAAATATTCAAATATCCTTGTTTATTTTAGGGGAAATAAATCATACAGGACTTGAGGGAGAAGTATTCTAACTCATTCCTACAACTACTCTCCACTTTGGAGGAGACATTTTCTCTCCACTAAGCTGTTTATAGCATAAGAAGCTATGGTAGAATTAGTCATGTTAAGGTATTTTTATTTATCTTCCTTAATCCTGTATTGCTGTGAAACTGCTGCTCTTTCTGTCACTTTGACATATCACCCCTTTCAAAAATTTGCCTAAGCACAGTAATTATTTCAAACTCCTGTTCTGACAATTGACTAGAACAGGTTCTGAGGATAAAACAATGCTTTTAATTAGGTTGAACATTAGTTTGAATCCATAATGCTTGAAAATAGGAAGTGCTACTTGCTGTTATTAAAGCAAGGAACCCTTCATCAAAGTCATCAAAAATGTCCTTGGCTCCAAGTGAGGAAATTAGCCAAGTGTAGGAGGTAGGTCACTGCTCGCCTCAAAGAACAGGCTCTGCAAGAAGACTATATTTTTATGGTTCTTCTCAAAAAAGGTTGTATGTGGCCTTTCAGCACAGCTAAATAAAAGATAAGATTATTATTGCTCACACTGGGAAATAGGACTTGTTTATTATTTTCTATTTTACAAAAAACACTATTATCAGGGCAATTACCTTCATCTACTGGAGTATGACACTGAATAAGATCCTTTTCAACTATTTTATACAAAGGACCATATTCTGCTAAAAATTGTTCTCACCTAGATCAACCTGCCATGGAAATCTGTTTGTTGTATAAGTACTTTAATATGTAGGCTGGGCTATTCTGAATTAAAGTGTAAAGACACTTTGGATCTAACGCTACTTAGTAAACTGAATGGCTTTTAAATATCCTCATTGGTGAGGGAGGTAAATGAAGACATGACTGCTTCTCTAATAAATCATCGTGTGCCACCTCTCTTCTGCAAGTACCCTGTGAAAATTCCAGCCATAAAATACATGATTGCACAGCTTGGTCAGCTCTGTGTACATGCTGAAGTGTTTCCCTTTGCTCCTACTGTTTCTGGAGCAGGTTGGAACCCTTGACCTTCTACATGTGCCAAATCTGCACTGCTGAGACACTGAATTACCTCCTCCCTGTTTTTAAGACTCTGAAAAAGGGAACGAGAGCAGTTCAGATTTTTCCGTGCCTTGCGTGAAGAAAACCTCAGGTGGCTTCTTTAAATTTGCAAGTTAATATAGAGGGGATTGTTCTGGTTGTGGCCAGGACAGGGTTAGTTTTGCCAGAGCCAGGAGGGGGCATGGCCAGGACCCAGAGGTTATTCTGTACCACCTCACCTCATTTTCCAGGGCACAGGGGTATTACCTTGCGTGCCCTCAGTTCTCCTCTCCAGCCCACTGGCAGGGGGAGGGAGCAGCACATGCTTTAGGGTGTTTCAGTGGGAACACCATTCCTAAACCATGACAGGTGGGAATCCAGCATTTTTCTGGGCTGGATGCTTCTCTCTTCATCCTTCCATATGAATTGCAGCTATCTGAGCCTGCACAGCCAGCTTCATCTCCTCTCTATGTAAACTGATGTTGCTTCAAAGCTGTTTTGCCTTCATACCTGGTGAGGGGAGTGAATTCATCCTGGACCTCTGGTTTTGGAGAAGAATTCACAATATCTCAATGTAGGTGGCACTGTTGACAGGAATTTAAGAGCTAACTGTTACTGCTGGGGTTTAGCTTCAAAAAACCAAAGTGAAGCTCCTGGCACACCTAAAAACATTAAAGGAGAGCAGCAGCATCTCCCTCCTCTTATTTCCCGCATCCCACCATACTGTCTGTAGAGTTTGAAGTGGGTTTTGTTAACTTAGTAGGTTGCTCAGGGTTTTTTCCCATGTGTTTGCCAAGGCTTCTGTGCCTGAATTGGCTTCTGCAGGGAACAGGAGAAAGTTTTTGCCTGAGCAGAACAATCAAGGGTGTCCTGAAGACCAACATTATAAATCTGAGGAAGGCTGGGTAACTCAGCATTGTTCTGATCGTCAGCATTCATCTCCATTGCAGGAATATTTCATAGAAGGAGCACAGGAGCTCCTGGGGAATCCATCTGCAGCTCATTGTTCTCTCTCCTGTCACCCTCAGCACAGGTTTTGAGGATCACGATATTGACCTGAAGTTATGACTGCTCATGTCCATCCGCTGATGAGAAAACAGACAAGTGTTGTCTTGTAGCAGAGCTATAATAAATCTTAGCTCAAATAAGTACCACAGTACTTGACTTGTGTTTATCGAAGGCTCGCAAGGCGGCTATTTCAGCTCAGCTCTCCCATTATCTGCACTCCTGGTTGTTTGGAGCCAAGTGGTACCCTCGTATACCTTTGTATAATCAAGGTTGCGTGGCATTCACTATTTTCACTTTGTCAACAAACTAAGGCCAACCTTCACCTGTTCTCTAGACATCCTGGGTCTCCATTGTATATTCTGCTCTTGTTCAGTCTGTGGATAAAACTGCAGCAGGCACAGAAAAGGTGAAATTCCCTCTTATCTAAATTGTTTGCATGCATTAGTTAAAAGCTACCTGACCTCTGAGGCACCTCACTAGTAAACTCCTTTCTTTCCCACCTCTTATTACCTCTTCACTGTTTCCTATTTTTGAGCTAATTTTCTGTCCTAAAGCTATTATTTTAACCTATGTACCATAACTCTCTGCCTTATTCAATTATCTTCAGCGTGGAACCTTATTACTCTTTGAAAATGTAAGTGTATGAAGCACTGCAGTTCCCTTGCTCCTGCTGCAGCAATATTATCTCTTAAGAATGAAAACGAGTTAGTTTAAGCAGGACTCCTACGGGTCCACAAGGGATATTTAGAATCAAATTATTCACGTGAAGGTCTTCATAATGTGCCCTTCAAACCATTTCTTCACCTGTCCCCCTTTTCCCTTAACTGTGCTAACCAGGCTATAATGTGTTTGCCACAATAGACTTCGTGACTTTTTTTGTTCAGCAGCAGCTGTAGGTTTCCTGTTTTCCAGTCCTCTGGAGTGTGTCCTGTGACTACAAAACAAAGCTCTGCCTTCTTTGTCCTCTGCAAAGTTTGAAGCAAAAATAACTGCTTAACAAATCTGCCATCTTCATCCTTGTTGCCCATTCCCTACTATCACATTTTAGTGGGCCAATTTTCTCTTTTATGATCTGTCAAGTGAGAATATATGTGAGAAGTCTTTTATTTTAGTTGAACAATGCCTGGCAATTTGGATGTTTGGTGTTTTTGTTGTTTTTGGGTTTTTTTTTTATTTTACACCTCTAACCAGAAAGAAATACGCTGCCATTTACCCTGGTAAGAGAGGTTGGTAACTATTAAACTCATCAGGCATTTTATTGATTGCTGCTTGAATGAAAGTTCTTTATTGTAGGAGTGCAGCCTCAATCCCTCAAAGGGAGGACCACGTGCTCTTGTATTTTGGGATATGTGTATTCACATCTGAAGTTTGTGTCCCACTTTTCTCATCAAAAAAGCTCCATTTTCTACAAGACTGAGAAAAACAGCTGTTTTTTTGGGGGGCCCCTTTGTATGAAGGGCTGTAGAGAGCTGTGGAAGTGGGTAGTGCCCTACTTGGAGAGTATGGAAGCTTGGAAGAACAGGGAATCCCAGTTACTGTTTGTATCCACCAAACTAAACAATCAGTTTCTATTTAATAACACAATTCCTTCCCCTGCTGTGAGAATCGGTACACACCCCACCTTAGCTACTTCAGCACATGTTTAGCTGCAGCTCACTTATGGGGAAGTAATAGTGTTTCTGAGATTAGCATATGTGAAATCCCACTGCACTTACCAGCAGGGAAAGCTTATTTCATCGAGATCATACCTGTATAGTTGAATGCTTGAAAACAGAAAATCGGGAATCTCTCATTCATTGGAAGCTTCCATATAAAATGGAAGCTTAAACTTCCTAAGCCTATCAAAATCAAGTTTATCTTTTGTGTTCTAAGGTACAGTACAATAAAGCTATGAAAGATGCTCTTTCAAGACCTTGAAAAAATATGGAACATATTATGCATTTCGTAGAGGGAGATTGTCCTTTTCAGGAAGGCACCTTAAAGCTTGTTTTGCTCTGTCCTATTTCAGCAATTTTAGGGGACCTTGTAACACATTCCCTAGTCCTGCTGGTGGGGTGGGGAAGAGGAATCTGCAATTCCTACAGGGAAAAGCAAGCACTAGCTACTCAAGCAGAGATTCTTTGGAAATTTCTTGAGCTTGCACAGTTGCCCTTCTGATAATACATATGAGCTGCCTGACAGGTGCTTGTCTTCAACTCCCAAATCCTGCTAAAAATAGGACTTAAACTATTGCTTGACCAGTCCAGGGTACAACTCCCTGTGCATGTATAAAGTATGAACTCAATCCAAAGAAGAGCTGATGTTTTTCTGTCAGAATAATTTTGTCAAAGAATGCTGATTTTCAGTAATATTAAAAACATTCTTAATAGCTTTGTCAAGATGATTAATAACAAAGCCAGGTTTCTTAGGTATGGAAAAATAGTTTTGTTCTGACTTCTGTACCAAGTTATAATGCAGCATAATCATGCTAAATACAAAAATGTCTCAAATGATTAATGGATACCAGAGTGAGATGTATCCTCGTGAGACTTGCAGAGGGCTGCCACCCAGGGGAACCTCGAAAGGCTAGAGGAGTGGATTTGGCAGGGGGCTTGGAAGCCCAGCAAAAGCAACTGGGAAGTCCTGCACCTGACTGGGGGGAAACAAATCCATACGTACAACATATAGGTGTGAAGGGGTCTGGGGGAAGCTGCTGCCTGCTCATGCTGCAGTGAAAGTTGCTCATGGAGGGAGCTGCTCTGGCCAGGATGGGGCTGTGGGGTTGAGGGAAGGGACTGTTCCCTCTTTTCCGGCACCTTTGGGTTGGAAGTGCCACGTCTGGTTTTACCCCTTCCCAGCAGAGACTAACAAACTGGAGCCAGTACAGTGGAGGGCTGCCAAGCTGCTGAAGGGGCTGAGGATGTGGCACATCAAGAGAGATTGATGGCTTGGAAACTGTTTATCCTGGAAAAGGTGTTTGAGGGGACCTTCAGGTACCAGAAGGTATCTTGTCAGAGAAGATAGAAGAGAGGATCTTCTGAGGGTGCACAGAGAAAGGACAATGGTCAGCCACTGAAAATTGCTGTGAGGAAAATCATGGGTTATAAAGGAAAGCTTTCACTGTAACAGTGGCCAAACAGCAGAACAAGTGATCTGGAGAGGCTTTGAAACTCTTCAGTGCTCACGTAAGTAGCCTTGTCTGACTGAAGTCAGCCTTACTCTGAGCACTTACTTCGAGTGGGATTACATGGCACTTGGAAGTTCTTTTCAATCTAAATTATGCTGGGGGAAAAAATGTGGCAAATTTTGATACAGAACTTGATCAAAGCTTTGCTACTATGGATTTTTTTTATGTTCTTCCACAATGGGAAGAAATGGTCATAATTTGACAAGTGGAGAAAACTGTTGCCAAACTGTTCCCATCCAGATTGCAGTGAGGTTGCTCCTGCTTCAATTTTAAAATTGTCACAAATACAAATGTGTTTAAATATAATACTTCTACCCCTCTTTTATTTCAAGCAAGTAGTGTATCATCATATACCAGTGAAGAACGAGCATGCATCTCTCATTTTGCTCCCTGGCATGCTAAACAAGGAGCAGCACCAGGAGTTGCACAGTTGAACTCCAGTTTGTTAAGCATGTTTGCTAGGACAGTGCTCACAGACCACCAGAGATGGCAACCCCACTGTGCTAAGTGCTCTGCCAGCACACGGCATTGTTTCCTCCTATATTACAGAAAATGTAATTTTTCTCAACTACTTGACATCTGGAGTTCTATAATACAAAAACTAAAAGTACAAGAAGATCATTTTTGGCCCAAGCAGTGGGTCTGAATAGTCAGTGAGTGTTTTTCTATAGTTTACTCAAAAGCAAACAGTCTTACTTGTGTTCAGGAAAATCTTAGCATTCATTTTAAATCATTGTATCCACAGAAAAATGAAGTGCATATTTGAATTAAGAATCTGCATTTAAAGACTTGCATTTGGCGGGTTATGTAATTTAAAAGGCATTACTTTTAGATCCTGTTGGAAAGCTTAATACAGTTTCCATCACTGACAGGGTGTATTGCGATCAGCTGAACAGTGTGCTGTAAAAGTTGTGCTAGTTCTATAAGTTCATTTATAAGGTTGCAGCTTGTACTGCAACATATGTGCTTGGCTTTAATGAAGGAGGCTCAAAGTATTTACAGGACCAACATTATTTACTGAAGCAGTTTGAGAACACTTCCAATGATGTAGAGATAAGAGGGTTCTTCATACTCCTTGGAGAATTTATAAATAGGGGAAAAAATTACGAATTTGTTTCTCTGAGAGATAAGAATATAAGGTCTAGTTATTGTTTTCTTTTAGCCCAGTATTCTGGCAGTGTCTAGAATGCAGGCATGCTTTACAGGAGCACACAGAGTATTAGATGTGTAGTTGACAAAGGACACAGGGCCCTGATAGTTGCTTAAGGAAATCCAAGTGAATTTTAATTAATTCATTCTACCCAGAAAATGTTCTATTAGTATTACTTATAAATTTTACTGATGTGGAAGCCAATGCTTAGAAACAAACAAAAACAACAACAAAACAAACCCTAAAGAAATCAACAACTTCAAGAGAAGACACATGGCTGGTGTTGGAAGTGCTGCTAAAAGGTGGAATAAGAAAGATTATACCCTGGCAGCTTAGGTTTGATGGAAGTCCTTCCCAAAGCCTGCTTCAGTGGAATGCAAGAAAAGGAGACTTCAGAGAGCCTAACCTGGCACTGGGGGGAGGGATTCTCAAGTGTGTGTTTGATAAAAATCACCAAGGTGATGCAAAGTAATTGGGAGAGATGGGCAGAGTCACAGGAGGGATGGTGGGCAGGAACTACAAATGTTATTAAATCATGCTCCCTGTGTGATACGGAGGGGTGGGAGGGGCATGGGTATGTAAACCAGGAGAGAAGGAGACCTTAAACAGGGAAAGAAAGGGGTGGAAGTGAATAAGAGGCATTGGAAAAACTGCAACAAATGGGAGACGGAGGGGGAAAGAGAGAAGATAAGAAATACTTGTTTAGGGGGGGAAGTGTTATAGGAGAAAAATGGGAAAGGGAAGCAAATGAGGGTAAAGATGAAGATAATTTTGTCAGTTTTCTGTGTAGGGAGGGAAATTGAGAAAAATTAATCAGAAAAAGGTCTTAGCATCTAGGATTTGGTGAAGTTAAACGAATCGCAGATATTTGCTCAGAAAGATGTTTTTTATAATGGAGTAACTCAGCATATTTATGGGATTTCCCCAAACACTGTGGCATACCATGAACAGGGAAAGTTGATTTTGGAACAGACGGTGTTGCCAAAAACCTGAACTGGTGTTCCTTCAGTCATCAGCAAATGCCAAAGCTCGGGGAGGTGGAACAGTTCTCTCTTCAAAAGAGAAAGAGCACTGGAAGCAGATGCTCATGAGCACAGCTGAGCTTGCCAGCAGTGCTAGATTGAAGGGAGGGGGGCATAAAGAGGGGCTTGTTGGATAATGATGGAAGGATGTGGTCAATGAGAAAACTTGGCAGCAGGGAAGACCAACAGATGAACTTTGGACAACTCACAAAATCAACTGGAGTGGAGTTGCCACTGAATGGCAGAACATAAATCCTTTTCCTTCTTGTGTGAGCCTCCATTTCTCTGTTGTTTCTACTATTGCCTGGTTAGGAGCTCGTACAAGAGCTTCACTCTCACACCGTTAGGAATTTAATTGACAAACAAAACTAGCTCACAGCCATTTGTTCTTCTGCCAGTGCCAGCTTTTGGTTTCTAGTTGCTCTGGCTGAAATACTTCTCGTTCTCTTCTATAAAGCAGAATATCTGTATCCCTAGTAGGTAGTTTTGCTCCCTCCCACCCTCTCAAACGCAGCTGACCAGAACTATATCCCATCAGGTCTTCCCATTGCCTTTTCCAGAGTGCTGAGAACTGCTGCTGGTGGCCACTGCCTTTTCCACAGCTGCCTGATGAGGGTTTATCCTCACCCTGAGGTTAAACCACATACCCTAAAAGAAGGAGGGTATGAGACTCAGTGAGGACAGGCAAACAGCTACCTGAGAGGGAAGACTTATCAAGGAGACTGTAAAGTGTTACTCTAGAGGTGCTGCTCCTACTGCAGTGCTGCTCTGATTAATTTGATGGCAAAAAACAAAGCCACCTGGGATGTGTTTGTGCTTACTGGCTTGAAGGTGCCCAGGAAAATTTCCTAGAAAATTAGAAAACTGGAGGCTGTTTTCCTTTCAGGATGTCAGGACTTGTCTTTTGGTTCAGGCTAATACAGCACAAAAAAGGTAACCAAGGAACACAATATTGCATTCCTAGCTCCAGTCTATTTTTTTAATATTTTTTTGTATTTGAAGTCATTATCAAGTGTACATATATTTTATTATAGATTACATTCTTAAATTTGTTAAAATGCAGATCGCCTTCCCTGATTTTTCAACCTGTCTGGCTAGCAGCACTATGCAGGCTGTGAGCAAGTAATGGCAGCTTCTTTGTCCAGAAGCAATGTTAGCAAAGGAAAAATTTGGACAGAACTCCCCAGTCACTGAGATCTTGCATCCATTTATTCCCCTCATGGCACAGATTTGTTCTCTCTCAGCTGCACATGGAAAAGCAACTGGAACACAGTGAGCACTGAGAATCTAAAAAAGAGATCCTCTTAAAAACAATGACAGAAGAGCCTGCCCTCAAAGTTTTATGTCGGGACAAGATTTTAGGAGTTCAGTTATTGGCAGGTGCTGTGTGTTCTCCCAGCAGATGGGATCAATAAAACCTTCTAAATCCATACCTACCTTAGTCTTACAGCTGTACTTCTAGATTTAGGGGACTGTGTGTGTGTATTTATATCTATCTATGTATATTCAAGTATCAACAACAACATTGAATTTGTTGCCACTAGTTCGATTTAGAAAAGGCACTATTTGGACACTGGGAGAAGTGAACTTTTAAAACAATATAAATCCTAGAATCTATGTAAAAGCTTAGGCAGGCAGTAACCCCCTGTCAAAACACTTGGCACACTTATTCTTTGTGTGCTGCAATAAATCCAGTCAGGAGTTGCAAATACATATTTTCCCAAACCAGCTGTTTATGCCAAGGTTTGCACAATCAGCCCACGAGTGAAATAACCGTGGGCTTCTGTGCCTTGAAGAGGCTGCTCACCTGGAGTCCACTGGCAGCCGGGACCTGAGTAATGCAGCCCCGAGGGGCAGGGAATATCAATAAAACAGGGAAGACCATGAAGGAAATGAAAAAGGGAATTTGCAGACATGCTTTATCTGAATTTTCCTTCGGACTCTAGGTTTTTTGTTTGCTGTTGCACTTTTCTTCTTGTTCTGGTTATTAATGGTATTTATCTTTTTTATTTCTCTGTACCTTTCACATCTTCCTGTTTCTTGTGCTGAGTCTAATTTGTGCTTTCTCTCCCATGTTTTCCTTCACAATCCCTTTCGTCTGAATTCCAGTGTGCTCCTTCACAATTTGTTTTTTCCCCCATCACAGTCCATCTCTGGTTTCTTTCCCTCCCATACGTGTGCCAAGGCATTCCAATACAAAGACTTTATTGAAGCAAAACAGTAAAAAATGGGAACTGTCTGCCCTGCAAGTTACTCTTCTTAATGTTTGCTGTGTCTGTGTACATGGGAAGCTGGTGCACTGTGAGTTCACATACTAATTTACAATAAATTTATGGCACAGCAAATAAGCCTGAGGCTCCTAAACATCCAGGTAGTTTTTATAATCTTATGCATAGTGCTTTCTGATTTATAGCCTTACAGTTTAAAAAAACGCACATGAAGTAAAACATCTCTTTTGTTTTGGAATATTCAGATTTTTTAAAGTTCTGTGAGATTAGTGTTTCTCAACTTTTGATTCTTTTGTTTAAGAATTCTTTTATGAAAGTGCTTAAAGATCAAAGCAAAATATGCATGTTGAATGTTTCCATCCTTTGGTGAAATTAATTGCAATTCTGAGCACCTTCTACTGTTTTTCAACTAGCTAAGAATGCGTGATGTGGGGCTAGAAGATGCTTAAATCTCCAGGAGGCTCCTAAAAAGCAAAAAGCAGGATGCAAAGAGGCTCGGACACGTACAGCTTCCCCCTTGCAATGCAATGCACCGTGCCCACCACAGAAAGCTGCCTCGAGGGAGGTTTCACGAGACAGCTTCTTCCATATCTGCCCGCGGGACTGCACTTCTGTGGCAAACCAAATCCCAGAGCTTTAGCTGGCCTTTGAACTTCAGAGTCAGAGTCTAAAATTGAGGCTAGTGACCTGGCTCAGACCTCCAGTTCTGGAGGATAAAAAGTTATTAGACAGCAGTTTCTCTTGCAAAGGGCTTCAGCAAAAATAGGAACGGAGCCTAGACAGGTTGTTTACCCCCACCATAAAGTGGTGGTTGCTCCCTGCTGTCTGCTTTGGTTCCTTCACACTGTCCCCATCTAAACACATCCCTGCCTGGCAGAACCCTCAGTCTTTGTGGGAGTTACCTACAGATCACGAGGATGCAGTCGCTGGTCAAGCATTGCCTTTAAATTATTCATAATTTCAAGTATTCAAATTGGCTTAGATTTATGCTCTATTTCTCCACTTGTTTGCTTTCAAAAAGGTTTTTTGTCCGTGTGCACTGTGCTTGACAAACATGCTTTGCTCCTGGACTTGTAACATGGTTTGGTCATGGTTAGCAAATCATCATTTCAGTGAGACTTCAAGTCTAAATCTCAGTAAACTGTTGATAAGCTGATATTTGTTTTCTTCCAGTTTATGTCTAAACAGTCCTGTTTTCCAGCTGTCAACAAGTTCATTTTTCTCTTCATTTCTTAAGTAAGGATGTACTCCCAAGGGCCTGAATCTCCAGGATAGCATTTTTTTAAATGTTTATTCACGTAGCTATTTTCATTATATGGTTGGAAAAGAGACACTGTGATCTGCCTGGTTAAGTCAATAAATGCAGATCAATGTCTTTGAACCCAAGGGCTTAAAATGAGACTCTGAGCTCCTAAAGCCTTGGGCATCTTGTGAAATTCAAGTGCTGGTATGTTTAATGAAATCTTAGAAGGTAAAAATAAGTTCTATTTGTTCAGTGGTTTACTCTTTACCAGTTTTACACCACTATTAGGATGATCAGTTGCCTATTCCACAGTAAAGATTGAGTTAACTTTTATGTATATATAGGAAGTAAAAGTAATATATATATAGTAATATAAAGTAATCCATATAAGTGTAATAAAATAATACATAAATATAGTATCGAGACTGTAAAATGCATAATTCTGCTTACTTATATTAGGCAGAACTTCAAAAGCAACTTACTGCTGGACATCCAGCCATGTATTTATGAGCCTAAATATCCATGCGAGGTCAATTAACTACAACCTCCAATAGTTTACAGGACCTAGCTGTCAGTACACACCACTGGTAAGCTCAGCGATAGGGGGTGCATTTCCTTATAGCTCCCCTCTGTCCAGGAACAAGTCTTAAAAATAACAAAATTCACCTTGGCAGGGGCCCTGAGAGGTCACCTCAACCAACCTTCCACTCAAAGCAGGGTCAGTGCTGATTCCAGCCTGGCTTTGTGCAGCTGGCTCTTGAAAACCTCCAAGAAGACTGTGTAGCCTGTTTGTGTTCACCCACCTTTCAGTGATTTTGTTTTTTTCTTTCCCCTTTTAGTGGTTGAAACCTTTGTTTCAACTCAGGATCATTGTCTCCTGGTGTCTCACGGTGCACCTTGGCTCTGCCACCTTCATCTCCCTGCTGTGAGGTGTCCCCAGAAACTTCAGCCTCTGTTCCCAGGGCATGTGATTGAATCTCCTGACGTGACTGTCTTTGCAGTCAACATTTCCCTCTGTTTATCACTGTCTCTCTCGCACTGCGAAGCACATATGGATCAAGAATTTCTGGAAGAGATTCCAGACTTGATCAGTTTTCCCTACTAGCGTTTCCCTCTTGAACACTAGGAGAGTCCCAGGAGATTCTGTACAAGACTGGTGCAACAAAGAAGGGGTTGAGGACTTCAGCTTTAACTATTTCTGCTGTCACAAAACCCCCTGCCCCCTGAGCAATGGCCATGTCTCCCTTGTTCATTCTGCCATTAATTAATTAATTATTGTTGCCCCTGTTCCTCATTCGTTTCAATTGCAGCTGAGCTTTGACTTTTTCACAGCACCCCAGGAGATTCCTCTGTATTTCTTTGCTTCCTGCCTCGATTCCAGCCCTGTGTGCAGTCTGCACTGGTGCTCAGTCCCTGTTTCAGAAAGCCAGGCTCCTCCTAAGTTTCCTACCTTTTCTGGACATCAGGTGGACTGTTCTTTATGCTGTGAAGAGATTGTCCTAAAAGACCAGCCAGCTCGCTCGAGGTCTTTTTTCCTAACGACCTGTCTTTCTACAGCATCCTGCCTATCAGGATTCTTTGCAAATGTGACTGGTTTTCCCCCTTAAATTAATCTGTGGAATTTTAAAGCCCGATCGTTAGTAGCCTGTCTTGTCTGATTCCCCTTGAGACTCTTCAGGCTGAGACCTTTTTTCCCAAAGGGTTTCTTGTACCCCTCAGTGCATGACATTATCTGTTAAGCATACACCAGGTCTTACAAACCTTGTCACTTCTTCCATCAGCTCAGGGAGGGGGTTTCTCCTACGGTTCTCATTTTGCTTATTTTTTTTTTAAATAGTGTTTCTCTTTCATTGTATGGCTTAATAATGGAAGATGGCAAGCGCTCTGTTGTAATCTCTCTCCTTCTCTTGTAATATCTCTCTTTCTCTGAAGAAACTCATTGCAGTCACAGCTGAAGATTCAGGGAGAGAAAATCTATCTCTAAAAAAAGAAAAACTAATCTAGCCCAACTGATTATAATGCATATTTTTCCTACTTAAAAAAAAAGGTTCCTTCTTGGTGAAGGATTATAAAGGTATTGCTAAGAGAAATAAATTAGCTCTGGCAATATGGATGTTTTACTCTAGCCTGCTGTTAGTTTACAATATTTCAGCATGATGATTTTCTTATGTGCCTTTTGTTTGTACAAATTGTTGACTTCTCTCCCCTCCTCTCACTGCCTGCTGAGCATATGCAATACAATTTTTGAAAATTTATACTTTGCTGGCAACTTTCTTTAATCTCCAGGTTTATTTTATTTCATGTTAGCAGCCGCACAACCGAGGAAACACAATGAAAAAATTGAGACAGTTTGACCAAGAGAGTGGGGTAAAGGGTGACTTCATGAGAAAAATAGACTGACCTTTACGAAATTGTTTCGGGGAATCAGAAAGCAACTAATATCCCTTTAGCCAAGACAGTGACAGCATGCAAGGTACTTTCTTCTTGGGAAGGCACATGGATGCTTTGCATTGTTTCCTTCATGTTGTCTTGCTTTGCTTGAAGTTCCTTTAATCCTTGTTGGCCTGGCTAAATAGACGCAGGCTACTCAAGTGAAGTTCTTATAATTATTTTCTGATCTGGAAACACCTAGCTCCTTTCCCAATAGGAAAATACAGCAACCATCCTCTTGGCTGTGGACTAGAGAGCTCTTAAGCCAGCAGGTGTGTGTAAAGCAGCGGGTGGCACCAATACTGGAACTCATGCAGTGAGGCAGGTGGGATGGGTAAGGGAAACACCGGACAGCTTGGATGGTTCTGATCCAGCTCAAAATGGGTACAAAAGTGTGCAGAAAACCCACACGTGCAATTTAGTTGACAGTAAGTATGGAAAGCAGAGTGGCAAATACACGAATCTATTCGGGGCTGGACAGAAGAAAACTGTTCTATAATTCAGACTTGAGATGCAGTCAGTGTTACTATTTTCATGAGGAACATATGAAGTCTTTATAGACAGCCTTTACATTATTTCTCTCTGTAACTGTCCCTTTTATTTTCATATCAGATCAGAAATCTGTTTTTATTCCTTATGCTCTTCCACGCTTCCACAGTTAACAGGATAAGATTTTTGGTTTATGAGATGACATTAAAATAACTTTTTATTGTGCTTACGGTCATAAAGGGTGTTGAAAGTGCTCACCCAGAAGTTATATGTAGTCCCTGTTCCATCAAAGCAGAGCTGGATGGCCATTTTGTGAAACATGAACAGCTCCATTTTTCCTCTTCCAACAGCCTCATTATTAGGGAACTACACTATCAATTTATAGATATTGATTTCAGATCAGACATGCAAAGTTAACAGCAGAAAGACATGCACAGCTCAAACTTCTTTGTCTATTGACAATGAAGGCAAACATATTGTTTTCCTGGAAATAAACCATGAGCTCCTAAAATGCAGACTGTGCTGAGAAACCTTCATGTGAGAAAACCCAGCAGGATAAAGGTCTTCCAAAGCTTTCTGTCAATACTGCTGTTTAGTTGTGTCCTTCTGATTTTTTTGTGTAAACAGACTTAATTCTGTTATCTGGAATGAGCTGTTTCACAGGGAATAGAACACCAGGCTCTCCTATGAGTAACACACTTATAAATGGGTCTGAGCCTTAGTTATAGGTACAGGCATGGTAGCTTGCAATCAGTTACACACACCCTCAGAGTTCATGACCCATGTTAGGATTTGGCAGAGTAAACCATTTTCATACATATATATTGATTTTTTTGAGTAAAATGTTGAGAAAGTGTATTAATGACCTAATATATTGTAATTTTACTAAGACAGATAAAGATGGAACAATATGGTGACAAATTGCAATCTATTGTTTTTAATTTGCTCATGGTATCAAATTTTAATTCTTTGCCAAGGGGATTAACATGATACAGGCAAAATGCCTGTTCCTGTCAGAGTTAATAAGAGCTTTTCCAGAGCCTTAACCCGGCCTGAAGGTTGGATTGCACAGGAAATCAGGTTTTGAACCCAATGACACTTTAGTGGAAGAGACTTTGTAGAAGGAGACTTCAACAAACATGCACAAGAATATGTTGACTTATAAGATGGAGTAACAAAAGGTAAAGTTGTCACTTCAGTGAAACAAGAGTAAAAATAGTTTGAAGCACTTCTGCCTGATTACTCAAGATCTTTAATTTAGGTAGTTGTTGGCAGGCCTTCAAGTCATGAGTCAGCACCTCTAAACTCAAAGATGCAGATCCATCACAGTGTTCTTGCTGATGATTCTAAATTTTTTTCTTGTGTGCAGAAAGACTAGGGCAGGGAAGCACAGACGTTGTATGGCAGGATAATTTGAATAGCAGGAAAGAGAAAGTCCATTTTCTTCTATATTGCTCTGTTATTGTGGGAATTACTTCTCACATTGTCCAGCTCATGAGCAGTTGTGGCTTCTGGGCTGACTGGGTGAACCCAGGAGCCCAGAACAGTCAGTGCAGTCACTGTTAATGGCAGTGTGAGAAGCCTCAGCACTGAACAAGCCTCCATTGGCAAATAGGCTGTTTGTAAGAGGACCTTTTGAAAGATGTGTGTGGTGGGTTTGACATTGGCTCAATGTCAGGTGCCCACCAAACTCCTCTATGCCTTGTCCTCTTTAGCTGGACAGGGGAGAGAAAAGTAAAGACTCGTGGGTTGAGATCAGGGCAGAGAGAGATCACTCAGTAATTGCTGTCATGGGCAAAACAGACTTGATGAAATTCATTAATCACCAATCAACTCGGAGTAGTGTAACGAGAAAATAAGAACAAACCTTAAAACACCTTCCCCCCTCACCTCTCCTTCCTGGTTTCAGCTTCACTCCCAATTTCTCTACGTACTCATCCTCCCAAGTAGTGCTGGGGATGAGGACTGGGGGCTGTGGTCTGTTCATGAAGTGTTTCTTCCTCCTCACACTCTTCCCCTGCTGCAGCAACTAACACGGAGCTTTAAGCATCGGTAGGAAAGCATGACCTTGTAGGTTGTGGTAATGTAAAACTATGAACTGCATTTCTGTCCAATAAAATCTCCTCCTTTGAATTCATTTTCCCAGAACTGGCTTCAGATTCAAGTCATTGTGAGAGTTCTCATCCACTTGACTTTCTTAAAAGTGGCTCAGTTCTGCAGCACGTGGCTCATAAATCAAAGTTAAACTTCAGAATGGAAATGTTTTACTTCTGTAAGACTGTGTGAGTAATGTCATTGAGTGATATCTAGAATGGTGTTTTGAAAAGTCACTCGATAAGTTCATCTAAATTATTTACTGAGTGGAGAGTATGATGGGTTAAGAAATGGATGACCGCAGAGGAGAAAGGAGCAAGACATGTGGAGTGTAGTTTGGAATCCCAGGAGCAGGACTGTCTCATGCTGCAGCTGAGGGTTGGGGAAGGTGAAAGCCAGGGGAGAACCAGACACGGAGTGCAGTCAGCAGATGGGATGCCTGTAAAGCAACTCAGCCTGAAATCTTTGTGTTGCGTGTCTCAGAGCAGATACACAGAAAGTTTGCAAAAGGGGCTGACGTGAAAGGCAGAGAGGTTTGAGGTTTGGCTCAGCTTTAAACAAACCGGGGAAGTTCTGTGCCCTCCTTCACCCCAGTCGCACTTTGCCTGTGGTGTATTCACAGGGAATGCTCCGGCCTCTCCCCTGCCAGCAGCTCTGCCCATGGGCTGCTGACTCCTGTGGCACTCTAATACATCTGGTTCTTCCTGTACAGCTCTACACATAGCACACAGTGCCAAAAAACCAGCTGCAACTGCTGCCTTTTCTGCAGATTTGGTATGGGTGTGGAATAGAGGAATTCTCACATCAATGCGCTATTCCTTAATGCAGCCCTTCCTCTTGGCAAAGTGCAGGATTAATTCTCTCTGTATACAAACAGCTTGCTGGAAATCATTTTCACTTTCTGGTCTAAATCGTGAAAACAATAAAACAAGTGCATACAGGCTATTTATTGTTCCATTTTCAACTCTGAGTAGATCCTAATAAAACAGATTTGAAGGAGGCGAGCTGGTTAACAGGCAAAATGTGACAGAAACCCATTGTGTGATGGAACAGAGACTTGGAAACACCCAAGGTCAATCTTTTGTCTTGCTTTAGGGAATATGTGGTGCCAGGGTGTTTGTTTCATTCTTCCACTGCTCTCTTGGCAATTTCAACTGAGGGATGTGCCAGGAATTATGGCCTTCACACCAACTGGAAAAAGCAGATGCCAGGTTTTTGGACCACATGGAGTCCTGAACTCCCATAAAAAGGCCCACATTGGAAGATGTTCTGGGCAGTATATGGCAAACTAAATAGGTGCATATCCTTTTATGCCTCAAAATGTTGTTAACGAGCTTTAGTGCGGTGATGCATTGTCTGTGGAATATTTGTTTTAATTCTATGTTGCCGTCTTACACAAATAATGCTTGCTTTGCAATTTAATTATAAAAAAGTAAGCTTGTATATGTTTCTTTATAAATATACATGCATACATATAGCAAGAGATAGAGGCACACAGTGCCAAATATTATTAGAAAGAATTTATTGAATGGAATTGAGTAAATTTCAAATATTGAAAGTGCTGGAATTTGCCTTGGCTCGGAGTTTTTAAGTCTTCTGAGATGTCTAGAATTCTCACCAGCAATATTAAACCAGTATTATTTATGTACATATGTATTTTCAAATTGATTTATTCTACAACTGCAGTGAATTGTATTTGCAAATGACAAAGTGCATGTGATGTGGTTTGGGTTAACAGAAAATCAAAAATCAGCCTGGTTCCAATTACAGTGGTTTGAGTTGGTCCCTGGTGGTCTGTTCTCAAAAGCAGATTTCACTGCAGGTGTTTACTTATGAATATATCCACTCATGAGAGTAATGGGTAGAGTTTACCTTTTTTACTTAATTTTGTTTTAAAAAAAAAACCCAAACCCAACCTGACACAGTCTTGAGCTCACTAGGCTTAAATTCTCTCTTTATTTGAGGGAGACTAAAAATACCTTTGGTAATCCAATGCTACTTTCCCCACGTGTGGAGAGTCAGTGTTTACGCAAGAGAAAACAATGGGGATAAAGCAATAGGGTGGAGAAAGGGTGGATGAAAGCAAAGTGTGGTGGTTTGGGAGTTGGTTTGTTTGTTTTGCTGTGGGGATACCTCCTTCCCACTCTTATGACTCACTGTAATGATTCCCACCTGGCCTGTGGAACCGTTCACCCACGCAGTCGTTACCAGGACAGCAACCTCGAATCCTATGCCTTAATAACAAAGGTGAAACTGTGTTTTAAAAAGGAAAGGGTCAAGTTGACCAATTGAATAATGCCAGATTATTTGATCAGAGATGCTGCTGCAGTTCTTGATGGTTGCAGAGTTGTTTGTTGCTCTGGATGTAATCGCTCCCCTGTCCTTTTTCTTGGAAGCAAAATATATGAAGTAATGGAAACAGCATGATCTGGGAAGGATGCTCCCAGGACAGGGTGGGAGAACAAAATTTGTTACAGGACAGGTTAGTATATGCCAGCTAAGGGTCTTCCTTAGCTGGGTTGTATTCTTTTTTGCAGAAGTGTTTTAATGCCGCTGTGAATTTAGTTAAGAGCTTTGAAAATGCCTAACTTGTCTAAGCTCAGCACAGAAGGCAACGGGGAATCATTACAATGACTCATAAGGCAGGAGATACCAATATTGAAATAAAAATGAGTTGTTCCAATTCCTATGTTTCAAGCAGTAATTCTGCAACACCCAGGACTGCTTTATGAAGCACAATCTTTTTCTTTAATAAGGAGATAATCGAAAACAAGTTAGCTGGGCTTGAGAGAAAAAATGGTGTTTCCCCTGGCTGGCAGGGGAGCATAAACATGGTTTTGATTTAGAGAATTTAGGATTTAGAGAAAGCTCTGGCTGCATGAGGTCGTAGAACAGGAGCTGGTCTTCCTGACCCCAAATATATATCCAATGTGATAATTCTACACTTCAGGAGGTGTCAGAAAAACATCTCTTGGGTTCTTTTTGTTACTGCTTTGACAGCAACTAGTGTCTTGAGGCACTAGGAAGGAAAAAGTGAGCCTGACAGAATAGGAATGAATTGCCTCCATGACAGAAAGGAACTGCTGTAATGCACTGACTGCAGGAGGGTGAAGATAAATAAGAATGTATATGAGGACAATATCTTTTCGGTATTGACTGTCTAAGGGCATTAGTCTTCCTTCTATTTTTTTCCTCTTGTCTCCTACTTTCTCCCTGTTGTGAAGTGCACTTTTTGCAAGTTTACATATAGGCTTTATTATGTATATATTTATTGTACTAGGTCTTTTTCACCACTTTGCATAGAAACCCCATATCGAAACACCTCTCCTAATCCCACATCTCTCAATGCCCCCGGGGAGGTTTTTTAAATGGATGATATGGTTATAAATCCTTCACTTATGCAACCTACTGGAGGTCTGGGAAAGCCTGAGCTGCTCTGTTTGCTCTAAACCCTCCAAGAAGCAATACTGAATGTTTAGTAGTTGGCTTGCAAGAATCTCCTATCAACTTGTGCTTGTGGGCTTGGACTTGAATGCCTTGGATTTTAATGCCTTGGATTGAAGGCTGCTTTTGTGATCCTGCTTGGTTTCTTTAGCTCTGCAGGTGATGTGCAGAAAAAGGTAAAATGTTGATATCATTGAAGTCCGTGGGTGTTTTGAAGGTATCAAGTTGTTAACTGGGAAGCAATGGTTTAAGAAGATATTATTTGAGTAATTAACTATGACCATGGTTCAAATTATTTCCATGCTTTTTTGGTGCATTTGTGGTAACTTTGATTTTCCTGTTGGCTTAGTTCTTCACCATGGCTTCTGCTTTGACACTCCTGAGCCTTAAGTCTAAAGACCAGATTCATTTAAAATTAGCAATTTAGCTTTGACTTGTGAATAAGATAATTTCATTGCTTTGTGATTTAGTCAGAAAGTAAGAAAATGGAGATGAGGCTAGAGAGAATAAAAACTTTCAAATCCAGGCTCGTGTTTGAAAGACAGTTTATTTACAGAAATGGAAGACCTTGAGATGTGAAAGACAAGCATGAAATATGGGGCACAAGATAAAATCTGATGGTAGGGCAGGGACAGCCTAGAAAATAAAAATTAAAATATCCTTGCTCTTATTATCCACATCTCTGCAGTACCATACCTCACAAGAAACATGTCTAAGATTCCTTAGACTGTTCGCTGGCAGCAGATTTCATAAAAACATGAGCAGAAAATGGAATTAAAGGTTGATTTTGGCCATTGTATAGAGAAAAACAAGCCTCAGTTGTAAATAAGGACCAGCTATTTCTCACTGCTACAGCTGACATTTTGTGGGGTTTTTTCAGCTGCAAAAACACAACATGGAAGAAATAGATTTTTGACTTTTTATGCTGTTGATCAAAAAGAACACATGGTGTTAGAGAACGAAGAAAGAGCAGAACAAATAGGTTCTATACATGTGTGCATGCTCTCAGTGGCTCTGCCAGTAGCATTTGGCCTGCCTTAGATGTGGAAATCAGACTGAAATAACAATCTTAAGACAGTAAACCCATTAAATTCAGTGAAGAGTAACTTTTTGATCCATAGGTGAACTGCAAATACAAACCTCACAGGGAAGATGGCCAGTGTCTTACAATAAGGGCAGCAACAAGTCAGAAATCCAGAAAGATTCCCCTCTGGAGTCCAGAGGCATTTCTCTGACACTTATCCCCAAGCTAGAAATTATTCAGACATTAAATGTGCAGAGGAAAATGAACTTATCATGTTTTGAAGTCTTTTGGGCCCCTCTTCTCCTTTCTGTCAGGAATCAGTGACATCCTAGCATATTTCACCTTTCCCTGCCTAATTAACAAGTAACTTTCTTTCTAAGGCAGGTTTACCATCATGCCATATCAATGCCACTCTTTTGGTCTTCCTTTCTCTTGTTTTTTGCCCGCTACACTTTTCTTTTTACGAGGAGATTATGGTTTAGTATGAGTACTAGTTCGGATGAGCAGGAATAACACACATCGTTAGGAATGGCTGGCTTCACTCGGATGCCATTGCACTGGCTGGCACGCTCATCACCATCTGAAAATTACCTCTGCTTCTGGAACTGTGGTCAGCAAATTCATGGCATCCGAGCTAATAACTTAGCAAAACCCCACAGAACACATTAGTCTTATGTTCTCTTCACCCCTCAGTCAAGCAGCCCCTATAAATAACATCTAGTGCTAAACGTGCCACTTAAGATCTTGGCACGTTTTCCTTGTTCCCTTTCTGCCTGTGTTTTTTCCTCGACTTTTCTCTGCTTGACCTCTGTCAACGCTGAAGAAAAGGAACGTCTCAATCTGAAGCGCCAAAGCTGCGGGAGGGCACTGAAGCCAGACCTCCTGGCCTCGGAAGTGGCAGTGAGGGACGGACCCTGCATGCTTAAAGCACCTCAGGGCAGCGCGCCGCTCACCTCCATGGCAAACACGTTGGAAAGGAAGACGGTCCCATCCCCACAGAAGGTACAGCTGAAAGTCTCTCCTGCCTGCCCTCCGGTCACCCTCTTATGCCCCACTCCAATTACTCCTGCTGTTCCTATTCCCTGTTTTCTTTCCACGCTTCTCAGGCTCCTTATGAAAAGGGAATGATGCCTTCAGACAGCTTTGTTGCGCTTCTTGCTCCATTTCTAGTGCCTCGGTGTAGAGCTCGGATGTTTTCAGGCATCATCGCTGAGCTGGAGGAGGGGAGGGCACGGTGTGGGGAGATCTGGTGTCGTTTGGCACCCTCTGAAAGTTAAACACAAGTAAACAAGGAATAAAGAATTAATATGTAAGCATGTAATGAGCTAAAAATTCAAACCAATCCAGAAAGAGGATCCAGGTTGGACAAACAGGGCAGAGGCTGCATGTAGGCTACACCTAGGCTGTGATTTCAGTCGTACTGTGGTCACTGTAAGAAAAAAGGTCTGTCCGTAAGTAGTGTGAGATGTGAGTGCTGCAGCAACAAAAACTGACAATTAGTTTTTTCCCTCAGAAAGGACATAATTGTTAACGAGTCTTTGAGTGGTTTTAGGGATGAAGCCCCTTTTGGCCAGCCGGAGTTTGCACCTTGCAAAGGAATGAATTTTGACAAACTTACTCAGTACCTCAGCAGGGAGATTTTAGAGGATAAGACACATGGATATTTTTAGTGGTAAAAACTTCTAATCAGTTCTTTAATCCCAAGGCTAGCAGCCAAAACCTCCAGTCTTCAGGAAGTGAAGGAAAGAGCTCGAGGCTCAGCTTTTGGCTTACAAATGCTTTCCCATTGAGATTATTTAAAGCAGATATAAAAGTAGGAAAGTATTTTAAGGATTTGAGCCCTTGCTGGTTTGCTCTTTTTATGCTCAATTTTGGGAACTACATTAAAAACATCATAAGTTTACTGACTGCAGGAAATACTGCACGGTAACGTGTGAGTGAATAATGCATTGTATTGCCTCACATGGTCAATTTATATTGTCAAAAGCAGTGCTGCTTTAACATGTAGCCTTTAGTCTTCATCTGCTGGATGCTTGAGGTGGGCCATTAACAGTATTTTCCAGGTCAGAGTGATATCTCTGCTGAGGACAGAGTAAGTAAAAGTGGAAGTAAAAGACTGTGTGATTTTGAGCACAGGATGATCCAGGGGATGGATAGAGAAGCAAGCACATGGAACAGCTCCTTTTGAGGTACCGTGGTACGAGAGCAGTGTGCCAAAAGCAAACAGGTAGTGGGGCAAGAGGTGACTAAAGAGATGTTTCTTTCCTCCCCTTACCTGAGCCAAATTCAGAACTCTTTAGGATGAAGGTTTGCATGGTAATGCGGCTGTATGCACACTCTAACTTCAGAAAAAAGTGTTTCTTGGAGATTTTTAGTGTGTTCAGTTTTCTCCTTTTTTTTTTTTTTCCTTGCCTCAAACAAAGCTGATCAAGGAGCATTTTTGTTCAGGAATAGATGACACTTGAAGGCTTCAGAAAAAAATATATGAATTAAAATAGTTCATTTCTCAAGAACTAGAAGCTAGTACCTTCATGGGTAACTCCTTTGCTTCCCTAAAGATCACAAATATTCCTTTAAAGCAGCTGTGTTCCTGGTGCTGGATGCAGTATCCATGCTGTTCAGGTGCCTGTAAACATGGTTATCTGAGCAGGCTTGTTGTGTGGGGCTGATGTGTCACCAAGTGTCTCCTTCAGTGATGTGACAATTCTGACTGTGCCTGCCTTTCCCTGTGTTTGTTGTTGCTCAGAAGAAATGCATTTAACTTCTGTCTAATTATTTCATGTGCAGTTAGAAAACTGATGAAAGGACTTTTAAAACTATTTCCATCCTGTGTTGCCATGCCAGAGCTGAAAGTAAATGTTGGAAGTGGTTCTTACTTGCTCTTAAATAAAAGGAAGTTGATGTGACTTGCAATATACTGTCAAAAACTTGGTATTGTGACTTCTGTGCTAAGAAAATCAGTGTCTTGAAGGCAGCATCATTCACTGATTAAAAAAAAAAAAGATTGCCTTCTTGACTGTACAGAAATCAAACCTTGAGGAAAAGTTCCAGTTAAAAGTCTTACTGGCTTTGGGATCAACTCCCAAGTACAACTTATAGTATTCAACCTTTAAAAATGCTTTGAACCTTTTAAAATCAGATTGAGTTGAGTACTTCAAGTACTTCTTTAAAATATATTTTAGAGAAAAGTATTACTTAGGCAAAGGAATGAACAAGATGCAATTAAGTTAACGGTGAGACTTCTCTCTGAAACTTCTTTTTATTGAGGGGCTGGGGGGAACTGTAGATAAGTTGAACAAGTCTTATTCCTTCCAGCTCACATGGAACAAAGAAATAAAAAGTAGAATCTGCCAGTCAGTGCTTCTGACAAGATAGGGAAGTATAGAATTTTATGTAAAGACAGAGACAGCTTTAGACTTGGAAGGTAACAGCAATCCTTCTGCTATTAGGGGAGCAACTCGGCTCGGCGCCTTAATTCTGTAATATTTCTTGCCCTCTACAATCAGTGGGGGACCAGCAGAGTCCTGTAAAACCAGCGCAGCTCGAGCTGTAGCTCTTGGGGGGAACCAAACTGTGACTTTTACAATGCAAGGAGTGTGGCAGAGGGGGAATTTCACAGCTACTGCTGCACTGTGTTGGTTGTTGGGATACTGTTCTAGCAAGGTAAAAACTTCTCTTGGTGTTTAAATACCACTGGCACCTGAAGAAGGTGGAATAGTCTGGATAGCACACAGAGCTTAGAACCTAAAAGAATAATGTATGCAACCAGGGGTCATTACTTTTTTGTGTGTGTGGAAGATGATATTTTATGAATTGCATTGAAAAGTACAGATTTTGCAGCCTTCTCTGAAGTAAGAAACGTGGCCTTAAGCTAAATCAAGAGGTCTTCTGAACATCTTGGCAGTACGTTTCTTCTGGACCAGCTAGATGCAGTTAATTGGCAAGAAAATTGGTAATCACTCTCGTGCTTGGAGGATGAACTGCTGCTGTAAGGCAGGCCCCACAGCACACAATCACAGAGAACAAGTGCTCACTGACTTGAAAATATCCTTCTTTTTTTTTTTCCTGGAGCCTTTGCACAGTGTGCTTTTGGGAGTAAGTGAACCTGTTCTGTACAAGCAGACTGCGCTTTGTCTTAATTATAATTTTGTATTCTGATCATGGGAGAGAATATGGGGCAAAGCTTAGGGCTCTGTGCAGTAGCTTGCTTGAAAAATAGAAGCCATGAAAGGATCTGTTATCTTCAATTTACTTCCCCAGGATCGCTTGAAATGCTGAATCATCACCCAGACAGCAGTAAAGTACCCAATGCTCCTCAGCAGCAGACTAACAAACTTTTATTGCCAAGATATATATGCTAATGATCTTTGCAAGAAAGTGATCCATGAGCCATACTTGATTTCCACTCATCTCAGCATGAGTGCTCAGCTACTTTCACTGTTGAACATTATGTTGAACGTTGACCCTTTACAGTCAGCAGAATAGATGAGCAGAAACCTCTCCAGAGAGTTCCCAGAATGGTGACTTATTTCGCGATCTAGTCCTTTAAAAATTTACTCCCTGATATCCTTCTGTTGTCACAAACAGTAGAACTGAAAGTCTGGAGTCTGCTGTTTTCCCTTGGCCAAAAAAAAAAAGCTCTGCTGGACCTCACCTCGTTTTTCATTTTAAATGACACGGTCATTGGAAGCCCAGGAGAAGCACAAGCTCCTTGAGGAGATGTGTAAAAAATAATTTATTTTTTTAAGGCAAGCTTGGCAGTGACTTCAGGGGGGCCTTAAGCTGCCTTATAAAAACCCATCTCTTCCACAGAAAATGATGACAAGGTGCTGGCTCTTTAAAAGGTCAGATCTTTGGGATGAGAGAGCTGGTGTTGTGTGAGATAGAGAGCCCTGACATCCAGGAGGCACTCGGATTAATGCATTCTGCCTCGTGTCTCAGAATAATCATATTTAGTGTAAATGGTAAATACATTTTCTCTGCAGAGTTTGTGCCACAATTTGATAGAAGCTTTTCACTTGGGGAATGCGGTGTCAGTGTAGGAATTTGGAGAGTTTAAAGGCTTCTGACAACTGTCAGTTTGGAAACTGGTGACGAGAGACATAAAAACAGTGATGCTAAATCCACAGTAAGGGACAGCTCAACCTTTTGATCTTTAAATGTTTACATGTGTTTTATTGTTTGATATCAACTTACACAATTTTACACATAGACAACAATACACTACTGTGAAATGTAACTACTGTGCTGACAAGTCAAAATGCATTTTTTAACTTAGGAAAACAAAAGAGCAAAGAAAGCAAGGACATTGAACATTCCTCTATCTTCTTGCAATGTTACTCTAAAAGGTAAACTTGAAAGGATCTGGTTTTGACATAAGCATGAATTCCTTGACAAGGCTAGAGATGTGATATTTCTGGTGTTTTTCAAACAAATCAAGTGCAACCTCCAGCCGATCTGAATTGTAATGAAAGCATGAATGCACAGAGCTATAACCTTTCCTCTGCAACACGGTGCCTGAAAACCACAGCCCCAGTCTTCAATTAATATGTACATGCTAAAGCACAATCCACACACCTCTGGAGTTTGCAGAGTTGCCAGCTCTCCCATGAACTGGGAGTGTCATGACATAACATATCAATATTAAATTGGCAGCTTGCTGAGAACCTGGGTTTTCTTAGAAATGAACATGTGAGCTTTCTGTTGTGCAGAAGAATTGAGAAGTGAGAATCTAAAAGTCACAGCATTCAGGGCACAGACCAGAGACATTTCTGCAGCCATATCAGCTATCTGCTTTCTCACTGCAAACAACTGACTTGCCTAATTCTTTTTTCTTTCCAGATCCATAAAAGTTCTCGTGCAGTGTCTTTAGTAAGCACTCATTTTTGTGCAGCTGTTGTCACCTGTAACCCAGCACCTGAGCCCTGCATTTCAGGGACAACAGATATGTGTTGTACCCACTGAAACCTGCCCTAAGCCAGAACCGAGGCCTGATGAAGTCCTAATTAATCCAGATGTCAGAGTACGTGTGACTGTAGGCTAATTACCAATGCTGTTTGGATATATTGCTGAAAGCTGTCAAAATGACTGAGTTTCTTTATTGTGTTTATTAAATTGCGCTCGACAAGCTCTTCCGCAGATTCTCTCCGCTGACCCGGCTTTTCTCTTAAGTCTCCTTTCTTTGGCAGGCTGCTGTCTCGAGAAGTCTTTCATCACGTTCTCGTGAGTTATTTAAATTTTAAAAATTCAAGTTTGGTTTGGGGTGTTGTACCTCTGCAAAACTCTTGACAGATGGTGGGTGATGAGACCTGTAAGGGAAGCTCTTCTCTGTCATGCAGAGATGCTTTCCTAGGGCCAGACTGACTCCTGGAATTTACTGTAGATGCACAGGCTTCTACAATGTGTGCATGACCTTATGAGATTATTTGCTAATTACATGCTCCTTGACAGAAAATAAGCTAGTGATCAGGAGCTGCTCACTGTAAGATGACTTTTCGCTGCTGCAATAGAAGGAGATGAATGCAAATGAGAATTCTGACAGAATATTTATGGTTAGAGTCAATTATTGGGTTTTTTTGGCCTATTTTTTTCATGTAGTATTAATCACCTTCTACCATTAATGTAACATTCTGATAAGAAAATGTAGGCATGGAGTTTACTGGCTTCATCTGTCATGTTTGTAGTGTTATGGAACTCAGTGCTAGCTCAAGGCTCTTCAGAAATAAGTGATTTGTACTAAATAACTTCTGTCTGTGCCTTTTTACTGAGGGAAATAATACTTTTCATAATTCATCTCAGGTATGGCTTTAGGAATTCCTAATATTTAATGACCAGAACCTGCAAAAGGATATTTAGTGCTCTTCAAGACCAGAATGTTTGACCCTAATTTGTCAAAGAAGATGCACCTGAATGTTTTTGCTGGAGTTGTTTTAACTCCCTACATGTGCTTCAAAATTCATGACCCAAGTGCTTCACAAATGTGCAGCCAGATTTTGACCCACTTTCTCAGGCTGGTGCAAGGTTGCTCACGTGGCTAATTGGCCTGAAATTGAGATCATTGTGAGCCCGATATAAGACAGCATTTGTTAATGAAAAGTGCAGTCTAATCTCAGTGGAAACGGTAGTTTAAGTGCCCCTCTTAAAAAGAACAGCTTCCTTTGCTGAAATACAATTTTAAATGACAATTCTTTGATAAGATACAAATAGCCCTGTTTTGGTTGTAAGGTCCTTGGTGTTTTTTATCTAAATTCTTGATCAAGATACCAAAACTGCTAAAAGAACCCTGCTCCAGATTAATAATGAATCCACTTTATTCTGGGAAGAAAAACTGCACGGGCTGCGGAAGTTGAATTTCCATACAGGGCAGAGTAAATCGGTGAAGCTCAGTCATTTCCACTCCCCATTATCTAGTCTCGAAGCATGATTTAATGAGCTCTCTTTAGCTGGGACCACAGCAAATCCTCCTGCAAGTTCTCTCATGGCCCTCGGAAAAGAACACTTGTATTCCCTCAGATAGGTCACAATGAAAGAAATCTGCATATCCTTTGTTCTTTGGTGTCTTGTAAGACTTTCATTTACAACAACAACAAAAAAAAGAAAAAGAAACCACAAATTAAAATTCTTGTGGAGCAATTTAACGTGTGGACAATCTAAATGGTGACAGCAATGAATGTACGTGCCCAACTAATCATTCATATAAAGAGCAGCCAGAGTTTGAAAATGAACACTTACAAGGTCAGGCTTGTTGAAAAATTTTTTTCCATTTGTTTTTTTTTGAAATTACAGACAGGTAGTTGAATGATGAAGGGGAAAAAAATTATGTTTAAATGTAGAATTTCTAAAAAAACTATGTTGAAATGTAAAATTATGCAGTGCCTGAAATTTTTTAGGATAAGAGGGCAATGGGAGTAATTTTCCTATTTTAGTTAAAATAATACATATTTTAACAGAGTAATATTAAAATTTATTGCATATGTATTCACCAGGAAATGGGGAGAAAGTTCCTCGAATATGATGGTTAAAAAAATTATATTTTTCTTCCAGTTTTGTCTGGGGGTGGGGAGTTAAGGTAGATGGCAGAACCTGTGAGGGGAGTTATATTACGAATAGTTCTTCTTTAAGAGACAGTTCAGGTACCCCTTTGGGTGTTTGTTTCTTGGTTCTTGCTCAAATGGCTCAATTTGTTCTAATTAGTTCCTGTCTTTTTTTTCCCTGTGTTTTGTATACACAGTCAAAACTAATGAACTGAAATTGTGTAGAAAGAGTGAAGAACTCGGTTTGGATGCAGGTATGAATGTTCCCTTTTTCCCTTCAGGGATAAACAGAGCGATGCCTCCAATTTTGTAATATTTATGTAAACTTTCCAAAGGATGCCGTTCACGTTTCCTGAGACTGTCCAAGCCCGTTTCCTTCAGCCACACCAACTCTGTAATTAACCAGCTCACAGAGTTACATCCAAACTGATCTCTCTTAATCTTTATATGTTTTAAACTGAGCTCAAGACTGGACGCAGTTGCCTTTCTTAAGATGAAACAGAAATGTCCAGCTTTCTTCCATATCTGTCTCTCTACATACCATTGCGAGTGGGCGGGTGTGCCTGACAGAGGCTCTTTTTTCCTGGAAAGCAGAGATGTATCTGTACCTGCAGGGTAAGAAATTGCAGTCTTCAAAGGAGAATGGGTAGTGTTTTATTAATGATCTTTCACTGCAGACAGAGAGTGTGCCTGTGGCGAGGCTGGATGGGCCTTGGCCACATCCCCAGAGCCAGGTGCCAAATATAGATCAGAGGATGCCAAGGCTGCATCCCACGAAGAGCTGAGACCAGGGAGGGCGAAGGGGCTGTTTCGTGGTGGTTAAAACCATCCTTTCCCGAAAAACAGCTATCCCACGGAGCTTCACGGCAGCAGGAGAACAGACCCGTGACCAGGGGCTCCATCAGTTTTCATGCGTGGATTATTAATTCTGTGCCATGTGGGAAGCAATATCCCAAACACAAGCTGTGTTAGAGCCACCTTTAACCATCCCCTGCTCTGCTGCTGCCTCTGACAAAGGGAGGGTCACTCTCCATGGGGACAAACGTCCCCTGGCATGGTGTGGTAGGGGCACCGTGGCTCAGGGTAGAACACCCAGCCAGCTGTTAGCTGCCTCTCCCTCCTTAGTGGGCTGAGAGAAAAGGAGGGAGCTCACATTCCAATTTGTGGGATGGGGGAAAAAAAATCAAAAAAGGGACTTGGCTTTGGGAAAATGAATCGCATTGCCATATAAAGTAGATTTGGGTATTAAGAAATAGAAATGTGGGCATTGAAACGCCACCCTCCCAACACCCAGACCCAGCTGTGGGGCCACTGGCACTGGCTGTGTTCAGCATGGGGCAGCTCAGCCTCTCCTCTGAGGGAGATCCCTGGGCACCTGCACCCAACAGACATATGGAAGAGGAAAAAAATGCATTAACAGGGATTCCCCAAGTCAAATGTCACAAGCAGATATGTCAGAAATGGTGCATTACATAGAATTGTAAACTCTATTAAAATAAATCCCTTAATGGTACAAGAAGGTAACATTAACATGTCGTGGCCTTTCCTGAGCTGTCGTGGAGACTGACTGAAAAAAAGCATGTGAAGTGTTTCCCTCATTAAAATAAATAAAATAACACAGTCACTAAAGATTGCCCTTATGTGATATGGCCATTGAGATCATTTGAGCAAGGTTGCTTGGCATACCTCGTAAATTAAATAAAAAGTACTTGGAAATAATTACTTCTCTTAAAATTAAAAAAGGAAGCTCTTCAGACTACCTGAAATCCAAAGTGATACAGAATGCTTATTAATGTAAAGCAAAGGCTTAATAAGCTGTCAAGAGGAAAAAAAAGAAGAAAATTAGCTAAAAGAACATTTAGGAAAAGGGCAATGGAACTGATAAAAAGATTCTGGCTTATCTCCTCAGGAGAGCTCATCTGAAAGCCATTTGTCAAATAAGAACTAAAAAAAGGTGTGATAAGGGATCCTAGATCTATTAAATCTGTCTTTTAGGATTTCTATACCTATTGTGTCACATCACCTCACAATGCAGACTGAATAAAATCGTATTTTTAAATGTGAAACTGCCATTTTTATCAAAAGTCACAATTACATTAGAGGAGGCAGTTTCAAATGGAGGCTGGAAATGCTCAAGGTTTTAATAAAACTTTTAGGAAGTTTGCTAAACTTTTAGAAAGAGGAAAGGCTTTGAAAAGCCCATGGAAGTTGCTTTGTTGTCAAACCCACAGCTGAAGTCTGAAAGATGGATGCAACACATCATTGGGGCAACACACTGGTTCACTGAAAGACAAATACATGTTTGAAATAGGTGAATTTTGCTTGCATAATGTGTTGCACTGTTATTCTGTTATTTAATTACATTATGCAGTGTTTCGCTGCTGAAAAAATGAAACGTTCTTTAGCTATTGTATAAATATTAATATATTATATATATGTATGTAACGTCCTATCTCAGAAAAAGGGCTTGCAGTTCATGAAATGGTGGTCATCCAGAAATCGTGCAAGAAGCCCCAGCTGAAAACTTAAAAAATCTGTCCAGTTGTCAGATCGAAGACTCTAGTTCCCAATCAGTTGTTGTATATGGATATAAATGTATGTATAGCTGGGCCTCTTATTGTCAGATCTCCCTTTAGGAGTTATTAAAATACACACTGCCACGAGGAATGAAGATTAATGTGCGGTCTGCTACTAAAAATGAGCTAGCCTGTATCAGAAGGGTGGGAGAGCCAGATAAGCTGTTATCTGTGATGAATGGAGTCTGCCCATGCTGCTCACAAGGGTACTTGGTGTGTCTTCATAGCTCAGGAAAGGACTTTGACTATGTTGAGTGGCCGCTGTTACTGTTTGAAGCCATTTTGAGTGATATGAATTCTGCATGACCTTAGAGCACAGGAAAGAAATCTGGTTTGTGTTTATTCCAAGAAATAGCATTGTGTGTCAAGACTGATTGTGGAAAACATCAGCTCATTTTGTGGCTTATTCATAAGCGCTGTGACCTTCAGAAAAATCACTTAATCCACCCTCTAACTCTATTGCCTATTTTACAAATAGTAATTCTCAATTTTAAGAGCATTTTTGAGAACGTAATCTATCAGGAGCTTCAAAAAGGGTGAGATACAATGATGATAAGAGACAGAAAAATGGCAAAGTAAATATTGTTTAGCTTCCTGTTCTTCTTGCTGGGTCATTTTCTGTAGCTCTTGAGGCACTACTAGGAATATTAAACAAGCACACCTTAGTGCAAGGAAATGTTGTGGGTTTGGTGTAGGAATTACCAGGCTGGCGTCTGCAGTCTGTGACTCGACTAGATCAGACTAGATTATCCTGACTGTCCTTCCCTACAAAACCTAGTTGGTGTTAGCAGACTCAGCTGAAAGCACTGAGCAGATGATGTGTTATCTATCATGTGACAGGAGACTGTATTCCATTATATTCTTTTCTTCCTTTGCACGTTGTCCCCAGTTCTGATCATTGCCTGTATCGGTAGAGAACAAAGAACACAAGAAAGAATCATAGAATATTCTGAATTGGAAGGAACCCACCAGGATCACTGAGTCCCACTCCTGGACAGCCCCAACAATCCCACCATGTGCCTGACAGCACTGTCCAAAGGGCTGCCTTCCTGGAGCTCTGCAGCCTTGGGGCCGTGCCCACTGCCCTGAGGAGCCTGGGCAGTGCCCACCCCCNCTCTCTGCAGGACCTCCCTGCCCTCCAGGGACTCAGCAGCTCATCCCAGTTTGGGGTCACCTGCAAACTTGCTCGATGTCCCTTTGAGACCCAAGTCATTGAAGAAGATGTTGAGGAGCACAGAGCCAAGGATGGAGCCCTGTGGAACCCACTGAGGACAGGTCCCCAGTCTGATGTCACCCCAGTCACTCTTGGTGCCCAACCCATGAGCCAATTGCTCACACGTTGCATAACGTGTCTCCAGCNGTCCATCCACCCAGGGTTGCCCCACCCCAGGGGCACAATCCAGCACTTGTCTTTATGAAAATTCCTATTTGGTGATTCCCAGCCCTCTGACTTGTCCAGGTCTCTCTGCAGGACCTCCCTGCCCTCCAGGGACTCAGCAGCTCATCCCAGTTTGGGGTCACCTGCAAACTTGCTCGATGTCCCTTTGAGACCCAAGTCATTGAAGAAGATGTTGAGGAGCACAGAGCCAAGGATGGAGCCCTGTGGAACCCACTGAGGACAGGTCCCCAGTCTGATGTCACCCCAGTCACTCTTGGTGCCCAACCCATGAGCCAATTGCTCACACGTTGCATAACGTGTCTCCAGCTCTATGCTGGGCATTTTGTCCAGAAGGATCCTGTGGCAGATGGCATTGAAAGTGTTACTGACCTCCCAAAAGACCACATCAGCTGGCGTCCCTTGATCAACCAGGTGGGTTCCCTTGCAGTAAAGGGGAATCCCATGAGGCTCCATAGACTTCCAGGGGTCCAGCTGGAGCAGCAGATCCCTCACAAGTTCAGGGTCAGCTGGAAGTTCATCATTCTCACGGCCGTGGTGCTCCAGCCTGGAGCACTGGGACCCCCTTGCCCTGTCACTGGTGTGAAGACAGAGGCAAAAATACCTTAAATATCTGTGCCTTGTCCACGTCCCTGTTTGTGAGGTGACCATCGTATTCCTGTACCAGGCTGATAACAACAGATTCTCTTCTGGACTTTTTAAAGCCCTGGCTAAACAAAAGTACCAAAAAGTGGCTCTAATTACACCCAGCAAAGGCTGTAATTGGATTCCAGGCTTTAAACAATAGTATTGGATAGCTGCTTTAACTACATGTCATCAAACTTGTGCTAAAACAGGTGGAATATTGGAGGCTTAGCCTTAAGGTATTGTATTTGTTGTTAATGCTAAGTTTACCATCCTGACAGCTTTTCTAAAGGATTCCGACCTTCTTCTAGAAAGACAAGAAAACGACTACAGTTCCTGTCACCACAGTTACAATTCTAACTTCAAAAAATCTGAAATGATTGAAAAATTAGTTTAGCAGGAAAAGGCATAAACTTCTACAATTAGTTTGGAATCAGCCTTATTCCTGGATAAGCAGAGAGCAGAGTGACAACATAGCAAAATAGATGTCAAATGTACAAAAACAGCAAGCTGAACTATAAGGGGAAAAAAGGAAACATTTTAATGTTTTAAATTGGAAGAGAAAGTACGCACAAGAGATGCATAAATTCTATAAATTGAATTCATAAAGTCTGACATAAACTGAGAAAACTCCCTGAAAATATTTCATGATTTCGGTCAAGGTTGAGATTTTTATAACTAGAACAGCTTTAAGACAGAATTTTTCCATTTGCATAAAAATATTTTTCTTTATTGGAGGTAAAAGAGAGACAAATCCCATCAGGTTGTTTTTGTAACAGGTAAAAATATGAATTCTTGCTTCTTTCCCATTTTCCTTCACTGCAAAAAAATAAGAGAGGAAAAAGGGAGAATCTTGTCTAGTCCAAAACAAAGGTTTTTCCCCTGAAACTGTCAAGCAAAACAATAAATATTTTGTTTCCTCTTCCATTTTTAATAGAAGACACACTCATTTTTTTGCTGGCTGTGATAGATTTCTACCCTGTGGAGCAAAGGCTGTGGCTCTCAAAAGAGGAGCCAGTGGTGGAGATGCTGTGAAATGGGAAATGGGCTCGAGGCAGATCATTGCTGTTCCCTGAAAGCACAGAATTACTGGTAGTTCCAATTACTGGAACAATTATTTGTGCAAGAAATATTATGCTCTTTCCAGGAACCTATATTTAGAATACAGAAAACTGAAATGTCAGACGCAAAATCTATTAGGCGCCACACACATTCTTAAAATATTTTTTTTCCTAATACTGACCTGCAGTATTTAAAGGATCAAAAAGTCAGACTCCTGAGATGCAGCATTTGAACTGATATAAACAGATATAATTCCACCAGCATGTCTGAATTTCATCAAGTGACATTTGGCTTTTTCTCAACCCCAAAAAGCAAAGTCTGCGCAGGAAGGGATCGGGACAACTGGCTGTGTTTGAGGGACCCAAAGTCCTCAGAACTCATGTTAACTGGGGCTTGGGGCTTAGATCTCTTTCCTAGGATTGGATTTGATCAATAGTAAGTGCCTTCTTTGTAGTGCATGGCAAGGAGTGAAAGTAGACTTGGGGATTTATCTTTTCCTAAAGGACATCAAAGACCTTTAGAAACGGAAAATGTCACTCTTACACTGGAGGGCAGGGGATGCGAAAGATGAGCAGAGTCCAAACTATATTTCACATAAGGACACCCATACAAAATGTTATGTTTATTAAAGAAATATGCATTTTATTAACTTGGTTTTAGTAAGGTTTTAGATCTGGTTCACCACTGTCTGAAATCAGTATTTTTAGGTTGTTAAGGTACTTTCTATCTTCAAAGGTTACTGATATATTTTACACAGTGTCCAAATGGCTCTAATAACATGTTGGTTGTATTGATAGTACTAAGATGAAAAATAAGCTGCACAACCCAGTAAAGTCATATGTTATTCCACATATGAAGGTTAAATGTGCACAAAACGTTTTGTTACATTTACACATGTAAGAGAAATTGTTCAGGTTTTTATGCCAAGGGCTGTCTGTGCTGTTACTTTAACAGAGAAAAACACCTTGAGCTACCATAGCCAGGTCGAATCCAGCAGTAGAGTGGTGGTGTAAAGGAGTAGTAAATGAAATCCTAGGTCTTGGAAAAAATTCACATTACAGAAATGCTTCTAATTCCTTACACATTTAATATTCTGAATGATATGTGCTCAAGCCCCAGAGTCTCTCTGACCTTTCTAATTACAGTTTATTGTTTATGCCAGATGGCTGGATAAGCATCCAGTTGTTTTTATTCTTATTTCATAAAAAGAAAAAAAAGTAATATCTTAAGTGCAAGTCATAAGATTTTAATAGCGGAAGGGAGAAATAGAGGTTTGCTTATTTTTAATAGAGCATTTGTGGAATTTCTTTAAATGGTTTCTGCTGATACAGATGTAATGGAAAAATTCAAGATGGGGGTAATATTACATTGAAAGTAAACTCAGCACAAAATTTCTATTGAGTGGAAAAGCCCAGAAGAAAATAACATTCTTTTTAATTGGCCTGAGAGCATTTTGTTCTTCAGAATTATGTGCTTCTTGCTGAGGGGACCATGCCTGTGCACTGTGACTGCACAGAAAGCCTTCAAAGCACCACATAAACTATACTAATGTATGTGGAGATTTTGAAAGCGCACAATAATTGAGTGGCTTAGCAATTCCGATTGCTTTTGTTGCAACCTGATGATCCTTCCAAGGATCAGCCTCCTGGGGCAATGACCTATTACTTTTATGGCACACTTGATCCATTTTCAGTTCTGTGCACGCTTCTGGAGCCCTGCTCATTATTAGGCTGTACACAAAGGCTAAATACAGTGTTTGCAAAATAGCATCTCATTTACGGGTGCTTCTGTGAATTATTTCTATTTATGTTAATTACTGCATGTTTAAATTTGGAGAAACAGTCAATATAAAAAGCACCAGCATTTCCTGGTTTAGGTTTAAAGTGTGGAGGTTTATTTAGATGCAGACTTTCTGATCAAGGTAGTATTAAGATGAAAAATAAGCTGCACAACCCAGTAAAGTCAGGCTTGTTGAGAAAAGTATGCTCAGTTCTTTCACTCATCTAGTGTGAGAGAGACAATTAATTAATTTGGGGCTATTTTGGGTACCACGAAGAGAGAAGACCACTGCAGTGCAGTCTGACAGAACTGTGAGTGCTGTGTTACCAGTCGAAGCAAGATTCTGCTAATACAGGGTTTTGTCCGCAATTTTTTCTCCTTTTTCACACTTTTCCTCCTCATTTGCAGATCATTATATTTCTGTAACAGCTTAGCAGCCAAAAGAGACAGAGGTAATGACAAGCCCTAAGTAGAACTAGCTGGAGGAAGAGCTGCAATTGCTTTTGGATCGCTGATTACTGCAGGAGTTTGCCCTCTCGGATTCCTTTGCCTTCTATTATTAAGTCTTCCTTACGTGAATATTGCCAATAAAGGTGAGCAGTGGAAGTACAAGTGCCACCTTTTGAAGAATATAGCAGAACATCCAAAGGGCAATACAGCTCTGCCTATTAAGTAGAGTCCCAAGCCAGTCATCCTTAAATTATACTATTTGCTGTAGAGAAACCCAAGCTAACAGCACCAGATGGATTTTAATAAATACGGCCAAATGAGGATTATTTGGATCTATTCATACCCAGGTAATATTACCTCACTGCCGTTATGTTCTCTACGCCTGAGGAAGACCCTAGAGATTTCTCCTTTTTAGTATCAGTGGTTTTTTACAGTGTGGTCCCACTGAGGGGACATGTGGGGTCTGGCTGAGGTTTTCATTTATTCATTTTCCCCACAGCAGCTCTCACAGTGCTGTGCTTTTCCCTGGGAGCTGATAACACACCAGCGTTTTGGCTGCTGCTGGGCAGGGCTGGCTCTGTCCCCCAGCACCAGGAGGTGCAGGAAATCTTGGGAGGGGACATGGGCAGGACAGCTGAGCAAAACTGGCCAAGGGGATATTCCATATTTTGTTGCTCAGTAATAAAAGCTAAGAGAAAGGAGACAGGGGGTGGGGGGGACAACTTTTCCTACTGAGTTTGTCTCGTGGAGCAACCACTAAGTGTATTGAAGCCCTGCTCCCCAGGAAGTGGCTGGGTATCCCTACTGATGGGAAGTAGGTAATAAATCTTTTGCTTTCCTTTTCTTCTGCACATGACCTTTGCTTTTGCTTTATTAAACTGCTTTTATCTTGACCCACAAGAGGGTTTTTTTTTCCTTTTTTTCCTTTTCTCCCACCCCCATCCTGCTGAGGAGGGGTGTCATGGAGTGGCTTGGGGGGCACCTGGCATCCAACCAAGATCAACCCAACACAGAGGATGTTAATCAAGCAGTTATAGTTTGATACTCATGAATATTTCTCTGAGCCTTTCCATCTGAAGGGCAGGTTGTGAACCTGCATCTGTTGTCAGGGAAAGCCTTACCTGGTCCTGAGATGGGCACCAAAAAGGTGGTGTGTGTTTCATTGGTAATCCGCTGACCTGTCCTCAGCCTCCCTCCGCTTATTCCTGCAGCCAAAATAAGGCAGTCCTTGTTCAGCTGCTCAAAGTCTGGATGTTTACAATATGGTTGGTCCCTCTTTTTCTCTCTTGGGAGAATACACCACATGGAAAAATGGATATTAAGCTTTTGTAGGTAAAATGCTACAAATAGCTACATTTGTTGTGAAGTGTTTGATCCTTTTTATAAGAAATATATCAAAACATTGTATTTTAGATGTGTGGCTCATTCAAACAATTCTTGTTCATTCTGTATCAGCCTCTAATTGCTTTTATATTTTTTCTGCAGAGACATAAATAAATACCAGATCCATCCAGGTATTATAGGTTTTAAATGTAACATTATAATCTACTACTTGGATAATTTTTGTACAAAATTACTTTTGATCTTAGCCCATCTCAGCAGTGCGTGTGGGAGAGAGCAATGATCTGAATGCTCTAAAAAAAGTGCACACCTCCACTCATAATACTTACCCTTTATATGACATGTTTTTCCTGAAAGCTGCTCTACTATAATCAACTCCTTAGTCCAATAATTAGTTATTTTAGGGTTAAAAATCCTGTGGTACATTTTTCAAGCTGTTTAGAAACCCAGAATATTCTTGCCTTCTTTCCTCAGCCCCAAAAGGAATCCGTGGCCAAATTTTCACATGTATTTAGGCCTTTAACAAGACCAGCCTAGAGAAATTTCAAAAGCCAACTTAGTGGCCCACATATGGTTGGAAACTGAGCTGGGCCCCCGAGGCCATTTTGTGCATGCCTGAATAACTTTGGAAATCCAGAGATTAGGCATTTTGTTGTTCAGTTTTCATTGACTTACAACGAAACCTAGGCTGCTGAAAGCCAAAGGTCCTGTTTTCCAGAATTAAGAATTTGAGAAAATATATCATATGGCTGCTTTTGGGAAATTGTACATTATGCCTGTAGGGATACAATAGAGAGCAGGGTGGGGATCCTGCCACAGACAAGCAGCAATGCCCAGGGGCTGGGAAGGGAGCGGTGCCAGGCTGGAATGAGCTCAGGTAGTGAGGGAAAAGGATTGGCAACAGAGCTGAGAGCGAGCAGGTTGTGGTTTGGCTGCAATTTTCCTTCGGAGGTGCAGAATAAGTGCTGTGAAGGGACAGGGGCAGGGAGCAGGGCAGCACTGATGGTGAGGAAGGAGGTGCAGGAGATGGTGGGTATCTGGAGGAGGACTAGCAAGTGGGGTGGGAAGGTGAAGCATGAAGTGCCAGCAACCCTGGCAGCAAGGGTAATGGGCTGAATAACCTTGCAACAGGCCAAGTTTATGAGCAGGTATGTGAAGACACAAACAGGTGTGACACCAAATGATAAACAGATCAATATCAAGTAGAAGGAAAGGGGAAAAGAGAGTGGTGGGGACAAACACAACCTGGTGTCAAAAGGAATGTGGTGAGAAGAGGTGGGAAACAAGGTGGTGAAGGCAAGAGTGAAGGAAGAAGAAAGATTAATATGTACAGAAAAGGTTTTGTTTGCTTCCCACTTTACCTTCCTCCACTCCCCACCTCACAATGGTGGAGAAAACACACTGGAAGGAGACACAGCGAGGATAGTTGACCTGAAGTGGATAAAGATATATCCCATACCATATATCATCATGCTCAGCAACAAAAGTAAGGGGAGAAGGAGGGAGGAGAGTCTTGCAAGGTAACCATTGCTTAGAGATCGGCTGGGCATCGCTCAGCTTGTGGTGAGTGACTGCCTTTGCATTGTTGGGGTTTTTCCTCTTCTTTCCCTTCCTTATTAAACTGCCTTTACCTATTAACTTCATTTATTAGCTGCATTAAACTGTCCTTGTCTCAAGTTTTCTAGCTTTTGCTCTTCTTGTGTTCTCCAGCAGGAAAACTGAGCGTGGTCAGGTGTTGAAATGAGGTGATGAGTCCAGGAAGGAGCAGTGTAGAGAAATGGTGATGGGCAGCAAGGAAAGGTTGAGAGTGCAATCCAGAAAGACAGCTTTGAAAAGTCCTGGAAAGGATGTGTTTGCAAGCACGGGAAGCAAGCAGTGGGAAGAACAAGCTGGCAAGACAGGCAGTGAGAGCAGGTAGCTAAGGGAGGTGGTGAGGGCAAGCAGCAAAAGAAGGGGCTTGTTCTGTGTAAAGCTGGCAATGGACAGCAATACAAGCTGGGAATGAGTCAGTGAGGTGAGGTGGGAAGGTCAGGGAACACAGAGTGGCAGGAAGAAGCAGTAAGAGGAGAAGGTGGGTGGTGACAGGCAGTGAGTGAACAAGGACGGACAGCAGATGGGAAACAGGGAGAAGTTGCGTGGGCTGTCTGCAAACAGGGCATCTCCTGACAGGTGGAAACGAAACGAAGCAGCAGGATGGCAAACAGGACAGTAAATAATGGCATGGCAAGGTGATCTCAGAAGGGTCTGGTCATTTTGGGGAGCAAGAGAAAGCACTGAGTGGAGTGGCAAACAAAGATATGGTGTCCAGAGGGCAAACACGGCTGCTGGGAGAAGAGGGGGAGGAGGGAAGAGGCAGCAAAAGAGGCTGGCCAGAACAGGCAGTGAATGAGAATAGCAAGGCTTGTGGTGTGAAAGTGCGGCTCAGAGAAGGGAAAGCAGAGGCAAGCAGAGGGGTGTTGAGGGTGGATGGCTGAGAGCAGGACAAAGATATGGGACCACAGGGGAAGGTGACAACGGGAGAGGAAAACGGCACATGAAGCAGTAAAATGAGAGGGTGTAGGATGAGGGGAGAGGCAGTGAAGAGAAGTAGGTGAGGGCAGTGCCAGACCAGGAGGAGAAGCAGGGCAAGGCAGGGACTGATGAGCAGGGTAAGCAGCAAGGGAGGTGATGTGGCAGCGAGAGGACTGCACACTTTCCCTCCTCTCCTCTCTGCAGAGCCATCTTTCCTCCCTGGAAAAGGGCATTTTTTTTCTTAATGGCTGTCTCCACAAAACACAGGGGTTGGAATCTACTGACAACAATACGTAGCTCCTTCTAGGAACTCTGGGACGTTTATTAACACAACCAAATTCTGGTCTGTGTTAATGACCCGAGGTGCTCACCTTTCAGGTTTTGTCTCTGCCCCTTTGTTAAAAGGGTTTGTTCGGGCATTCACATGTCACAGCCCAGAAACACCGTGCCAGCTTTCTGGCTGGAAGGAAGGTATAACCCACTGAGCAGGGCTCTGGCAGGATGACTGGAAAGAGACATTGTCTAAACCTCCCCACCGTGGTGTGAAAACAGTTAAAAACTGGCTGTGACTGAAGAAGAAGGAGTTGGACTCATTTTGTATTGGCCTAGTTGGTTTCTTAATAGGGGATTAGAAGTAATTTATTGCTTAAATCAATGCTGTCTTTACTCACACATCAAGTGGGCAGTAAAAAGGATAGATGCATCATTAGCAAAGGCCGTATCAAGGATTTACAAATATGACAAAAATGAGAAAAAAATCATTATTCGCTGTTTATGTTTGCACCTGGAGTGACTGAAATTTTCAAATTGGTCTCATAGATCAGTTACATTCAATGGCAGACACATATATTTTATCACAAGAGGTAATTTCAGGATTTGTCTAAAGCTGCATCACAGTAAGCAAAGATCAGCTTACCGTGCAATGTCCTGAGGAGCAAGGAGGGAGCGATCCAGTGGAGCTGGCTCAGCCCTGTGCCCCCTGAAGCAGACGAATTGCATGCTGCTGGCTGAGTGGCACGTTTCAAATGAAACACAAAGGAAAGCAGCCCTGTTGACTTTGCCTGGAAACTATGGTCCATGTTCATATCAACCCATCTGAGAAGCCAGAGCAAGTTTCCAGTTAGAGAGTTACAATGCTGGCCAAGTTCCTTTCCCTGCTCAGCAAGGAAGTGCTACAGAGTCTGTCTACACTGAGTACAAACACTGCCTCTTGGTGACCATATTCTCCAATTTCCCCCCCCTGAAATGTTTTGAGGAATAATCAGTGCCTAAACATCATTAAAAATGGAATTTGCACTCAAGAGTTCTTGGTCACCAGCTCCCTTTTGGTCTCAGTTTGGTGGCAGGCCAGCTTGCTACTGCTCACCCATGGAAGAGCCAATGGATTCTGGTCGTGCCGTGCATCTGCTGTGTATTAATTAAGCACCAGGGCTGCCTGTAGGGTAAGTGATTATAACACATTTATTTCCTGCATCAAAGAGAACTCACATTTAATTAGTTTTTCCCAAGTGAAACTGATACCATGAGAGACTGTCAGGGATCTAATTTCAGATTGTGTACCATTGCAAGTCAAGTTTCTTTGAAATATTTAAGGAAAAAATTTTATCAAATAAAAAGTCAGGCTACTGCTGGATTTATGTCACTCTTTGCATAAAAGCAGAAATGGGGAGTTAGCTTGTTTTGCTCCTAAGTTTCAAGCTCTACTGTCAGTGCTCCCTATTTTTTAAAATTCTAAAAGAGATTAAGGCAACTTTGCCCATGGACATATAAGATAAAAGCAGTTTGGGGAGGACATCAACACTAATGAATTCTGCTTTCCTCTGGATTTGCATCCTCCACTTGTACACCTGCCCCACCATCATAATAATGTTAGATTTTCATAAACTTCTTTAACAATGCCTCTAACAGCTGGTACGAGGTATCATCAGTGTCCTCCCCTCCTGCTGACTGACCGGGCCATGGGACAGCTCAGGTTGGAAGGGATCCCAGGAGCCTCTGGGGCAACTCACTGTTCAAACAGAGATAACTGTGCCATCGGGCCGGTTTGATCACAGTTCCTTCCTGCTGGGCTTTGGAAACCAGCAAGGGTGGAGACTGCCCTGACGGAGGGCATGTTCACGATGCAGTCTGCTTATCAATGAAGCTCTAATCGGGGGCTGCCTCCTGCACCCAGCCTTTGATTTTTCCCAGAGCTGGTGAGGATGTGGTACTGGGGAGGGGAGGACCTGCTTTGCTGTCAGATCATCCAGAAATCAACCAGTGGCAAAAGTCCCTCAGGGGGGTGAGGGAGGAAAGATAAACAGCCAAATGCCACATCCAACCAACCATCCTATTTCCCAGGCGCCCTATTTCCCAGGCATCCTATTTCCCAGGCGCCCTATTTCCCAGGCATCCTATTTCCCAAGTGTCCTATTTCCCAGACATCCTATTTCCCAGGCCAAAATTACAGCTGCAAGCACTGAACCTCTCCACAGAAACCCAGACAGAACCATAAAATTAATTTATATTGACAGTTTCTACATTCAGAAGACGCATGTAGTTCCCAGTTCTTATTTTAAAAGCAATATTAAGATAAAGTGATGTTCTTCTTCCTTGCAGAAACTGAGTCCGGACGGAACGAACTAAGAGGGTTTGAACATAAAGCACAAAGGAACAGTGTCAGTCACCTCAATGGTCTTTATTATTTCTGAAACACCATTATTAGGTTCACTATCTCTCATTGCCATGTTTATATCTGACATCTCAAACAAGTTGCTTGCCACAGATGGAATTACCTCACTCTTGGTCTTGTCCTAGTGAGAAAAAAAATATCATGTGCTTCATGTGTACTGCTTTTGGCTGAGGTGGAGTTAATTCTCTTCACAGTGGCTAGCGTGGGGCTGTGCTTTTGCTTTGTGCTGAATGATAATATAGAAAATATAGAGATGTTTCTCTTATTGCTGAGCAGGGCTCACACAGAGCCAAGGCCTTCTGCGCTTTTCATATTGCCACCCTGGGCAGGGAGATGGGAGGAGACAGAGCCAGGACAGGTGCCCCAAACTGACCCAAGGGATATTCCAGACCGTATGGCATCATGCTCAGTGTACAAAGTGGGGGAAGAAGGAGGAAGAGGGGGGACATCGGGAGTGATGACATTTGTCTTCCCAAGTAGCTCTTGCATGTGATGGGACCCTGCTCTCCTGGAGAGGCTGAACACCTGCCTGCCCACGGGAAGCTGGGAATGAATTCCTTGTCTTGCTTTGCTTGTGTGCAGAGTTTTTGCTTTCCCCATTAAACTGTCTTTATCTCGACCCATGAGTTTTCCAGCTTTTACCCTTCCAGTTCTTTTCCCAATCCCTCTGGTGGGACAGTGAGTGGCTGTGTGGAGTTTGGTGGCTGCCTGGCCTGAAAACACAACACCATGTCAAGCCATGCTTTGACCTGGCCCTTGCAAGGTCTCTGCTGCTCCTTCACCACTCCTGCCTGTGGAAAATATTAGATAAACTTCATCTGTCAGGTTGTGAGTTAAGCTATGACCCATTCCAGGGTAAAAGTGAAATTGTAAGCAGCTGATCCTTTGCTCTACAAATGAACCAACAAACCCTGAGTCTTAGAGGAAAGATCACCAGTACCTAAGTAAATATGTGCAAGATAAGGAAGAGCTTTATTACAGTTGGTTGAAATTGCAGAGAGCATAAATAAACATGTAAAATGTATCATAAGGAAAAAGGAATGCGAAGGCACTGTGATTGCATCTAGCTGTACATGTGAACAGGCTGTCACACAATAACAAATGAAATTGTAATGACAAATAGGAATGGGATAGCAAGTTGTTCTCAGATGCATCTAATCTAGCTGTTTAGATGATAAGCCATATAAACTCTTGTTGTGTCATCTAACCCTCCACTGGGCAACCACTGTGATCAGGGCAATGCTAAATGTCAAGGAATTCATTCAGTCATTCCATGAGAGCATGACAGCTCCCTTGAAAGGCTTCCTGACAAAAGGGACACAAGGCACATGCCTTGATTCATGCTCAGAGAATGTGTTCAGCCCAGATATATTCCCCAGCTTACAGAACTGCAGCGTGTTAATCATGTTACACGCACAAAACCAAGCACGTGCGTATGTCCTCTTGAAACCAGAACTACAATGTGTATAAAAAGCAACCCAAACCCAGCACATTCAGCTTACGGAACCACTTTTAGAGCTATGCAAGTTTTAAAATATTTACACAACAGTGTGCATAGGAAGAGATTTGGTTAACTTCTAGTAATGTTTAGTTTTCCTAAATATTTAGTCTGTAAATCTCTGAAAGCGATTTATTGTCACAGACTTTTTTTCAGAGACTTTTATGTGTAACTGAATGATGAATATATTGAACTAAACCAGCCAGGAGAACTTAGGACAAAGTCAAATTAGCTCCATTAGTCCCAAAGGGATTGAATTGAAAGAATTTTCTTATAAACCCAGAGCAATAAGAGCTTTTTAACAATTCCAGAAGCTATTATCTCCTAGAAATGTACAACTTACATGTTTTGTAATGAATCTTTGAAATGTACAAGTTAAATTCACCGCAGAATACATAGTTTTTATTTTACTTCTGTCTTTTTCTACTGTCTTTTTTCTCTTTTTAGAATGTGCAGAGTTATGTAACTTCTAAATTATGGCCTTTTTTTTCTGACTATGACGTCACCTTCTGCTTTTCCTTTTAAAATGGGTTACTGCCTGGTACCCCTGAGGGTTACATATGCTGATGTGTTGTGTGTCTGATCTTACCACCAAAAGATATGGCTCTATTGCAGCTCTGACATCATGTAATTAAAAACATTGCCTTCAGTGAATTACATGGGTTTTTCATTACAAAGCCTTCGGAACTCCCAAATGATTCTGCAACTGATCTCTGGTGCAAGAGACAATTTTTATTTATTCACCAGCCTTTGAGGATGCAGAAGAGTGGCAGAAACGTACGTTATGCTGAAGCCTCCAGGACTTCCAGTGGCCCCAAGAAAATGTTGCAAACATGATAGGAAACGATGAAGATATTTTGTTCCACAACAACGCAATATTATTATAATTATTAACCTTTCTATGGCTGTTATTATTTAGGGGATTTTGAGGTTAGTTCTCGATCCCCCGTGGTTAATTAGCTGTACCCCAGCCAATTGGCTTCAGACTGTAGATGAGAAGTAATAAATGCGGAGGGAAGACTATGACGTGAGCAAGCAGAACAGAGAGGGGAGCAGGCAATAACTTCTGCATAGATCTCTATGGCAGAACCAATTTTGATTGAAAGGTGACTTCCTGTCCCTCCCAGCATCCTTCTGGACAAGCCGTTCAACCGTGAGATGAGCAGGTACCTGGTGCAAAGGGTAAAGAAGTGGCTGAAGGGCAGGGGCTCAAAGGATTGCAGTGAATGGGGCTACATCTGGTGACCTGTGTCCAGTTCTGTTCCTCGGGGCTCAATTCTAGGGCCAAGTCTGTTCAATATTTGTATTGATTACCTGGGTGCAGGAGTTGAATGCACGGTTAGCAAGTCTGCAGCTCACACCAAACTGGGAGGAGCTGTTGGCTGTTTTGAGGGACAAGAGGTCTTGCAGGGGAATCTGGATAGACTGGAGCTCTAGGCAATCACCAGTGGCATTAAACTGAACAAGACCAAATGCTGGATTCTGCACTTGTGATGGAGGAACAGTGGACATGAGACTAAACTGAGAGAGGAGAGGCTGGAGAGCAGCCTGTAGAAGGAGCACTCTGGGGGTGCTGGTTGTCAGGAGGTTCAGCAGGATCCACCAGAGCGAGTCCTGGCAGCCAAGAGGGCAAACCACATCCTGGGGTACATCAAACACAGCATCCATCACCAGCTGGTCAAAAGAGGTGATTATCCCACTGTATTTAGGGCTTATGGAGCCTCACTTTGAGTAGTGTGTGCAGTTCAGTTTAAGGATGTAAAGGCACTTGAATGCATCTACAGAAGGGCACCAAGGCTGGAGGAGTGGCTGGCAGGCGTGTTCTGTGAGGAGCACCTGAGAGCACAGGGTTTGTCTGGTTTGGAGAGGAGGAGGCTGAGGGGTGATCTCACTGCTCCCTACAGCTCCCTGAGGAGGGGAACTGGTCCCCAAAGTGGCCAAACACCAATGGCTAAAGGAGAGCATGTGAGCAGTGCAAGGTCTACCTCTGTCGGGGTCCTGGGGGTCTTCACAGACCTTGGTCTCTGGGACCAACCTCTTTTGGAACCCTCTCTGTCTCCTGTCAAGGGTCCAGGGGATGAGTTCCACCTCAGCCTGGGGTCATCAGTCTGAGCCATTGTGGAGGTGTGTCCATCTCTGCCCCGATATGTTGGATGGTCCTGGGCCCTGCACTGCAGGGGGCTGCTCTCTGGAATGGAGCCCTCAGACCTGGGTGGTAGCTTGTCATGCAGAACTCTTTTCTCCTTCTCCTTCTCCTTCTCCTTCTCCTTCTCCTTCTCTTCTCCTTCTCCTCCCCTCCCCTCCCCTCCTCTTCTTTCTCTCTTCTCTCTCTCTCTTTTCTTTTCTCTTCCTATCAAGTAGGCAAGGTAATAGCAGGTGATGAGAGTGGACTTGGAAGTTGATCAGCAGTGACATCTGATTTCTGGTGTTTTCTAATGAATGTCAGGATGGTTTAGGTTCAGTGGGTCGTGTGCATTTTGGTGTGAACTTGTTCGCTTTTGGGTGTTCCATCGGTGGGGACTTTGCTGTTGGATGTTCTCTTGGTGTAGTGACCACTGATCTGATCTAGCAGTTTGCAACACCCATTTATACCTGTGAGTAAAACCCCAACATTCTCCAAACCAAACATTTCACTATCGAAAGAAATGAAACATTACAGGTGCAGGCAAATAATTTCATATCTAGCCAGCAGGTCTATTTTTATCTCCTCTGAAGCCGGAGTTGCATTTAATAATAAGGGCTGTCACCTTATTATCTGAAGTACCATAAATTTTAAATATTAATTCATGCAGTTTTATTTTTAGCTTAAGATCAAGCTTCGCTTTGTGGTGGGGTTTTTTTGTTTGTTTTTTGGTGGTTTTTTTTTTTAATATGTGAGTCAGGTCTTAATATTCACATTAGGTTGTCTGAGTTGCTTGCATGATATTAAGAGCTGTAGTTTACATTGTGTTAGTCACCCTTGGCTGCTTTGTCTTCAGCCCAGCACAGACCCAGAACTCTCTGACACCGGAGGTGTCTCTGAGGGAGGGCCCAGGACCTGCTAGGTACGAAATGCTCTTGTTCAACGCTTTCTAAATGTGAGTTGTGGGAGGCAGGGAGGGAGGGAGGAAAGAGCTAAATGAGACAGGCAGCGGTCTGTGCAAAGCTGACACTCCGGTGGAATCCTCAGGTATGTTACAAAATTCCTTCAGGAGCTTTTGAACCTGGCTTTAGCTATGCTTACCAGACACCTTGCAATGCTGTGGAAATGTTCCCAGGCTAGGTAGGTGCCAGGAAGAAGGCTCCTATTCACACAGCACTCTATTTAGGCTACTTAATCCCCTAAGTGACAAGCAGAGTATCTTGCAGGCTGTCTCTCCTCAGTGCTGCACTGTGTTTGTGAACATCCCCCGAGGGACTCTGTGCCTTTCTCTCTGAAATCCTCCTTCCCCAACCACACGTGTCTGAGGAACTGCAGGGAGAGGTGCTATTTCTCACGCTGGGTTTGGATGGCACCTAACAATGGATGTCATAATCTCTAGCCACGAGTGTGATACAAATATACAGAAGGAGTGATCTGCTATTATTTGCTTGTACTGCTCTATCAGCCAGAGATAGCAAGGCAATTTTACACCTTCAGAGAGTGAAAGCACAGGTAAGCCTGCGGGTAGAATGATAAGATTGTAGATTGGATTAATCTTCCAAGAAGGATAGCAGGATCTGTATCACCTATCAGACATCTGAGGTGGCCTGGATGAACTGTCTTGTTCCAGGAGCAAGACAGATTAAAGGCAGAGAAACAAGAAGGAAAACTGGACAGAATATCACTTAGACAGCGAAACAGTGGCCATCAACAAGTCAAACCCCACTGGCTACAGTTCTCCTTCCCCAGAGCACCTGGCTTGCTGTGAGTCTCCCCGTTAGCTGTCACAGTGGTTCAGGAGCCAAGGTCCCTGCCAGGGACCTCTGCAGGCTGGCATTTCTTGACAAGGGAACAAAACAGGCTGTGCTGCCTCCAGCCTGCTGACTGAGTGCTCTCCTCACTCCCCATCTCCCTCTGTCTCCTTTTGGTGGTCTGCAGACACTGCCATTCTGTTCTGAAGGAGACACTTTGAGTGAGACAACACAATACTGGTTCGTGAACTTTCGTGGCAGCCCAGCCCAGTTATCCTGCACCTTGTTCTGCCCCTCCCTACTCAGTGGTTCCCTCTACTGAATCACAAACACAAGGGCAAACAAAGCAGAAAGGGGAGGGATACAGCGCTTGCCTTCTCAGTTTTCCCGGGAGCCGACTCTCCTTCCAGCCGTGAATTGCATGGCACTCTACACCTCGCATTCTCAGGCATGCTGGGGTTTTATTTACAGGATTTTGATCTTATTTTCAGCTCTTCCAAATCACAACCAGAATACTGCTGTTATACCACGGACACAAGGTCACAAGGGCGTGCTACAGTTATGAAAGATTAATGAGCTGCTTCATTAACCTCTGCACTTTTGACTGCCTGGAAATATCTCATCTCTGTTATTTTCAAGAAGAAAGAAAAAAGAAGTGTTAGTAAAAGGAAGCAAAATACTTTGGTGTTATTAGAACACTTTTGTGCCAGAATTTAGTGCTGTTTTTCTTTGCTTTATCCTCTCTGTCTGCTCATACCTTCAACTGTGTTCTTCTTTTCCTGCTTTCTCCTTTCTCTCCGGGTCTGCTCTCACATCACTCTGAAAAAAGAAGTGATCTTCTCAGTGATGGAGGGACAACTCACCAATAAACCCCCCAAAATTCAGAGTTTTGTACTCTCATGGCTGTAGTTTTAATCTTCTTTCATTTTGCCTCAGTTCTCCAACACCTGCCATGATTTAATGGTGACTTTAGAGGCAAGTTTATTGTAGGTAAAAGAAGAAAGGTAACTTGCTATTCATGTGGCTGCTTTATGACTACTCTAAAGGAGTATTTGAACAACCCTAAAAGACATATCTAAAAAAGGATAAATTTACTTTCTGACACTAGGTATTCTGCACCACAGGACAATTTTAGACTACACCAGAAATTTGTTTCTGTGCTGCAGTGAAGAAAATGAGTAAATGAGAAAAACCAAAATACTTACAACTTTAGTCGAGCTGCTATTTTAATGAGTTCAGATTTCACCTTAAATAACTTGTTGCCCAGTCTTTGACTTGGTAATTTTTGTCATACTGTACTTTGAATCTTTATAAGAACTAGATCTTATCTGGATCAAGCACTACACACAAAATTTTCCCACTGTGCTAAATTGCTTTTTGAATGTCTTAAATCTCATAGAAGTCCACTAAGCTGCAGATTCCTGAATCATTTACGTGTTCTTAAAACTCTCCTTTAGTTTATTCTCTTCAGGGGTTACAGCCCTACCTCCAAAAGCTAATAATTTACAATTGGACGAGATAGTGAAATAATTGAGGTGACCCTGATTTCGCAGAGGGGAAGAGTCTCCAGAATATTGCTCTGTGCTCAGTAATGACCCTGCTTCTTCCAGGAGAGAGGTGGGATTGGGAGAACGCTGAAGAGCCGCCCGCACAGGCTCCTTGAATGTGATGTGCCACTGCATGGGCGTTGGGCTTAAATCTCACACCTGTACCAAGCTCCTCGCCCAGCCACCCCAGCTCAGATGATGCTGGATTGTCACATCCCAGAGATTTTCTCTGAGTTTCAGTTTTTTAATTTGCTTTTGGACATGGAGGCTCTTCACTGGTTAAAAACAGCTCTTAAGGCTGAGGTACCAGTTAGTGATACCCAGTTAAGCTTAAACCAGCTTCACCAAAGACTGGGTGAAATCCCAGCTTCTTAGAAATTACTGCATAAAACACCCATGAGGGAGGACAAGTCAGGACAGGAGGATCTCATTCCATAAGAACAGAGAGAGGTCAACAGCCCTTAGCAGCCTTTTCATTTGGCAGATGAAGACCTAAATCATGTAATTTTATTTAAAATTCGCTCCTACAATAGATAAGTAATTTAGCTAGTATCTATTAGTAATGTAGCTAGTACCTGTTAGTAATTTAGCTAGTATCTATTAGTAATGTAGCCAGTACCTAAACCATGCAACATATATTTGCTGCCTGAAAAAGGATCCTGGAGTCTGGAGAAAGGCTAAAGCAGTCGAGCTGTAGCAAATTATTTATAAAGGGGCATCAGGCCTTGTGTTGCCTTGCCAAGGCCTGCTTGGAAATGCCCATCAATCGCCTTTAACTGCTGTGCCTAATCTCCCACTTCAATTTTAAGGCCTTTTTTCATCCCTTTTTTCCTGTAAATACACTTTTTCCTCCCCTCCTCACACAGGAACTGGTGAAGGTCAAACGTCAGTCCCTCTTTTTCTCCCGGACAATTTAAAGTCTATAACGATGAACTCTGTATTGAACGCTTGTCTTAGTTCAAGATGTTTCTAACTTGGGCTTTTCACAAACTGTTATTGATTTCCGCCTCCAAACCAGTAAATCCTTTTGTGTAGTAATTCCATAAATACAGTAGAGTTGGGAGGACTTTGAATCTTCATTTGATCAAAAAGTTCCAAATCTCTCAGATAAATCCATGGCTCTCGGTGTCAGCTTGGCAGGTATTCAATCATCTTTCCTTGGACACTAAATGAAATGCCTTGAGTTTATGTTTAATTTTTTGGTAAGCTTCCATGACATCTGTTGGGAATATATTGTCCTCAGGTGACTGTCAATTAAAGACAATTTGCATTTATCATTATGAGAAAGAGGTTATCCGCTTAATAAATTTCACTAACTCTCTTTCTCTTCTTTTAATTTATGGTCACAGACAGTTATAATTTCAGGAGGATGGACGGGGTGAAATAACTATCTGAACCTGCCTAATGCCTTCTTGTAAAGTTCTTTTAAAACTGGGTTAGTAAACCCTAATCCCTATTTTTTTGTACTATTTGTAATAAATCCCATTAGACTCTGCCTTGAAAATATTTGGATTGGATGAAATTAACCTCTTAGAGGCACAAAAGAGGCAGCACTGGCTACTAATTTAGATGTAGGGTCTGAGACTGATTACCAAGTGCTCTTCTTGGCTCCTTGTTCTTTAGGTGTTTGCCAAAGTGGGAAAAGTAGCTGCTTCAACAATTTCAGCTGGAGCCGCTTCTTAAATTTGATCATAGATGCCTGTCTATAATCTGCATTTTTTTAGTGGTAACACAATTCCCCTTCTACCCAGAGGATTGTCCTTCCTTTGGTCTGTGAGGGCTTAGCTGGAAACAACATTACAGGGGTGAGGACAGGTGGGTTTTTTTCCTGCAGAAATGAACTGTCATCAGATTCAAAATATATCTCTTTTATTGCACATCTTTTATCATTCGCTACAGTAAGTGTTCAAAAATACATCATGCAAAAGACCTCCTAAAAGACAAGCACAAATCAAAACCTCCCGGCTCTGTTAAGCATTAAAAACATCTATTCATTAGCGATACTGGTTTGATGGTGTTTTTAACTTTCCCTACTTCTGAGGACTAGACTGTATTCCACAAAAAACACCTTCTTGTTTCTGTCCTGCAGAGACCATCCTGTGCTTGTGTCTCTCTGCTCTCTAGGCAGTGCCCCACTCTGAGAGATACAATCTGAGGAGAATTCAGAGGAGCTGGTTTTGGTCCGAATTTGACTTTCAAGTTTGCTGCTTCTGTTTCAGACTCTGAGAAAGGAGATTTGTGCCTGAAAGTTTGTCTTTCCATTATCTGTCCACATCTCTAACCTTTCCTTCCAGCCTTGATTCATTATATATTAGCATATCACAGCCACAGCAATAAAAATAAATAAATAAATATATTAATTAATTAAATAAATAAAAAGAAGAAGAAGAACTGAAGGCTCATTTGAAAAAATAAAGTTGTCCTTGCAGGGTCATAGATTTGAATTGTTTACCATTCCTTTGGATAAAACCATCACTTTTTTTGTTTGATCTAATTCACTCTTGGCCATATATTTTTCCCTCTGATATTCCTGCAGTGTCCAAAGATTTTAAGCAAGTGGCTTGCTGGCCAGATAAAACAAGAAGGCCACAGCTACACTTAGCTAAATCAAGACTTTGTCATGGGTTTGCAATTTCTTTCCCAGAGGCTTTCAACATAAAATTCCTCTCAATTTATCAAACAGTCCCTAATGCTCTTTAACATCCAGTTAAATTTAATGCTTTGTATATTTTGTTTTCAAACAAAAAAGCTCTGCTTTTTCCATGCCTCCTTATTCCCAAATGCAAGGTGAATGTGACCAAGTGAAATTCTTTTATCACAAGCAATAAAGCCAGTGGTTATTAAATATTAGTCTGTCATTTGCATTGGCTTTGCTGCATCTTTAATGAAAAGCTTGATAAAAGAAGTGCACAGGAGCCCACAAGAAATGCTCTAGGATAATAGTTCTTCCTTGTAAAGGTTTGCAAATCCCTGAGCGTGATCAATAGAGGAATGACATCATCTTTGCTATGATGCCATGCTGGGTCTGGCAAATATTCACCATGTCTGAAAATGACCAGTTACTGAAACTTCTTTCAGGCTATGTTTGTGTTTATTTAAAAAATACAAAACAACCAACCATCCTCTTTGTGCATTAACTTTCCTTCATTCCAACACAAAAAAAAGCATTGTTTTGTTTGGTTTTGGTTTTTTTCTTTAAACTAAGGTAATCTTTGGAAAAGTCTCATTTTCCAACAGTAGTTCCCCAAGTTATAGGAGCACTGCTGTGGTAATCCGTGTGCTGGATGTGAGCCACTGCCATGTTCACTAGGAGGTGGCTGAGAAAACAGTGTTTGCTTATTAATTCTCTTTTGTGTCTTAGGGTTTGGACCAATAAATTAGACACTCATGCACACAACTATTCATGGATATTTACTTATGAATATACACTCATATATGTACATGCTTTCATATATGTGTACATATACAGACATATGGTGCAATTTAAAGGACTCAAGCCAAGAAACATAACAAAGGATGATTTGAGGGAACTGCGTTTATAGGAAACACGGTGTTTTTAAATCAGTAAGTGCCCATGAACAGCATAGGCAACCACCAGCTCTCTAACACTTTGCTTAGATCCAGCACCCCCACCATTTTAATCTGATGGAGCACATGCTCTTAAAAATCAACCTGCCAGCAACTGGCAACAAAAAATTGGCTGAAATGGGTCAAATGCAGCATTCACTTGGCAGATGACAACACCTGCTGTTCATCTGTCTGCATTTAAAGAGCTGGGCCAGCTTGCAGTTCATCAGCACTGCTTTTGTTCAGGGTCTGCCTTAGGAATGAGTGTCTGCGAAGTTCCAGGTGAGCGCCTTCTTCCGTTCCTCTTTACAAGGGAAAGGAGACACTCAAAATAAACTCACGAGGGATGTCAAGTAATTGGGAAACAACACTCCTTCTGAAACACTCTGTTAAAGCTGTTTTAACCAAGCGTATATTTGCACAGTGCTCTACATTACGTTCAGCTTACTTAATGTTTATGTGATTTGACTTTTTTTCCCTCCTGCTTATATCTGGAGCCTGGTGCAAAGTGGAAACCCATTAACTCTTCTACACTAAAGAAACATACAGAGAGCACAAAGAGCAAGAAAATTAGAAGACCCCTGGGCTGACCTGCAGCCTGGCTAACATGGACTGAGGCAGGGATAACACCGTGGGAAACTGGTGTTGAGCTGTATCCCATCAGAAATCACACACAATGGAATCACAGAATCATTAAGGGTGGAAACGACCTCCAAGATGTTTGAGTCCAACCCTTGACCAAGTATCACCGTGCCCACTAAACCATATCACCAAGTGCCATGCCTACTCGTTTTTTGAACACTTCCAGTGATGGTGACTTCACTTTTTCCGATGCTTAACCACTGTCTCAGTGAAAACATTTCTCCTGATATCCAACCTAAACCTCCCTTGGTGCAGCTTGAGGCCGTTTCCCTTTGTCCTGTCCCTGGCAACCTGTGAGAAGAGACAGACTACCAACTCCCTACAGTCTCTTTCAGGGAGCTGTAGAGAGTGATGAGGTCTGCCTTGAGCCTCCTCTTCTCCAGGCTGAACAAGCCCAGCCATTCCTCTTAGGACTGATGTTCCAGACCTTTTGCCAGCTTTGTTGCCATGGCACCTCAGTGGCTTTCCTGTCGGGAGGGGACCAGAGATGGACATAGGACCCAAGGTGTGGCCTCACCAGTGCTGAGTACAGAGGGACAATCACTCCCTGGTCCTGCTGGACACGCTATTGCTGACACAGGCCAGGATGCCACTGACCTTCTTGGCCACCTGGGCACTGCTGGCTCATGTCCAGCTGTTGACCAGCACCACCAGGTCCTTTTCTGCTGGGCAGCTTTCCAGCCACTGTTCCCCCAGCCTGCAGTGCTGCCTGGGGTTGTTGTGACCCAAGTGCAGGACTCAACACTTGTCCTTGTTGAACCTCATCCCACTGGCCTCATCCCATCGATCCAGCCTGTCCAGATCCTTCTGCAGAGCCTTCCTGCCCTCCAGCAGTTTGACACTCCCACCCAGCTTGGTGTGGTCTGTATGAGAGGCCAAGCAGTAAATGCAGAGTTAGTAGGAGAAACCTGCTGAAGGCAACGGTTTCTCTGCATGGAAACTGGTATGCATTCCAGTTTGGCTATAAAGACACTGCATGTCAAGGGGTTGCTTAAATCAAGGTGTAGATAACTTCCTTGGCTTCACAAAGTGTTTTCCTGTTATCTAATAATGTTAAATCAACCAAAACAAAGAGTTTCCCTATTGAAGTTGAAGCTATCTATTTATTTCCCATGGAAAACTTCACTGACAACATATGGATTCCTGCAATGTACTTCTATAAAGTGGTTGGTTCTACAAAACTGTTCTGTCAAAGAGCAAAAAAAATGGCTGTGCTTTGACTTAAGTCTTGTTTGGTGGCTTTTGATCCATCATCACATTAAGACCCTGCACTTTATGCCACCAATATATTTTCAAAATTCTGTCACTATGCTTTTATCTTTTGGACTTTCCTTTCAAGCTTAGGTGCTGTGAACAGTTCATGAATTGCAATTTCAACCTGGCAGCCTTTAAAATTTGCCCTCCTCAAAAATTGTCTTGTCAAGTGTCAGAGACCTAGAGCTAGAAGTAAACAGAGTTGACAGGACCATTTAACTTCTATCTTAAGCATTCCTCCTGTAATAACACAGGGATGGCATAAGGAGATCCAAGAATCCATTATCCAGCTCCTCTCCTGACATACTTTAGGTAGTTAATGCAGGACTGGTTTATTGCTGAAAAAGTCTTTGTGATATTTAGTCACATACTTTCATTGTTAATTTTGTGTTTAGTAGGCTGGTTTTCTGTTATCTTCTGCTTTACCCCTGAAGATTTTTAAGTGTTTGACAATTTCAGCTGCACTTTTCTGGATGGGTAGACCCCTTGGAAATACTGAGTCCCTGCAAACTTCGTGGTGAGACAAGACTGGGGAGGAGAAATGAGGTAATTGTGTGATTTTTGTACTAATAGTGAGTCCACATAGAAGCTTATCCATGAATCCACACAAAACAGGATTTACTGTTTCTGATATTCAGAAGTTAAAGTTTCCCTTTTCTTGTGTCCACGTTCATGACTGAGAACAAGCTGCACCCACAGTTAATCCTCTCCAGGTACATGCATGCTATCAAATTAGCCTGTCGTCTCTACACATGCACACTCACTTCGAGCAGTCTGCACTGAACATATTTCTCCAGTCTTTTATCACTTTAGTCGCCCTCATTGGATTCTTTCTGATTTATTTCATATTTTGGGTTGAAGCCAGTGCTTTTCCACCAGCACCAACCTGACTTACAAAATAAATCTTGGCATGAGAGAAGGGAAGGTAATGGCAGCCCCGGAGTGGTGTATACAGCTGCAGACCTGGCCTTGCAGAATCGATGTAAAACAGGGCTGTTATTACTCCCTCGGTTCCTCACTGGGTAATACTGCTCTTTATGCATTTCAAAACAGCAATCAGCTCTTTCTGCAGTAGCTTCACACTTCATGCTTGCCTGGAGTTAATGGGCTCGGGCTGTACTGGGATCCCTTGATTAAGCTCTGGTATGGGGAAACACTTCAGGTGTACTATGTTGGATCTCAGCCCCAGCCTGCAAAGCAGAGCCCCTCTCTTTCCCCAGTGAAGCACCTTGAGCATATGGCTGGTTTTATTCTAGTGCTTGCTGCAGTTTAGCTTCCTCCTTTGCAGTCTTAACTGCTCTTCTTAGTGTGTCTTTGGCTATTTAGGCCAAACAGCCCAACCTGGTTGTCCACGTTAGACATTCAAAGCCCTAACCATGCACTAAACAAACAGGCTGACTTCTATTTGAATTTTGTTTTCCCTCAGTTTCTTCAAAATCAGTAGGATTCCCGAGTGCTTGAGAAGTCTGAACATCACGTCACTTTTGGGGCATATAAAGTTTAAGACTTAAGGGTTGATACTGCCAGAAAGTGGAATTTAGGAAAAGGAAGCTCCTCAGACACATGTGCCAGCAGGGGCACTGGGAAAAGAGAACCTCAATAAAGCTAAAAACCTGGCAAATTCATTGCTGTGTGTTTGCCATATGTTATACCACACTGCTGTAAAGATCTAGGTTCAGGGGTGTTGGACTCAGCTGATTTGTAATGGCCAAGGAAGCTGAGCATACAGTGGGCATACATTTAGCCAGTCCCACCTATGGAAATCATATGTCAGACTACTCCATTGCCTCAGTCAAGGTACACTGAGAAAGGGCTTCCACAGCTCAGCCACTTCTGAACACCAAGCAGAGCCTGACTTTAGCAAAAGCTCAATTTTCATTGTGTTCCTGGAGTATCAGAGAAGGAAAAATGTCTTCATTGCTCCTCCGGTTGGTCTGATTAGACTTTTCCTCTGTACCTGATAGGTGAGCCCTTACCTCAGGAGCCAAGGGTTATGTCTCTAGGAGGATGGCTCCTGCTGGAGCTTGCAGAGGCAGCTGTTTCGAAGACACCACTCCAAGGTACAAGTCTGCCAGACTGAAGCTCAGCAGCAGAAATATGCTGTCTGGCATAGGTATATGGTGTATTAATTACTGCTATGTCTAATGGAATTACTGTGTGAACTGATTTGTCACAACTGACCATATTTATATACATATAGATATATTAAAGAAATGTAACAAGTAGCATGCACACACAAAAACTCAGTTGTTTATATGTGTGCTCCCTGTGGGAAATCTTGCTTTTTTTCCTTGAATGAAAATAAGCAACCCTCCACTATCCCCAATGTTTTGCCTGGGAATTCAAGTGGGTGCTTCCCAAGGTCTTCCTTCTCTTTGAAACAAACTTCCAGTCCAAACTGGACTTCTTACAAGGGGCCACCCGTGTCACCTTTTGGTGACTCACTACGGTACTTCATGGATGGAATATCCCAGGCAGAAGCTCTAACCAGCAGCTGAAAGAGGATGCTAGAGCTACAACTCCCATGCAGATTTTGAAACATCCATGTGTTTTCCATCTTCCAAGTACTGCTCAAAACGATACAGCTTTTGGTAGATGAAATGGACAGAAGAGATACTCAGAGGAGCCAGAGACTAAGTTTTCAGTTACAGAATCTGCTTTTCCAGCACCATGTACCTTACAATCTGTGGTCACTTTTTAAGCAAGTAATTAAGCATTAGTGTGAAGTGTGTAAGAAAAATTATACCCATTTAACAGATGTCTGGATGGAAACACAGCAAAGCAGTGGCCAGGAGTCCCCGGGAGAGCCAGTAGATTGGATTCATTTCCAGCTGCTGTGTCAGCCTCTTCCATAACACAGCATATTCTCTTCCAACAGCAGTTTTTGCAATTATTCCTCAGCAGATCAACTTTCTTTGAGCTACAGCGCCTGAGCGGATGTTTTGATTCACCCTCCTCACCTAACAAGCAAATGCTCTTTGTCCCTGGAGACTCTTTCTCTGAAATTGCTCTCTTACCTTGGGACAGTGACCTCAGGACCAAACCGGTGGCTCTGTGAAAGAGCCCAAAGTATTTGGCATCGCTGCATTGATGAAACAAGTTGTCCACTCTGGACTGGTGAGGAAGGAGCCTTTGAAAAATTGTTCCTGGTTGTAAGTAGCTGTTCTAGTCTCCAAAATGCCTTGCTGCTACCCATTAGTTGTGTCTTATTTTGGCCATGGCTCAGATATTTTATAATGCAGTATGCTGCCTTTCAAGAAGAATCAACCAAGATTCTTTTTTCTTTCATATTTCTTTATCCTGTATTTTTATAAGCCAAATCCACTATAAGCATAGGAAAAACACTCTCCTTCTGCTGATAAAGCTACTTTATTTTTGGTGTTATAATTTTGCAGTACAGCTATTTTAACATAACACTTATTGTTAGAGGCTTATTCACCCTAAAAAAAAAAATGAAAAAGAAAAAGAAAAAGAAATCATCATTAATGGTTAGAGCTTCTAAGTAGAAACTGTTCTTATTTGCATTACTGTAACACTCTCAGGTCTCTTAAGACATCTTGCCCTGGCCTTCATATTATACACAGATATTACAGACAAACAGTAAGATGCCATTTACCATTCCTATCCCTGAAGAGCCTTCAACCTTCTTGTTAGTTGCCTGACTTGTATGCTCATTACTTATTTTTCCTCCCATCCATATGCAGTTTCTTCTTTCCATTTAGCTATTTTTACTCACAGGATTCATCCCTACCATGGCAGTGTTTGCAAACAGCAGTGATATTATTCTGGCACTGTGCAAATACCACAGTCTCAAAGTGAAGTCCTTACAGTTTAAGATATAGGCTTGCTTCTGGGGCGGGTTTATTTAAAGAGGGAATTGTGCCTGAATATGAATATGAATATGAATAGAGCTGGGCCAGTTTTATATTAGTTTCACTATGAAAACAAACTTTCATACCCAATCCTACATCTCTTTCATTTACTTTCCCTTTATAGCCATGTAATTCCATATACTTTGAGGAAATGAATTATGTCTCATGCCAGCGCTAACAACAAGAGAAATAAACGCAAACAACACGGTACACAGGCAAACACTGCAGGACACAGCCATTAGAGGACACGCTGGAATGCAAATTGTATGCTTCAGATGCTGGAAAACATTGTAAGGTGTCTGTGTTTGGTTATTTTTATTCCTCTCAAAGTGCCCAAGATGCTCAGTGGGTCTGTTACTCCAGAATGGATTACACGACGCAATTACTTCAGCGGAGGGAAACACTTGCCTGAAACTACATGGAAGTCAATTTTATGCAGCTGAATTTGGATTTCAAAACAGCCTCCCTCTTGTCGAGGTGGAGGCAGTGAAATGAAGCTCCTAAGTCACACTGGGTGGCAGGAGAGGCGCTGGAGCAGGGAGCCCAGGAATGGGGACATGGAGCAGAGCTGCCCGGGGTCGTAGTGGGCTTGGGGACGGCTCCACTGGCAATCGAACACTGGCCAATAAAAGCCGCCTTTGGCTTCGTCTCCTCACCTCCATGTTTTGACTTTATTTTGCTTTTGTTCCTTTATTATTCCATCCCCTACTCCAGGTTGAGGGGATTATTTTTGGTTTGTTTTCTTCCTTCTTTTTTTTTTTTTTATGGTCCCCATCAAGCAGCTGTTCCTGGTGTGGGCGCCTGATCGCTGCTGCTTTTCATTTGCCAGAGTCCCTGCAGGACTCTCGTGTCATCAACACCTGTTCCTTATTCTTCTGAGTGGTGACTAAGAGGCACATTAACCAGCTCCTTCCTATTGCCGAGGCACACAAAACCACACTAAGCCTCTAATTCTGTTACCTTTCTTTCTTCCTTCTTTTTGTTTGGTGTGTTGGTTTGTTTTGGTGGTTTTTTTTTTTTCCCCTGGCTCCTTCCATTATAGAAGGGCAGAATTCCTGGTCCTTTTTCCAGATCATTGTCAGCTGTTATTAGTAGTGTCCTCCCTTGCCAACCCACCACCCACTCACCTTTCAGCAAGTCAACAGCACTCTTAGTACCTGCTTTTGTCTTGAACACGTGCAAAACAATTCTGCTCATAAACCAGCTGTAAGTTTAACTTTTTGGCTCTTACTTTTTTTAATTCTTTGATGAAATGGAGAGAAATGGGTCTTTCCCCTGACTTTGGCAATAGTTTTCTCTCTGTAAAAATGCATTGTAGTTTGTGAGCTAGACTTAAGTCCTACAGTTCTCACTGCATTAGTTCTCTTCCAAAGTGTCATTTTAGTACAGCTAAGGAAATAGTAACTGATGTGACTGTTATAACTGTAGTTGCTTGAATGCTTATTGCTCTAGATATAAAATACATTAATTAGACTGGACTCACTCGCCAAGAAGTTAGTTTTGGCAGAGCTTTTCTTGGTGGGCAGTAAGGAGGACTGGGTTGCTTATTTTATTTTAAAGCTTTGATAAGATGTTTAAAGAACCTCATGGAAGACAATACTAAATCTAAATACTCTGCTTTAAACAGGCAGAAAATTCAATTAACCATCTTTCCCTAGAGTAGCAATATAGCAGGCTTCAGCAGGTGTGTTACTATTGCAATATCAAAATAAAAAGTCTAGGCAGCCTTTCACTATAAAAATAAGTGAAATGCAGAGCAGATGCTGTAATAACCATTAATTTACATTCACCAACTATATTTGTTGTAAAAGTAGATGAGGACACTGGAAAAACAAGTTATTTTTGGCACTTCCATGCAATATCACAAGAAAACTACTGTAACGTGTTTAGCAGAGCAATGAATACATATTGGCCAAATTTATCTCTGCTATAACCCTGCAGAAATTTAGAATGAATTCAGTCCTAAATTTCACTTTGTGGAAGAAAGTATAAGATTAAAGGAGTTTATTGAACATCACCAGAAGTTTTCCAGATCTGGTACTGAACTAACTTTAAAAAACTTCACAAGGAAAACAGAATAATACATGGACTTTACCTAAACTTTACTGCTCAGAGTTTACAGCTATAACCTCCTATTAGAAACAGATTTTAATGAGCTGTGTAACAACCTCTATCCAGAGGAACTCCAGAGGAGAGCAGCATTTCTTGGGTGTTGATTTCTGTAAGACTTTTGTGCTGGGGTCTTTGTACTGATTTAACCACCCAGCAAGTCCCTGCAGAGCCACAGAGAGGTGTGGGCACAGGGTCAGCAGTCTTAGATTGTAGGGTACCTTTCACCTGGGGATGCTCAGGTGCTGTAGATACAATTAAATGAACTTGCCATAAGTCAATTTGTGCTATTTATTTATTTTTAGGCATGAAAGCAAAACACTCAACCACCTTACTGGTTTACTGGAAGAGTTGAAAGTCCTCACAGTGTTCAACTAGTGAAATAATTTGCTCTTAAACACCTAGGACTTGTGTCACCTCTGTCTGTGGTGTAATATTTGACAGCCCTTTCTACTAGAGGTAAAGTGCGAGAGCCAGAGAAATCATTTCAAAATTATTATTGGCTTCATCTTTTTCCATTACATACTGGTATTAAACCAGAGTTTTGACTTCTCTGCAAAGTTGTCTTTTCATATTGAGACTACAATCTAACAGGCCGTGGTTCTAATACAATCAAGGCATGAGTCCTTTTTGTCTCTGATTGTCATTCATGCAGGTGGGTGCTCCTGATATTTTGTCTATATTTGCCTGTATTACAAATCAGATTTCTTTTTTAGAAAGCTCTATTATGTGACTGCCTCAGTTTTGAATGGAACCTTGATTAATATCTTTTACTGGCGACTTGCTAAACCTGTGAAACGCATCAGTGAGAATTGTTTCAGGCTGGCTATGAAGCCAAACTCTCAGGGTTTCCAGCTAACCAAAAAAAGCCACACATTAAAAGAAAATTGCCCTAGTTTCACTTTAGCAGAAGAATTCGCAGAAGAATTTATGCTATCGTCGTTGAAAAGTTTAAACTTCTCCCCCCTCCTCTGATTTTTTGCTGGAAACAATTGAGCAAATTCGCTACAGATTTCCTGCTAGAGTCAGTTCAAGGTGTGCATTTTTCAGAGACAAAAAAAAGATGCTTGAAACCTTTTATTCCAACTGGAAGTGTTACCATTGTGCTGCATTGCATCCTTATTTTTTTAGTAAAAGAGCTACTGCTTGAGAGTCTCCTGCTGAGCAAATTTGAGCAAGGTGAGATAAGTGGTCAGACAGTGACTTTCGGTGATTCTCCCCCATCAATCACACAAAGGATGAGGGGAGGAGGAGAGGGAAAGAGGGGGATTCTCCAAGGAAATGAGGAGATGTGTGATGGTTTGAGATGCTTTGGGAGAGGGAGACACCTTGTAACAGAGACAGGGCAATAAAGGGGCAGCGTGGCATCCGTGGCTGTGGGAGTTTTCAGTGCCCGTGTGCATCCTAGTCTGGTTCTGGCTTTAACTGTGACACGGGGGGATATTCACACAACGTGATGTGGTGATTTCACACTGCCAGATGCTTTCCCTGGACTCCCTCCCATGTCAGTGGAAAGCAAATACTTCTCTGGAGGGCAATTCAGAGAAGGAGCCTAATTTAGTCGGGCAGAATTGGTCTTCAGAGAATATCTGCTCCTCTCCATTGCCTATAGGGGGCATCTAAATCTGGGTTTAAAGGTAGAGGGTGTCATTACTTTCTCTTTTCCTGCTGCAGCTCTGGTTTTAAATGTCCTGAGTAATTGGGCTATGCCATGTTTCTTTTAGAGGTCTGTCAGCTCACAAGGGAATGCAATTCAGAAGCCAAACTTGAAGAGCCTCAATTCTAAGACCTAATGCATTTAAAAGATACAGGATCTAAAACTGGAATCTCTGTTAACCAGCTGGTAATGGATTTATAATGAGCATATGGTCCCAGGGACTATAACCAGAGTGCAGGATTGATCGTAACTAGCTCCATGGGGTAGAAATAGGGGAAAAAACACGTGCCATGCTGTGGACAGGTGTTTTGTATCCAAATTGCTACCTGGAAAGGGAGCTCTGAACTTTATTTGCATTGAGCACAAAGCCACAGAATGGTGTTTTCAAGAAAAATGACAGTTCAGTGGAAGTTATGTCTACCTCAGCAGGTGTAAAGTGAGTAGATCTGTGGGATGAAAGAGTGGATATTGAGCATCCTGAGTCCACTGTGCTGTTCTTTGGACTGGTTTCAGTCTGGTCCTGCAGACTGGAGCACTGGAGTGGGAGCATTTTGTGCTCTCAGATTACCTTCTTGTCCTAAAGGTATGCACATGATGCACACCGAGACAACTTCAGGAGGTGGGAGAAAGTGAAGTGACACACACACATCTTTCACAGAATAAGGAAAGGAAGAAAGGTAACAGCTACTTTTAATAAAGGAGCAAACTTGCTGCATTGTGGCTTGTACTACTGGCAAGCAAAGGAGTGTTGCTGTCCTGGTAAGGGCTGCAAAGCTCCGGTCAGTGGTGAGGTGTTCCATGAATTCTAAACCAAAATCCCAATTCACGTGTGCTTTAGTTACCTGGAAGGGATGCCAACAGGAAAGCTACACACGGTGGTAGAGAATGCATTCTCCAATTTTGGCATTATTGCTTTTATTATATTATTTATTATTTTGCCTTTATGTATATAGTTTGGGTTTTTATGCTTCTCATTCATTTTTCCTTTCTTTATTTTTGTCATTCTTATGAGCTTAAGAAGACTTCAGAGAAAAACTGATATAGTCACATCCAATGGCACGTCTGTGCTTTAAACTTCCCATTAACTTTGTGCATAGCAAAAATTAAATTATTACCTTCTGGTCCAGACAGTACAACATGTAAAGGCACTAACTCCACAAGAGCTTGGCTAGATTTCCAAGTGTGGGTAATTAAGGACCTGCCAACCTTAACTGTGGCACCATTACAACAGCAGCTTTCTCCTACTGACCTACTATTGCTCTCCCCTGGAGACGCAGCTTTGAAGGAATAACCATCAGCAAATTCCACTCAGGCACTTGCCCATCTCCCAGGATTCTCAGAAAGGGTGGGGAGGTGAATGCCTGTGTGTTTTTAATGTGAACAGGAGGAAGGGATTGGTGATCACCAGAGTATCTGAAAGACAAAGAAGCACAACCTGGGCAGCTCTTCAAGCAGAGGTGACCTGAAGTCACAGTTCTGAGTTCCCTTTAGAGCTGTTGTGCTCAGCTATGATGCACTTTAATTAGAATTTGGAAAGAGTACAAAGAGAAGCGTGGATAGGAAAGGGAAAAGCGGTTTATTTGCCTCACCTAAAATTCAGAGTTAGCAGAGAACTTGCCAGAGAAATGCACATTCTTATTGCACTTGCTAGAGCACACAAATCCCATTTATTAATATTGCAGCAGAGGATGGTACAACTGTAATCATTTGCGATTTCAATAATTTATATCAATACACAATTCATGAATTCTGTGTTTGCACATTTGGAGAATGCTACAGCTGAAGAGGATCTATTGAAAATGTAAGAGATGAGTATTTCTAATAATTTCCATGTTCTTTTCAGTTCCCTGGAAGAACAAGACAGCTACAAAATGCAAAGATCCAGGTAACTACTGACACTAAAACTGCTGCAAAATTCATGAATGAATGCAGGTCATAAAACAAGAAAAAAATTACCCACGAACCTGAGTGTTGAAAACAGTGTGTAAACACTGAATTTTTAGCTCTGGAGTCAGCAGAGAGCACAAAACCATCTCTGTTCAAACGAAATCAGCAGCTCACTTTTCTGTTTTGGTACCTCAGTACATATGGGGTTGTGTTCATATATCTGTGCCAGGTGCATAAAACGCTCACTCTCTTCAGTGCATACAGTTTCCAAAGCAATGGGCATCAAAATGCCACGGGATACACAGCCCAGTGCCAAACCTTCTGAGGACCCTCAGCAATTTTGGGGCAATAGGACTTCCCCACTGCCCGTGAAGTGAAGCATTCTGATGTGATGTCCAGGAGCCAGGACAGCCAGGGAAGTGTATCACCAGCACTTGGTAAGTCTTTTGGGAATGGCAACGTCGGTTGCAAGAGGCTTTTCTTTTGGTTGATTGGTTGGTTTTATTTCCATGTTTCAAGTTTTGGGATGCTGGTGAAAGCCCATTTTTGTGGGCGTGTAGAGGTGGAGCAAAGCTGCTGTAAATAAAGGGAAATACACAAAATAAAAGGTTAAGTCTGCTGCCAGGCTGTCAGTTCATGGAGCCAGTCCTGCCTAGCCAGCACATAACAGTGTAGGAGAGCAGGGCAGAATCTCCTCTGCTGCCAAACCAGTTCTATTGGAAAAGACAATGTGTCATCTGTCACACTCGATGGCATGAGAGCTTTCTTTCCTGGACACAAAATGTAAACATTGCCAGAGGTTGGAATTTGGACTTGGCTCTTTGATTTATTTATGTTATTTGTCATGAAAAAAAGAAAAAAAAAAAAAGAAGACAAATGGAGGGAAATATCTTCAAAAGAAAACTGATGACCAGATGAGAAACAATAGTGGAGATGAGGTGAGGAATTACAGTTGTTTAGATTTCTTTTGAAGAAAGATCAGGTTACATTTTCCTAGCTGTCAGAACTCCTGATAGTTTAATTTGTAAGTCTTTTTTGTGCCAACCTAATTTTCACTGATGACATGAAAACTTCATGACTCAAAAATTAAATTTCATTTTTTATAGGTGACTTCAAATCAAAGAGAATTTAAATAAAACTTCAAAGCTCCTGTTAAACTGAGAAATTCCTGCCCCAGCATTAACCAGTGTTTATAGTGTTTATGGAGACACTGCAACGAGTTTTAACACAATCAGAAAATTCTGTAATCGGTTTGTTGCCACAATTAGTTTCAATAGCAGAGGTGACAGTCACAAAACCCCAGCACCATGCCTGGTTTTGCAGCCCCCACAAATGGTAGTGCAAGCACAGATGTGAAATTTTCAGAGTGTCCATACCAGTGATTGATTGAGCGTGTGCTGCTTCATGAGAAATGGAAATACCCTGCTGAATATGCGTTCAGCTCTCCTTTTAATAGAGGGCAAGAAGGGCCCCAAGGATTATTTATTGTTTGGGTATGAAAAGTGTCATTCAGAAACATGGCATCGTAATGAGAAATTCTAAATTTATGTATATTTTTTCATCCAAAAAGCTAAACTATTCAGCTCAGCCATCAAGGAAGCAGAATCTGAATGATTAAAGGATCTTCTTCTCGTAGAGAAAAATAATTGACATTTGCAATTTTTTGTTTGATAAAGCTCTGCCAAAAAAGGCCTAAAAATCCAGTTTGCATGTGTTGTTGAGAATGCTGTTTTATAATGCAGACACTATAAATTACAAGGCCATAAACAAAGAGATTCTAGTAATGTCCTTATCCAGATGAGCTGTGCCCTCCTGATTAATCATGTCACCGGAAACCTACGTAATCTATAGCTGCCTATCTTATTTATCTGTTTATTGGACTATCAAATGTTCCCATTTCATTAAGTGCCTGCTCTCTACTGAGAAGGTACTTAACATTTTGCATCCTGTAGGCTTTGCCCAGGGCTGGTAGCCCCGCTCAGCTCCTGCTGTTTTCCAGGCAATGCTGTGTGGCAGCAGCTCTCCAGTCAGGGCACATTTCTGATTAGAAGGCCTTCCTTAGGGTGCTAAAGTCATTTTGGTACATAAATTATTTGGAGGAGCTCTGCAAATAAGGCTAGACATCCTCTAAAAATCAGAATGCCCTTTTTCTCCCTGTAAGCACCTTAAGCATGTGCCAACTAAGTGACAGCACGAGGATGTCCCTGCCTCAGGAAAACTGCCTGTCTTGAAAGAAAGGAGGTTTCTGAGGGCAACTCGACGTGTTTTTCTTCAGTGCTTTCCAGAGGCAAGTTCACAATTGAAGCCCTAGGCTTGGTCTGTAGTCAGGGGAGAGAGGGATTTCCAGAGGGCATGTCTGAGCCACAGGTAGGCTCACCTGTCCTCTGGAAATGCCTCTGTTCTTCCCCTGACTCAGACGAGCCAAAGATGATCAAAGCTCCAGCAGAGGAGCAGAGATGTGGGGCACCAGCCAGGCTTTAGGGGGGCTGCAGCAGGCTCTGATCACACTTGTCACGAAGTGATGGGCAGTCGAGTTGTTCTGGCAAAGAACAGGAAAGGAGAGGAATTCACAGTTGGAAATAGTTTTTCAAAACATTACGGAACATTCAAAGAAAAAAAGTTACTTGAAGGACAGAACAAATTGGACAAATAAATCCTGTGTTCCCTCCCTTCATTCTTCCAGGTCAAAAATTATCGGTCTCTAATTTTTCTGGTGGATTTTCCTGGTAGCTGACATTGTCAGAGGAAAAAATGACCCTTTTTAAGGGAGGAAAAGGGGAGAAGGGAATGAAGGAGATGCAGTCAAAAACACCACAGGTTCCAAAAGATATGGAAAGCGAGTAGTGGTAGAGGAAGATTTGAAAGAGCAGGGGAGAACTGTGAAATTATCAAACTAATCTGATCAAATTTGATCAAGTTAATTTGTTTTTCCAAACATGAATATGCAGAGGATGCATGGTATGTGTGCGCACATAAGAAGGATAAAATCAGGGAAAATAAAATCTCTCAAGGCTGTGTTAGTCGTGCATAAACCATTTCCAGGAAATTAAAAGCTCCCATTGTTGAGCGCCGCCCAGTCTTGCCTGGCACTGTATGATACCGTTTAACCATCATTATTTGGTCTCCTAGTGGCTACTCTAAGTCTTACTCGCAGTAGTTTAAATCCCTTCGTGTCCTGTTCGTTGTGGAGAAGGAGAAATAGGACATGCTTCTCCTCTGTTCTACAGCTTGCTACATATTTGAACAATTACGGTGAGAACTCAGAGCGTTCTTTTCTCTTGTCTTTACAACCCTCACTTATTCAGATCTATTTCCTACGCCCAGCTGTTTTCCATCTTTATTAATGAACATGCCCAAAACTGCCCCGAAAACTCCCCTAGAGAGCATCTTTCTCAGTGATGTAAAAATATGTCCTTGTGTTGACAGGCAGCACGCTCATTTGTATGTCGTCTTATTCGTGACAGGACACCACTATTGATTCACATCTTTAAAACCTGCTCTAATACCCATTTTTCCCCCATGGTTAAGATATAGGTTGCTGTCTTATGAGTGAAGCTTGACTGTTCCTGGAAAACTGCATCTTGTACTTCTTGGCACGTAATTGCCTTTGTTTTTTTCTAATTCCGGCCCCAACCTTTTAATGTGCCCGCAGTTACATCCACCTCGAGCTCATCAGGAAGTGTGAGAAGCATGTTCTCTCTTTCCTCACTCTTGGTACTTCTGCCAACACTGGCAGGGCCCAGGACGAACCCCTGGAATGCCCCAGGACACACGGACATCAATAACCAACCACTGTAATCGCTCTCTGACCATCCTTCCCCAAATCCTTGTGCGGCCACCTCTCAATAGTCCCACCAGGAAGCAGTGATGCATTTAGACAACTTTTCCCACTTCAGCTCTTATTTTTGGCTGCACTTCACAACGAACACTGGTATTTGTCCAGCTGCCTTCCATCTTCCTGGTTGGCCGAATAAGGGTCTGATTATTTTCCAACAACTTTTGTAATTACCCCTGAAGGAGTAAATCGCTGTCTGTTACGTACAGTCCATCTGTCATTATTATAACTGTTCCTCTCTTCGTAATATTTCCATGTGGGCTTTAACTGGCAAGCTCGTGCAGCCTGGCGAGGGTTTCGTGAGCTCTCTTGTCTGTGCTGTGAAGAACAAAGGCCACGTTTCAAAGGTAGGAAGACAACACTAACGAGTAGAGCTGCTGCTGCTCACCAAGAAGGTGTCCCTCACTTCTAATGTGCTCTGGGTTTATGGGTCGTTTGGTGTTTAAAAATCTCTGTACTGATGCAAGGCATTAGCAAAACCAGGGGAAACTGGCTGTTCTAGCATATGTTTTTCTACGTAGCCACCTTTATTTAGACGAAAAAGGTAGTGGAGAGCTCTCAGAAGGTAACTTCATGCCCTTTCCTGCACAAGCTCTGTGGACCTTCAGTGTGCCTTGTTTCAGATTCCTGGCCAGAGTGAAGGTTTCTGCCTGTGGTGTTGGCTGGCACTCTGTGCCTGCTCCCGCATTGGAATAAAATAACTTCTCTCGGAAAATATACTGCAAAAATGTTACTGAGAACAGTTTAGAAGAAAAATACCAGGAGATGTATTAAAGCAGAAGTCTTCTGATAGCACCTTATAACTAAGATCTGCCAGGCAAGTTGCCCAGATTTAAAATCTCAAGTAGGTTTAAAGGGTAGAGTCCAAGGAAATTATGTTAACATATATTTTGGGATGTCCTTTGGGTTTTTGCCCTTTTCTGTGTTTGTTTGGTTGGGGGGGGGCGGGGAGTGTGGGGTAAGCTCTGTTCTTTTGCTGTGGTTTGGTCTTAATTTATGCAAACAGAGGTAAGAAGCTTTGCCCACAATTGTTATGTGGCTTTAGGTGAGAAATATGGCTTTAAGTGAGATACATGGATAAAAGAGCTCTGGTGTTATGATTGTTAATATCACCTAAATCCATCAGAGTGCATTTCCTCTCTCTGAAGTGGTAGCATTGTATTAATTTGCTTTTTAGTTTACTGCAGCAATAATAGTGGTTAAAACAGATTATTTTTTGAAGTATGGGAAGGTCTTCATTTTACAGACCACTTAGGCATTGCTTATTTAGCAATCCATAATTTGCCATTGGCACCTATCTCCATCTACGCTCTGCAACAGAATTAACACTCTGCCTTGATGTGTGCTTGAGATTTAGGGGATGACAGTGGTTCAGGACTACAAGGAGCTCATTCTACATTAGGGATGAGAACTACAGAAAATGGTAGAGAAAATATATTGCTGAGGCACTAGCTCTTTGATAATATACGCATGAGGGATTCTGACTGCTCTGGGGCAGTTCTGCTGCCCCTTTTGTAAAATGCAAGATTACTCCTCATGATCAGAGAGTAACAACTCTCTTCTACTTGCAGTTAAACTTTTACCTATATTATATTTAATTCATTCCTTTGTTGCTTTGGATTTATTTTTTTTTAAATCTAATATCAAGTAGCAAAGTAACTCTGCATTGCTTTTCCAGATGTGGCTTTCTTTTAGTGGTAAATTCATCAGATTTTACAAGGTATTCTAATCTTTTGCATCTAGAGCATTCATTGATGCGAAAGATGATTATTTGTTAAAGAGCAGTTGTGCTTAGCAGAAGTTTCAGCGCTCACTGTTCTAGACTTCTGCAACAAGGAAGATGCATTTTGAAGAGAGGTGGCCATCTGTGGCCCTGGTGGAACCTGTTTAGACTGATTTGGATGAGGAGATTCGGCAGTTTTTAACAAATACCAAAATGCCTCATGTTTTCTCACTATCCCTATTATGGCAACCAAGAACTTTGACTCACAATGCAGGGCTGAGGGCCTGCCAATTATTTTAAGCGTGAAACAAAGGACCAAATCTATACCTTCTCACTTTTTTCCCTTTCCTGAAAATGCTGCAGATTTACACAGCACTTTCTTGACTTCCTTCCCCTTAAAGCACTGGCCTGAATTTCCCTCAAAAGTATTCACTCTTCCAGACATGCCAGTTGCCCCATCTTTCACTGCATCAGAATTTCCCTAGGGTTTGAAACCCAGGAGACCTGGTTTTGAAAACACTGGATAACTAAGCTCAAAGTCCTTATGAGGAGGAAAATAATCAGAAATCAGAATTTAGTGATTGCTGACAGAAGAGGTGATGTAATAAATGACAGAAGAGGTGATGTAATAAAGTTAAGTATGAAGACCAGACACAAAAAATTAACAGAGACAAAGCAAAGAACTGCTAAGTTCTTACACCAAAGAAACTGTTATATCAGAAGTTACTCTATGCAGAACCTTTAACAGATGCTTCTTTTTTTCTTCTCTTTTTTTTTTAAGCTGTGAGCATTTTGTCTAAGTCACTTACCAAATGGTCCATTCACTGGAGCACAGACAATAAGCTGGGCCTCCAGAGGAGTACCCTAGTAGGTGGCTTCAGTGTTATTGCATTACTCAGATCCTCTTCTGAATCAAACTTTGAATGCCGGCTTAATTAAGAGATGAATTTCTATTTTGTTGCTGTTGGAAATTTAGGGTTGACTAAACAGCTTGTTTTAAATAATCACTGATGTTAAAATATGTTTCGTGATCTGCTTACTATAGAAACGAGTTTTAAAATATATTGGGAGGAGGATTAAAACCTTCCCAATGGTCTTTGGCAGTGGCATTAGCATTTTTGAGTAAACACTATTAAAATTTCAAATTTAAGCCCACTTTTCATCCCTGTGTGGACACCACTTGCTGATGAGAAGTTGCCGTGGAGATGAATAATAAATGGGAACTGGCAAAATTTGTCTTCACTTGAGTAGTGCCATGGTCCAATTTACATAGCTTCAGTAGCAGGAGACAAACGAGCAGTGATTATCGTTTATTCTGTCAGGAGAGAGGGGGGTGTGAATGGCTATGTCCAAAATAGTCAGAGCGTTGGCTGTAAGCCAAAGGAGGGAAAGAAAAGTCAGAGATTTAGACAGTCCTATAACTTCTGCCCGTGGAAAAGTCTGAACTGCACGGATGGCATGGAGAGTAGAGGGGGAAAAGATGTTCAGAAGACAAGCGGTGCGTGTATCTTTAAAGTGCAAACAGCGACATTCTGTCTCTTGTACCCACTTTTTCTGTCCTCAGGAGGATCAAACAGTGCTTTCCAGCCTTTTCTCCATATGATTCAAACACCCCTGGTCCTGGACCAACTGAGACATCTGTCCACTGATCACGTCCTGCTCATCTCCTTTCTAAGGCAGCGGTGAAAGCATGCGAGGTTGTGTAAAAACATGAAATGCCTTAATTGATTTCATTGCTCTGTGGTCAGTCACCTTTCTCTCTTTCTAACCCGCCTGTTCACTTTATCTGAAGTGGTTTTGAAATTCCCACTGGATAGGCAAAGAAATGTTTCCTGCCCTTGCAGCTCCAGTAGAATTCCTGCTGGACGGAACTGTTAGGACTTGCTCTCCAAACATCCTGAGTTTTCCTGTCACCACCAGGAAAGCTGAGTCTGTCCGCTGCGAGGTTGGAAGGGAGCACACTGAAATCTGGGCTCTTTGTGAAGGGCTGCAGTTCCATTGTATTGGCAGCTATTGCCAGCTGAGGTGGACTAATTTGGAGGTTTGATTTCTTTTGAACTACCAAAAGAGCTTAGTGAAACAAGCACCACATTTAATCTCTAGTAATCCAGAGTTGCCAGCATCCTACCCTGCCAGAGTTCTTTCCTTACTGGATTTTACACTGCGGCCCTCTGAGATCCCTTCCATCATCAGAGAAACGGGATTTTCAGTCATGCTGAGGATCTTAATTTGTGTAACCATGCTAGGAAAGGCTCTGGGCAACTTTTATCCAGCCTGGGGTGCCACACATTAAACAGTCTTGTGAATCCCGGAACTAATGAAGCCAGATTTCCTCCTTCATTAAACTTACATTTTACTTCTCATTACTGTTGTTCATTTTTCAAGTCAGTTTGTTGCATGTGTTATGTCCGTCCCTCTACAGGAGTTGCAGATGAAGTTACTGAAGGGGAGCTGTTCCTGCAACAGAAAAGAAAAGGGAAAAAGCATATTATGAGCTACTGCCTTTGTTTTTAAAATCAAAGTCAGTTATAACAAGAGACAGACTTCCTGAGCATCCCACCCGCTGCACCGCAGAGATAATATGAATGCCAGCCATTGTGATATCACCTTGGGGAAAAGCTCTAAACAGCCATTCTTTAAAAGTTGTCTTATCTTCATACTGGCTGATTCATACATTAATCAATTATATACGGCATAAATTGTAACCCAGTAAAAATTATTCCAGCCACTTTAGGATGGGGAATATGACTTTGTCACAATCGCTAGCAAAAGGCTCCAGCTTTACTTGGACCTGACAGAACGGGGTGTCAGGACTTCACTGGGTGTTCCCTGGCCTAAGGTGTTTGTAGCTGGCTTAGAGCTTGCAGCAGCCGCTTGAATGGTGCCTGAGCTGATGGGTTTGTGCTGGGTGAGCCCCACTGACAGTGAAGGACTGACAGATCCCCTTTTCCCCGTGTACACAACAGCAGCCCTTTGGCTAGGTGAGGCTGCTGTGCAGCTTTCAAACCTGCGTTGGGATGTGATGAAGAAGAATGAGATTGGGATTAGAAAATGAACACAATTAGTCCCAAACAGACCCAAGACTAGAGAGGAAGAAAATCCCACCATTAATGTCCTTCTAGCAAGGACCTCAGAACGCTAATGATGTGAGTCCCCACCATCACCAGGAGATGAAGGAGACAGTCAACCTTGGGATCCAGAGGTAAACCTAAGCAGTGAACAGGGCTGGTATTAGGGCACTTTGTATAAAAAATGTAATTGCACCATTAATTTTTTCTGTATTAATGAGATCATTGTGGACTTTTGGGCTGCTAAAGCAATAACTGGAGTAAAAGTGAGTCCTTAGCTCAATAGACAGTGTGTTAACTTTTGCTCATAAGAAGATATTGATGTTAAAAAAAATACAGTAAATCTGGTGCACTATATTTTGCTGAATTAACATAGTCGGGTTTGCACTTTTTTCTGCTTCTAACAAGCTGATGCACAACAAAGCTTGGTGCCTGCTCTTCAATTAATGGAAGTCAGACATTACCCATGTGAAGGATAAATTGATCTTTCCTTATTCTTTGATATCCCTCCTCAAAGCTTTCACTTACTGGGCCTCTGCCCTTCAAACCCAAACTCCACTGTCCCTTACCTGAACGCTAAAATGCTCGTGTATTGGCAACAACTTGTATGAGACTGATTGTAAATACTTAATAATTCTGTTTTCCTGTGCTGCAAAGCTTAGGAGGTGAGTAGTTCCAGGAGGATTCTCCACTGTCTTTAACATGTGAGTTTAGATTTTCCTTCCTCCGTCACAGTTTTTAGCATGAAACTGGAAGAAACCTGTTACTTTGTCAACGGGCAAACTGAGCTGGAAATTCAGAAATTACTAGGGATGACCGAATTCTCTTTTTCTCACCGTTCCCTGTGATTTCATGTATGCAGATCCTCATTATTCACTTTCTGAAATTTTGTAAAGCCTCCTTTCCTTTACAAAAGAGACCAAGGCATCATTTTAGCCTATCAAGAAATAGCAGGGAACTTGTTTCTTGGTCTTGTATTCTATGAATAGGGATTCTGAGTAACCACAGAGACTTTCTAAAGTGTTTTCATTTCATCCTCTTCATTTGATTTGCCATTGAGGCAACATATTATACTCTGACAGCAAGCTTGCATTCCAGTATACAGGATGCTTTTAAATTACCATAGGCATTAAAGAATTTAAAGTCTTACTATGGTCTCTTTTCCACCTTTTGGTTATTTACTGTACTGGTTATATTTACTTCCTCCTCACATCTGCCATGCCATGGTCAAGGTAAATATTTTGTACTATAGTATGTGTGGTGAAATATATTCCACAGTAATAATGAAGTAAATAACCCAATATTAGATCTTTACTTCCTAGTTTCTACAGCACTGAGGGTGTTGGGGGTTTTTTTTGTTGTTTTTTGTTCTTAAACCTCAGAGCACGACTGTTGAAGTAAAATTCAACTCTAATTAAAATCGGCCTACCAGGCTTCTCCCTTTCTTTATAAAATATTCCTGTGTAACCAATTCCTCTACTTGGGGCATGCAAATCTACTACATTTTGAAATCAGTTTCTCTAATGATGCATCTGGCAAAAACAAAAACATAATTCACAGCCTGCAACAATTTGTAAATGTTTTAACAGCCCCTCAACTTTAAAGAAGTTTTAAGGTCACTGCTCTATCTGCCCTAGAATAACAAACCTGAGATAAAAGCCTGAGCATAACTACATGAGGGAAATGGGGTGCACGGGGACAAAAAGGACTGCACCTTTTATAATTGTGGCCTGCATTAAAATTATATTGAACTGAGCCAGGAGTCATATCCCAGAATAAATATCTTCAGGAAATAATTTCATTGAGAGTCAGCAATTTCTTCCTCCCCGCAAAGAACTTTAGCTTTTCTCGGGATACACCATTTGCAGTGTATAGCCTCAAGTGTAACACAGATTTCTTTTGCTTAGCATCTTAAGTAGGTGATATTTGCAAGCGTATTCCCTTCTCCACTTCTTGCCAAGGCAGGAAATAATATTAATCAGCTTTGTTAAAGTTACTCTGCTCCATTATTTCAGGTAGGAGGGCCCATGGGAAGACAAGGGGAGAGAACTCCACAGAAGGGAGGGAAAACTTAGGGAGGAACAAGGAGAAAAAGAAACAAGTATTGAAGAGAAAGAAAACAAGAATAAAGGAAACATACAAAGTATAGAGATCCTAATCCATTGTCATGTTCAGGTAAAGTATTAATTCTAAGCCTTTTAAAGCTTAAATACTTTGAAGCACTGAGCTAAAGGAATTGCTTAAATACAAACTTGCACTAGTTAAATAAAAGCTGTCAGGTAGCATGACACAATAATTAAACCAGTACAATCCAGTGTTTCAAAATATACTGATTTAAGACCTTGGTTCTGTTTGTCTGTCTGTGAATTTATCCCAGTCTACGTAACAAATTTCAGGTAAAATTAATAAGCCAGTAAAAGTCAGGCAAAAGTAGATGTCACAGCACAAGGAGTGCTTTGGGGGGATAAACCTCAGTTTACAAACACCTGCTAACATCAATCTACAACTTAGTTTCCCAGAATTACACTGTCTTAAGGTGCTTATGCAGTTGCAAGCGGCCACAGCTTGTTATTAGGCTTGGTTTTCCCTTCTGCCTTCTGTCCCTTGCCACTTCTGCTCCATGGAGGAGGAGAACACCCTTGGGCTCCGTGCTGGTTACTTTACCCATCTCTTCCCTTCCCCAGCTGTGCTGTCAACCTTCTCTCTGTCCTCTCTTCATAGGCAGAACCTTCACGTGTGAATAATGGTGGTGCTTTAGTGATCTTTGGCCGTTCTGCCTCCATGACCGGGCTGATGCATATTGAATCTCAGTTTGAAACGCCTTCCTCGTTGGTATTTGGATATCATGGTGAGAAACCTCTCAGCAATGTCCCTGATTAGACTCAGGATATTCCTGCAGCAGAAGCCGGGGCATGGCTTGGCACTGTCAGGGGAGGGAGCAACTTCAGCAGTGGCCGAGGGAATTAAAACATCTGAAATGGCAGGGAGGGGGGAACTAGATGATTTTGGGGTCCCTTCCAAGCCACACCATTCTATGAAACATGATGATGTTGTGGCACACTCAGCAGAACTCTTAAAGGGGGGCAAGGCAAAGCAGGGGTGCTGCAGGAGCAGAAATATGCTGTGTGTTTCAGCACAAGCATGAGCAGCCCAGATGGATCTGGTAGTCTGTCTTAAAATCCAGGGATGAATTTTCTAAGGTGACAAAGTGCCCAAGGATGAATCGAGTACAGCCAAATCTCCTCAGGTTCTAATCTGCATTTTAGGCACTCAGAAAATCTGGCCTTAAGTATTAAGTAAATGGCTGTTTCCTCATGAAGTAGGCATAAACCCCCCAAACAACTGAGTGGTGAGTTTGTTCAGTTCTGAATGTATTTCTTAGAAATTACTCTGTACATACTGTACTGGTTTTTATGCATGGACTAGCTTAAGGCACAAAAATACTCTTTTTTTAACATTTTAGACATTTTTAGTTGTGTTGTGTGTATAATGCCTTTGCACTTTCTGGGGCTGTATATATTCTTTATTAACATATTTAAGGTAGATCTAGAATCACAAATAACAAAACCGGAGTTGATATTTTACATTTGATGTGCCTAGCACTTTAAAATTACGCTTATTAAAGATAATAGAATGATCCATCGGCAGGCCTTCAGCTGCAGACCGAGAGGTGACAGGCTATTTGGTGAACAATTTACTGAGTGTCTCACTCCCCCCTCCTCCTTAACCATGGGCATTGTAAGTTCATTCTATTAACCTTAATAGGTTTGCTTTCAAAGTGTTTTACCCCGAAGATTTAAATGTGAACTCTATCATACGTCAGCCTGCAGCTAACTTAAGCAACTAAACCACAAGAAGATGCAACCCATTTATCTCTGTGCATATTTGTATGTGTGCCCACAAGCAGTGGCATCTAATGCACGTGAATAAATGATGTGCTCTGCCTTGCGTGATGCTCTTGTGCTACAGGTCTTTCATTGCCCCACAGGGTGTCTCGGGCATCTTTCATTCCCTCAATTAAAGAGGCATTAATGGCAGGCATCTCCAGCTAGGGAGTGTCTTTGCATGCACTACTCGAAAAAGGTTGTGCGAGTGAGAGCAGCTTGGGTTTCCTTCCCTCACATAACAACCCCAGAAGGTGTATCTGAGGGCTGCCCTCTGTCCCAGCGGGATGTTCTTTTCCCTCCACCTGGGACCCAAAGGCAGAATTAGCAACAAAGTCGTACCAGATTGAAGCCTTTGAGTTAAGGGCAGGCTCAGGCAGCTTTGTTCAGAACAGCAGCCATTCTCTTTCCTCTATTGCTACCTTTTAAACAGCTCACCAGACAGTACTGCCACTTTTATGGAACCTAACAAAGACGCTGAAGCAGCTGGGTGCCTCCCATCATTTCCATTCCAGAGATCCCTCTAAGTGGCTCCCCCCCACAATGACACTGTCCCCAACAGATTTACGTCCTTGCAGGACTCCACGTTTCTTCCCTTCCTTTGATGAGTTAGAACAGGAGCTCAGAGAGGCCAATACAGCTGTAAATCATCAGTTATCCACGGCCCCACTTTTCATCACCATGGAGAACACCACCCTGTCCTTGGCCGAGGAGCCCAGGTGGGCACAGGTGACACAGGTGAGCAGGGGCTGACCCTGTGCTTACCCTGAGCCACTGCTCACCTCCTGATTCTCCACACTGAGAAGACAATGAGAGCTCCTGTACCTGTCAGTCAAGGTAAGACAATTCTTTCAGCAAATCATCGGGTTGTTCCTACTTCTTAACTCTCTTCATGCTGCCAGGTCACAGCAGAGAAGGCCTCTCAGGAGTCCCAGTCAGGTGAGTCAAACAGCTTGCCTGTCATCTCAGTAATGTGCACAGTCTCCTGACTTCAGGAAATCAGGAATATAGTGATAGGTATTAGCCTGTGCTATCTCTGTTTACTGTTACCCACGGTGTCTTGAGAGCAGCTGATTTGATGCAAATGCCTTATTTGCAGAAGTTATCACTTGAATACACAATCTTCTTTCCAAAGTTTATCTTTCATCCATCTTCATGACAGAATATTGTTGATGATCACAATAAATCTTCTTCTCAATTTGTATAGAATTGATTCATAAACAAATGCCATCTGTCTATTCATTAGTATTACAGATTCATTTGTATTTGGCTGTGGATCTCAGGTTGATTTAAAAGTATAGGTATACCTCATTGAAGCCATTATACAGATGAGGCAACAAAGGCATAGAATACTGTAAACCAGAGCTCTCAAAGGTAACTTAATTCCTCAGGCATCATATACACTTGAGGCTATGGATCCATGGGGTTTCTGCCCATGGATTCTGCCTCTGCACGCCAGTAGCACAGTGTGGATTAAAACTCAGGTCTTCCAAATGCAGTGTCCTGCCTGGTGAGCCATTGGATAATTATTATTCCACTATTTTCTTCTGCTTTACTGTGTGACCTAATATAACGCATAGGTTTTACCTCCAGCCTGCTCCACACCAGTACAGAAACTGATTGCACTTAACATAATTTTTTTACAGTTTCCTAATCTCTTCAGGACTTCAAACAAATGTGTAGTTGGTTCTATTAACTGTTACAGGACTTGAACAGGGGGTGTGTTAGATTCCGTCTGCCTGTGTTTGCAAGTCTTTGGTTTTTTTGCCCCCTCAATGACTGTGCCTTTCAAATTGGTGTTTTGAGTTCTGAGGAGGTTGTGGAGACTTAAATTGTTGGCACAGGAGAATTGCAAGGATATAATGTCTATAATAAAGCATCCCATTTATCTACTGATGCCTGTGTTTTCTGAATTATAAAGCACTTAGGAATGTACAGACAATCAGACAGCTGAGCTAGCTAAACAGTCTCAACCTTATTATTCTGCATAAATACTGGGATAGATACCAAAATGAACCATCCCAGCCTGCTAGTTTTAACTCTGGATTGATTTCAGTATAAAGTTAAGTGGAGGAGAGAAGAAGGAAATATTTTTGACATTTACACATTGCATGAATCCTCACTGCCAGCCTTGTACAGACTGTTCTGTTTTAGCAATAAAGTTGGAGTAGCTGGAGGAACAAATGCCCCCTGCTTTACAAGCAGCTTGTTTCAGACATGACCAAGAGGGACCTCTGAAGCTACTTGGGTAGTTTTGATTCTACATCCTTTCCAATCAAAAGGCTTCAGATACATGTTGCCAATTACTGAAATCTGCCATAGTTTTTGGACAGAACCCAAAGTACTTTCACTCAGGCACAGAGAGATGATTCCTGTTTTGGCAAAGAAGGGAAGGGGCCAAAAAATAAAGCATTAAATGATAATGTCTGGCATTATGCTGTGAATGTTAGAGACAGGTCCTACCTTTTGTTGAACAAAATCCTAAAATACTTCTAACCCTTTCAGACTAAACTAGATTGGTCCATTTGAAAGAAGGAAAAAAATTCTGAAAGCAACTAATGCTACTGTAAGTTAGAGTGAGCAGTATATCTGTTCTGGGATATGCAGAGACTGATCATCCTAGGGAAGAACAGCAAACACTGCTCCTTTAGCCCTGTTGTATAAAACCCCTTGCAATTCATACTGACTTCCCTCTTCTTTCTTTGCAGAATCCCGGGAGATGTTATGAGTAAATAAAAGCTGCTGCCCTGCTAATCTCCCTGCAACTCTTCCCATCTGATCAGTTTTAGTGGTGCTGAAGTGCAGTCCTGGCCATGTCATAACCGTGCTCCACAGAAACTACCCAACTGACTGCTCCTCTGAGTAGTTTTCCTAAAGCAGAGGAAGCTATATGGAGTCTGCTAAGAAGAATTTTTTACATATATAAATGTATGTAATAATACATACAAATTGCAGTTTCTCCCTCTACAGATCAGTCACCAAGTCTTCACAAACTTTAAGGGATAATATCTCAGGTGAGAGGCATGACTGGCTGGTTAGTTATCAGAGGTTTAAGAGGTCTGAACACTCCCTCAGCCTTTCCTGTAAGTCATTCTGAAACTCCCTCTGTCAGACAGCCCCATCTGTCACTCAGGAACTACATCTGCTTGCCTGTTTATTTGCTCACTTAGGGTTGAGGTCACCTGCCCTGCTTTTAACTAATCAGAGGAGACAGTAGTAATCAAAGCACAACATCAGTGCTCCGAGGATGTCTTTCTTGAATAGCCTCTCTGTATGTTGTGCAAATCTTGCAAAGTAATGCAGGCATACACAACCAGAGGAAAAAAACAGGGGAAAAGGTTTGGTCTGAGATCCAGCTAAAGGGAAAAGGATTGCTGAATCTCATACACTGCCTGGAAAAGCAGGTGTAATATTTACTGAGGAATTTCCCATGTGTGACAAGAAAAAACATCACTAGCTCATTAAATGGTAGCCCTTCACAGGAAAATTCAATGGATGTCCTAGCACAGATGTCAAGTGCAAAAAGTAAGTGAGAGTGTTTATATTTCAAAAAAGTAAATCAGCCTGCTGACTGCTCATTGTCCTTAAGGGACTATCCATAAGAGAACATGCCAGTTCGTGCCGAGTTATTAATTTTGCTCTTTGAAACTTCCTCTACTAGATACCTTTGTTAGGCTTTGATAAACAGTGTTAAATAGTTGTCAGGTCCTGCCTTACAGATCAGTGCATTTAAGCATTAACTGAACCTATTCCTGTGGAGCTGATTCTTAAAAAGAACTCTATACTGTGGTTTGTACCTGAAGGAAAGACCAGTAAAAGAAAGCCAGGGTTCAGGGACAGAAAGTGTGTCTGACTTGTTTGCCCCTTGCCTGGTTGTGGAGTGGGCTGGCAGTTTGTCTCACCTTGCAGACCCTTGCACATCTCGCAAGGATTTTAAGGATACCAATACCAGGCTGTTCTCTCAGAACTGATTTCTCTTTGCAGTGCTATTGTTGGGATGAATCATGCATTACTATGATTAGCAGACAGAGGTACAATCACTTTTTTTTGCAGCAGTGGCTGGTAAAGGATTGCCTGGAAGCCCAGATGTGACAGACATGGAAAAAGCATCTTGTGGGAAATGAAGAGAATAGAGAGATGGAAATTGATGCATTTACAGTAAAAAACCCAACAAAACATTGAGGAGAACAGCAGGAGGATGGTCTGCAAGTGAACACCACCAGGAACAGGGCCCTGACTGAGATGGACCCTTCCTCTGAGCAAGTATGGCTATTCTCATGCGTAAGTAGCTGTTTATCAGCAACTATTTGTACCAGATGGTACTCCTCAAGCACAAATTAAAAAAAATAATTACAGAGACGCTGACAGATACTGAAGCAGAAAAAGAAGCTGTCCTGGCGAAAGTTTAATAATATTACCAGGCAGTAGGAAAGTGCTTGTCAAAATTGAAAGGCAAGGGATGGGGAGAGAGTGGAAGAAGAGATAATTAAGAGGAGGAGAGCACACTCCAATTGCATGGTGGTTCCCACATGGTCTCCCTTCTTGGGGGCACAGCAAGCTGCTTCTTCCTGGTGCTGGTTGTTCTTAATCTGGTTGAAGAAGGAGATGCTGAGATGCTACCAAAGCCCTGACAGCCTTTGAAATTCAAGGTCTCAGTGGAGAGGGTAGAAAACTCTAAATAACACAAAAGTGAAACAAAGTGTTTTCTGAATTTATGGTGTAAGCAACAGTAATCATTTGATGTCCTTAGTATCTTTTTCATGTTAACTAATAATCTCATTTCTCTCATTGACAAGGCATGAACGCTTCCAATGCTTCTGAATTTCCATCGGTCTCTGCGGCCTAAAACTGTAGAGTGCAATCACTTACAGGTGGCAGGGCAGCTTACCTGGAAGGTCCAAAGCAAAGGTTTAGTGCTTGAAGCATTCAAACCAAAGGCACACCTCCAGTCACTGGGATAATCATAGAATGTTCTGGGTCAGAAGGGACCTTAAAAACTGTCTAGATCATTACAACACCCCTGCCACACGCAGGGCCACCTTCCAGTAGACCAGGTTGCTCAGAGCTCCATCCTTGCATCCAACCTGGCCCTGCAAAGTTCCACAGATGGGGCATCCACAACTTCTCTGGGCAACCTGTTTCAGTGTTTCACCACCTTCACAGTAGGGAATTTCTTCCTAGTATCCAATCTAAACCTGCCCTCTTTCATTCCTCTTTGTCCTAAAAATGTGTCCCAGCCTGGCCCAACACTGAGATCATTTAAATCACTTTGACCTGAGTGTGACTCTCAGACTAACAGCGCAGACTGAGTAACAGGCTGACCTGTCGGTCCCACTCTCCTCCTGTTTGACTGGAAACCCTCACTGACAAAGAATCACAGAAGCATTAGGTTGGGAAAGACCCCCGAGATCATCGGTCCCAACCCAGGAGGGAGGGATGGAGAGAGCCGGGAGGGAGGGAGGGGACCGAGAGGGAAGGATGGAGGGGACCGGGAGGGAAGGATGGAGGGATGGGGGGCCG